>JAWNZC010000175.1:125000-549186 GCA_035771165.1 Paragorgia papillata | reverse complement strand
GTCCACAGTCATCTTGGCAGTGCTGAATAACGGTAGTAAAAAGGCAAAACCAGTCCACAGTCATCTTGGTACAGCCGAATAATGGTAGTGAAAAGGCAAAATCAGTCCACAGTCATCTTGGCAGAGCAGAATGGTAGTCAAAAGGCAAAATCAGTCCACAATCATCTTGGCGGAGCAGAGTAATTGTGGTCAAAATGCAAATTCAGTCCACAATTATCTTGGCAGAGTAGAATAATGGAGTCAAAAGGCAAAATCAGTCCAGAGTCATCTTGGCACAGCCGAATAATGGTAGTCAAAAGGCAAAATCAGTCCACAGTCATCTTGGCACAGCCGAATAATGGTAGTGAAAAGGCAAAATCAGTCCACAGTCATCTTAGCAGAGCAGAATAATGGTAGTCAAAAGGCAAAATCAGTCCACAATCATCTTGGCGGAGCAGAGTAATTGTGGTCAAAAGGCAAATTCAGTCCACAATCATCTTGGCGGAGCAGAGTAATTGTGGTCAAAAGGCAAATTCAGTCCACAATTATCTTGGCGGAGTAGAATAATGGTAGTCAAAAGGCAAAATCAGTCCACAGTCATCTTGGCACAGTCGAATAATGGTAGTCAAAAGGCAAATTCAGTCCACAATTATCTTGGCAGAGCAGAATAATGGTGGTAAAAGGCAAAATCAGTCCACAGTCATCTTGGCAGTGCTGAATAACGGTAGTAAAAAGGCAAAACCAGTCCACAGTCATCTTGGTACAGCCGAATAATGGTAGTGAAAAGGCAAAATCAGTCCACAGTCATCTTGGCAGAGCAGAATGGTAGTCAAAAGGCAAAATCAGTCCACAATCATCTTGGCGGAGCAGAGTAATTGTGGTCAAAATGCAAATTCAGTCCACAATTATCTTGGCAGAGTAGAATAATGGTAGTCAAAAGGCAAAATCAGTCCACAGTCATCTTGGCACAGCCGAATAATGGTAGTCAAAAGGCAAAATCAGTCCACAGTCATCTTGGCACAGCCGAATAATGGTAGTGAAAAGGCAAAATCAGTCCACAGTCATCTTAGCAGAGCAGAATAATGGTAGTCAAAAGGCAAAATCAGTCCACAATCATCTTGGCGGAGCAGAGTAATTGTGGTCAAAATGCAAATTCAGTCCACAATTATCTTGGCAGAGTAGAATAATGGAGTCAAAAGGCAAAATCAGTCCACAGTCATCTTGGCACAGCCGAATAATGGTAGTCAAAAGGCAAAATCAGTCCACAGTCATCTTGGCACAGCCGAATAATGGTAGTGAAAAGGCAAAATCAGTCCACAGTCATCTTAGCAGAGCAGAATAATGGTAGTCAAAAGGCAAAATCAGTCCACAATCATCTTGGCGGAGCAGAGTAATTGTGGTCAAAAGGCAAATTCAGTCCACAATCATCTTGGCGGAGCAGAGTAATTGTGGTCAAAAGGCAAATTCAGTCCACAATTATCTTGGCAGAGTAGAATAATGGTAGTCAAAAGGCAAAAATCAGTCCACAGTCATCTTGGCACAGTCGAAATAATGGTAGTCAAAAGGCAAATTCAGTCCACAATTATCTTGGCAGAGCAGAATAATGGTGGTAAAAAGGCAAAATCAGTCCACAGTCATCTTGGCAGTGCTGAATAACGGTAGTAAAAAGGCAAAACCAGTCCACAGTCATCTTGGCACAGCCGAATAATGGTAGTGAAAAGGCAAAATCAGTCCACAGTCATCTTGGCAGAGCAGAATGGTAGTCAAAAGGCAAAATCAGTCCACAATCATCTTGGCGGAGCAGAGTAATTGTGGTCAAAATGCAAATTCAGTCCACAATTATCTTGGCAGAGTAGAATAATGGAGTCAAAAGGCAAAATCAGTCCACAGTCATCTTGGCACAGCCGAATAATGGTAGTCAAAAGGCAAAATCAGTCCACAGTCATCTTGGCACAGCCGAATAATGGTAGTGAAAAGGCAAAATCAGTCCACAGTCATCTTAGCAGAGCAGAATAATGGTAGTCAAAAGGCAAAATCAGTCCACAATCATCTTGGTGGAGCAGAGTAATTGTGGTCAAAAGACAAATTCAGCCCACAATCATCTTGGCGGAGCAGAGTAATTGTGGTCAAAAGGCAAATTCAGTCCACAATTATCTTGGCAGAGTAGAATAATGGTAGTCAAAAGGCAAAATCAGTCCACAGTCATCTTGGCACAGTCGAATAATGGTAGTCAAAAGGCAAATTCAGTCCACAATTATCTTGGCAGAGCAGAATAATGGTGGTAAAAAGGCAAAATCAGTCCACAGTCATCTTGGCAGTGCTGAATAACGGTAGTAAAAAGGCAAAACCAGTCCACAGTCATCTTGGTACAGCCGAATAATGGTAGTGAAAAGGCAAAATCAGTCCACAGTCATCTTGGCAGAGCAGAATGGTAGTCAAAAGGCAAAATCAGTCCACAATCATCTTGGCGGAGCAGAGTAATTGTGGTCAAAATGCAAATTCAGTCCACAATTATCTTGGCAGAGTAGAATAATGGAGTCAAAAGGCAAAATCAGTCCACAGTCATCTTGGCACAGCCGAATAATGGTAGTCAAAAGGCAAAATCAGTCCACAGTCATCTTGGCACAGCCGAATAATGGTAGTGAAAAGGCAAAATCAGTCCACAGTCATCTTAGCAGAGCAGAATAATGGTAGTCAAAAGGCAAAATCAGTCCACAATCATCTTGGCGGAGCAGAGTAATTGTGGTCAAAAGGCAAATTCAGTCCACAATCATCTTGGCGGAGCAGAGTAATTGTGGTCAAAAGGCAAATTCAGTCCACAATTATCTTGACGGAGTAGAATAATGGTAGTCAAAAGGCAAAATCAGTCCACAGTCATCTTGGCACAGTCGAATAATGGTAGTCAAAAGGCAAATTCAGTCCACAATTATCTTGGCAGAGCAGAATAATGGTGGTAAAAAGGCAAAATCAGTCCACAGTCATCTTGGCAGTGCTGAATAACGGTAGTAAAAAGGCAAAACCAGTCCACAGTCATCTTGGTACAGCCGAATAATGGTAGTGAAAAGGCAAAATCAGTCCACAGTCATCTTGGCAGAGCAGAATGGTAGTCAAAAGGCAAAATCAGTCCACAATCATCTTGGCGGAGCAGAGTAATTGTGGTCAAAATGCAAATTCAGTCCACAATTATCTTGGCAGAGTAGAATAATGGTAGTCAAAAGGCAAAATCAGTCCACAGTCATCTTGGCACAGCCGAATAATGGTAGTCAAAAGGCAAAATCAGTCCACAGTCATCTTGGCACAGCCGAATAATGGTAGTGAAAAGGCAAAATCAGTCCACAGTCATCTTAGCAGAGCAGAATAATGGTAGTCAAAAGGCAAAATCAGTCCACAATCATCTTGGCGGAGCAGAGTAATTGTGGTCAAAAGGCAAATTCAGTCCACAATCATCTTGGCGGAGCAGAGTAATTGTGGTCAAAAGGCAAATTCAGTCCACAATTATCTTGGCGGAGTAGAATAATGGTAGTCAAAAGGCAAAATCAGTCCACAGTCATCTTGGCACAGTCGAATAATGGTAGTCAAAAGGCAAATTCAGTCCACAATTATCTTGGCAGAGCAGAATAATGGTGGTAAAAAGGCAAAATCAGTCCACAGTCATCTTGGCAGTGCTGAATAACGGTAGTAAAAAGGCAAAATCAGTCCACAGTCATCTTGGTACAGCCGAATAATGGTAGTGAAAAGGCAAAATCAGTCCACAGTCATCTTGGCAGAGCAGAATGGTAGTCAAAAGGCAAAATCAGTCCACAATCATCTTGGCGGAGCAGAGTAATTGTGGTCAAAATGCAAATTCAGTCCACAATTATCTTGGCAGAGTAGAATAATGGTAGTCAAAAGGCAAAATCAGTCCACAGTCATCTTGGCACAGCCGAATAATGGTAGTCAAAAGGCAAAATCAGTCCACAGTCATCTTGGCACAGCCGAATAATGGTAGTGAAAAGGCAAAATCAGTCCACAGTCATCTTAGCAGAGCAGAATAATGGTAGTCAAAAGGCAAAATCAGTCCACAATCATCTTGGCGGAGCAGAGTAATTGTGGTCAAAAGGCAAATTCAGTCCACAATCATCTTGGCGGAGCAGAGTAATTGTGGTCAAAAGGCAAATTCAGTCCACAATTATCTTGGCGGAGTAGAATAATGGTAGTCAAAAGGCAAAATCAGTCCACAGTCATCTTGGCAGTGCTGAATAACGGTAGTAAAAAGGCAAAACCAGTCCACAGTCATCTTGGTACAGCCGAATAATGGTAGTGAAAAGGCAAAATCAGTCCACAGTCATCTTGGCAGAGCAGAATGGTAGTCAAAAGGCAAAATCAGTCCACAATCATCTTGGCGGAGCAGAGTAATTGTGGTCAAAATGCAAATTCAGTCCACAATTATCTTGGCAGAGTAGAATAATGGTAGTCAAAAGGCAAAATCAGTCCACAGTCATCTTGGCACAGCCGAATAATGGTAGTCAAAAGGCAAAATCAGTCCACAGTCATCTTGGCACAGCCGAATAATGGTAGTCAAAAGGCAAAATCAGTCCACAGTCATCTTGGCACAGCCGAATAATGGTAGTGAAAAGGCAAAATCAGTCCACAGTCATCTTAGCAGAGCAGAATAATGGTAGTCAAAAGGCAAAATCAGTCCACAATCATCTTGGCGGAGCAGAGTAATTGTGGTCAAAAGGCAAAATCAGTCCACAATCATCTTGGCGGAGCAGAGTAATTGTGGTCAAAAGGCAAATTCAGTCCACAATTATCTTGGCGGAGTAGAATAATGGTAGTCAAAAGGCAAAATCAGTCCACAGTCATCTTGGCACAGTCGAATAATGGTAGTCAAAAGGCAAATTCAGTCCACAATTATCTTGGCAGAGCAGAATAATGGTGGTAAAAAGGCAAAATCAGTCCACAGTCATCTTGGCAGTGCAGAATAACGGTAGTAAAAAGGCAAAACCAGTCCACAGTCATCTTGGTACAGCCGAATAATGGTAGTGAAAAGGCAAAATCAGTCCACAGTCATCTTGGCAGAGCAGAATGGTAGTCAAAAGGCAAAATCAGTCCACAATCATCTTGGCGGAGCAGAGTAATTGTGGTCAAAATGCAAATTCAGTCCACAATTATCTTGGCAGAGTAGAATAATGGTAGTCAAAAGGCAAAATCAGTCCACAGTCATCTTGGCACAGCCGAATAATGGTAGTCAAAAGGCAAAATCAGTCCACAGTCATCTTGGCACAGCAGAATAATGGTAGTGAAAAGGCAAAATCAGTCCACAGTCATCTTGGCAGAGCAGAATAATGGTAGTCAAAAGGCAAAATCAGTCCACAATCATCTTGGCGGAGCAGAGTAATTGTGGTCAAAAGGCAAATTCAGTCCACAATCATCTTGGCGGAGCAGAGTAATTGTGGTCAAAAGGCAAATTCAGTCCACAATTATCTTGGCGGAGTAGAATAATGGTAGTCAAAAGGCAAAATCAGTCCACAGTCATCTTGGCACAGTCGAATAATGGTAGTCAAAAGGCAAATTCAGTCCACAATTATCTTGGCAGAGCAGAATAATGGTGGTAAAAAGGCAAAATCAGTCCACAGTCATCTTGGCAGAGCTGAATAACGGTAGTAAAAAGGCAAAACCAGTCCACAGTCATCTTGGTACAGCCGAATAATGGTAGTGAAAAGGCAAAATCAGTCCACAGTCATCTTGGCAGAGCAGAATGGTAGTCAAAAGGCAAAATCAGTCCACAATCATCTTGGCGGAGCAGAGTAATTGTGGTCAAAATGCAAATTCAGTCCACAATTATCTTGGCAGAGTAGAATAATGGTAGTCAAAAGGCAAAATCAGTCCACAGTCATCTTGGCACAGCCGAATAATGGTAGTCAAAAGGCAAAATCAGTCCACAGTCATCTTGGCAGAGCAGAATAATGGTAGTCAAAAGGCAAAATCAGTCCACAATCATCTTGGCGGAGCAGAGTAATTGTGGTCAAAAGGCAAATTCAGTCCACAATTATCTTGGCAGAGCAGAATAATGGTAGTCAAAACGCAAAATCAGTCCACAATCATCTTGGCAGAGCAGAATAATGGTGGCAAAAAGGCAAAATCAGTCCACAGTCATCTTGGCAGAGCAGAATAATGGTAGTCAAAAGGCAAAATCAGTCCACAGTCATCTTGGCAGAGCAGAATAATGGTAGTCAAAAGGCAAAATCAGTCCATAATCATCTTGGCGGAGCAGAGTAATGGTAGTCAAAAGGCAAAATCAGTCCACAGTCATCTTGGCAGAGCAGAATAAGGGTAGTAAAAAGGCAAAATCAGTCCACAGTCATCTTGCCAGAGCAGAATAATGGTAATCAAAAGGCAAAATCAGTCCACAATCATCTTGGCGGAGCAGAGTAATGGTAGTCAAAAGGGAAAATCAGTCCACAATCATCTTGGCAGAGCAGAATAATGGTAGTAAAAAGGCAAAATCAGTCCACAGTCATCTTGCCAGAGCAGAATAATGGTAGTCAAAAGGCAAAATCAGTCCACAGTCACCTTGGCAGAGCAGAATAATGGTAGTAAAAAGGCAAAATCAGTCCACAGTCATCTTGCCAGAGCAGAATAATGGTAGTCAAAAGGCAAAATCAGTCCACAATCATCTTGGCGGAGCAGAGTAATTGTGGTCAAAATGCAAATTCAGTCCACAATTATCTTGGCAGAGCAGAGAATAATGTAGTCAAAAGGCAAAATCAGTCCACAGTCATCTTGGCAGAGCCGAATAATGGTAGTCAAAAGGCAAAATCAGTCCACAGTCATCTTGGCACAGCCGAATAATGGTAGTCAAAAGGCAAAATCAGTCCACAGTCATCTTGGCAGAGCAGAATAATGGTAGTCAAAAGGCAAAATCAGTCCACAGTCATCTTGGCAGAGCAGAATAATGGTAGTCAAAAGGCAAAATCAGTCCACAATCATCTTGGCGGAGCAGAGTAATTGTGGTCAAAAGGCAAATTCAGTCCACAATCATCTTGGCGGAGCAGAATAATTGTGGTCAAAAGGCAAATTCAGTCCACAATTATCTTGGCGGAGTAGAATAATGGTAGTCAAAAGGCAAAATCAGTCCACAGTCATCTTGGCACAGTCGAATAATGGTAGTCAAAAGGCAAATTCAGGCCACAATTATCTTGGCAGAGCAGAATAATGGTGGTAAAAAGGCAAAATCAGTCCACAGTCATCTTGGCAGTGCTGAATAACGGTAGTAAAAAGGCAAAACCAGTCCACAGTCATCTTGGTACAGCCGAATAATGGTAGTGAAAAGGCAAAATCAGTCCACAGTCATCTTGGCAGAGCAGAATGGTAGTCAAAAGGCAAAATCAGTCCACAATCATCTTGGCGGAGCAGAGTAATTGTGGTCAAAATGCAAATTCAGTCAGTCCACAATTATCTTGGCAGAGTAGAATAATGGTAGTCAAAAGGCAAAATCAGTCCACAGTCATCTTGGCACAGCCGAATAATGGTAGTCAAAAGGCAAAATCAGTCCACAGTCATCTTGGCAGAGCAGAATAATGGTAGTCAAAAGGCAAAATCAGTCCACAATCATCTTGGCGGAGCAGAGTAATTGTGGTCAAAAGGCAAATTCAGTCCACAATTATCTTGGCAGAGCAGAATAATGGTAGTCAAAACGCAAAATCAGTCCACAATCATCTTGGCAGAGCAGAATAATGGTGGCAAAAAGGCAAAATCAGTCCACAGTCATCTTGGCAGAGCAGAATAATGGTAGTAAAAAGGCAAAATCAGTCCACAGTCATCTTGGCAGAGCAGAATAATGGTAGTCAAAAGGCAAAATCAGTCCATAATCATCTTGGCGGAGCAGAGTAATGGTAGTCAAAAGGCAAAATCAGTCCACAGTCATCTTGGCAGAGCAGAATAAGGGTAGTAAAAAGGCAAAATCAGTCCACAGTCATCTTGCCAGAGCAGAATAATGGTAGTCAAAAGGCAAAATCAGTCCACAATCATCTTGGCGGAGCAGAGTAATGGTAGTCAAAAGGCAAAATCAGTCCACAATCATCTTGGCAGAGCAGAATAATGGTAGTAAAAAGGCAAAATCAGTCCACAGTCATCTTGCCAGAGCAGAATAATGGTAGTCAAAAGGCAAAATCAGTCCACAGTCACCTTGGCAGAGCAGAATAATGGTAGTAAAAAGGCAAAATCAGTCCACAGTCATCTTGCCAGAGCAGAATAATGGTAGTCAAAAGGCAAAATCAGTCCACAGTCACCTTGGCAGAGCAGAATAATGGTAGTAAAAAGGCAAAATCAGTCCACAGTCATCTTGCCAGAGCAGAATAATGGTAGTCAAAAGGCAAAATCAGTCCACAATCATCTTGGCGGAGCAGAGTAATGGTAGTCAAAAGGCAAAATCAGTCCACAATCATCTTGGTGGAGCAGAGTAATGGTAGTCAAAAGGCAAAATCAGTCCACAATCATCTTGGCAGAGCAGAATAATGGTGGTCAAAAGGCAAAATCAGTCCACAATTATCTTGGCAGAGCAGAATAATGGTAGTGAAAAGGCAAAATCAGTCCACAGTCATCTTGGCAGAGCAGAATAATGGTAGTCAAAAGGCAAAATCAGTCCACAATCATCTTGGGCGGAGCAGAGTAATTGTGGTCAAAAGGCAAAATCAGTCCACAGTCATCTTGGCAGAGCAGAATAATGGTAGTCAAAAGGCAAAATCAGTCCACAATCATCTTGGCTGAGCAGAGTAATTGTGGTCAAAAGGCAAAATCAGTCCACAATCATCTTGGCAGAGCAGAATAATGGTAGTCAAAACGCAAAATCAGGCCACAATCATCTTGGCAGAGCAGAATAATGGTGGCAAAAAGGCAAAATCAGTCCACAGTCATCTTGGCACAGCAGAATAATGGTAGTCAAAACGCAAAATCAGGCCACAATCATCTTGGCAGAGCAGAATAATGGTGGCAAAAAGGCAAAATCAGTCCACAATCATCTTGGCGGAGCAGAGTAATTGTGGTCAAAAGGCAAATTCAGTCCACAATTATCTTTGCAGAGTAGAATAATGGTAGTCAAAAGGCAAAATCAGTCCACAGTCATCTTGGCACAGCCGAATAATGGTAGTCAAAAGGCAAAATCAGTCCACAGTCATCTTGGCACAGCCGAATAATGGTAGTGAAAAGGCAAAATCAGTCCACAGTCATCTTGGCAGAGCAGAATAATGTTAGTCAAAAGCCAAAATCAGTCCACAATCATCTTGGCGGAGCAGAGTAATTGTGGTCAAAAGGCAAATTCAGTCCACAATTATCTTGGCAGAGCAGAATAATGGTAGTCAAAACGCAAAATCAGGCCACAATCATCTTGGCAGAGCAGAATAATGGTGGCAAAAAGGCAAAATCAGTCCACAGTCATCTTGGCACAGCAGAATAATGGTAGTCAAAAGGCAAAATCAGTCCACAATTATCTTGGCAGAGCAGAATAATGGTAGTGAAAAGGCAAAATCAGTCCACAGTCATCTTGGCAGAGCAGAATAATGGTAGTCAAAAGGCAAAATCAGTCCACAATCATCTTGGCGGAGCAGAGTAATTGTGGTCAAAAGGCAAATTCAGTCCACAATTATCTTGGCAGAGTAGAATAATGGTAGTCAAAAGGCAAAATCAGTTCACAGTCATCTTGGCACAGCCGAATAATGGTAGTCAAAAGGCAAAATCAGTCCACAGTCATCTTGGCACAGCCGAATAATGGTAGTGAAAAGGCAAAATCAGTCCACAGTCATCTTAGCAGAGCAGAATAATGGTAGTCAAAAGGCAAAATCAGTCCACAATCATCTTGGCGGAGCAGAGTAATTGTGGTCAAAAGGCAAATTCAGTCCACAATTATCTTGGCGGAGTAGAATAATGGTAGTCAAAAGGCAAAATCAGTCCACAGTCATCTTGGCATAGCCGAATAATGGTAGTCAAAAGGCAAAATCAGTCCACAGTCATCTTGGCACAGCCGAATAATGGTAGTCAAAAGGCAAAATCAGTCCACAGTCATCTTGGCACAGCCGAATAATGGTAGTGAAAAGGCAAAATCAGTCCACAGTCATCTTAGCAGAGCAGAATAATGGTAGTCAAAAGGCAAAATCAGTCCACAATCATCTTGGCGGAGCAGAGTAATTGTGGTCAAAAGGCAAATTCAGTCCACAATTATCTTGGCGGAGTAGAATAATGGTAGTCAAAAGGCAAAATCAGTCCACAGTCATCTTGGCATAGCCGAATAATGGTAGTCAAAAGGCAAAATCAGTCCACAGTCATCTTGGCACAGCCGAATAATGGTAGTCAAAAGGCAAATTCAGTGCACAATTATCTTGGCAGAGCAGAATAATGGTGGAAAAAAGGCAAAATCACTCCACAGTCATCTTGGCAGTGCAGAATAATGGTAGTAAAAAGGCAAAATCAGTCCACAGTCATCTTGGCACAGCCGAATAATGGTAGTGAAAAGGCAAAATCAGTCCACAGTCATCTTGGCAGAGCAGAATAATGGTAGTCAAAAGGCAAAATCAGTGCACAATCATCTTGGCGGAGCAGAGTAATTGTGGTCAAAAGGCAAATTCAGTCCACAATTATCTTGGCAGAGCAGAATAATGGTAGTCAAAACGCAAAATCAGTCCACAATCATCTTGGCAGAGCAGAATAATGGTGGCAAAAAGGCAAAATCAGTCCGCAGTCATCTTGGCAGAGCAGAATAAGGGTAGTAAAAAGGCAAAATCAGTCCACAGTCATCTTGGCAGAGCAGAATAATGGTAGTGAAAAGGCAAAATCAGTCCACAATCATCTTGGCGGAGCAGAGTAATGGTAGTCAAAAGGGAAAATCAGTCCACAATCATCTTGGCAGAGCAGAATAATGGTAGTAAAAAGGCAAAATCAGTCCACAGTCACCTTGGCAGAGCAGAATAATGGCAGTAAAAAGGCAAAATCAGTCCACAGTCATCTTGCCAGAGCAGAATAATGGTAGTCAAAAGGCAAAATCAGTCCACAGTCATCTTGGCAGAGCAGAATAATGGTAGTCAAAAGGCAAAATCAGTCCACAATCATCTTGGCGGAGCAGAGTAATTGTGGTCAAAAGGCAAATTCAGTCCACAATTATCTTGGCAGAGTAGAATAATGGTAGTCAAAAGGCAAAATCAGTTCACAGTCATCTTGGCACAGCAGAATAATGGTAGTCAAAAGGCAAAATCAGTCCACAGTCATCTTGGCACAGCCGAATAATGGTAGTGAAAAGGCAAAATCAGTCCACAGTCATCTTAGCAGAGCAGAATAATGGTAGTCAAAAGGCAAAATCAGTCCACAATC
The DNA here is from genome assembly GCA_035771165.1 of Paragorgia papillata. Classification (NCBI taxonomy): domain Eukaryota; kingdom Metazoa; phylum Cnidaria; class Anthozoa; order Scleralcyonacea; family Coralliidae; genus Paragorgia; species Paragorgia papillata. The sequence goes on along the minus strand of JAWNZC010000175.1, from coordinate 537,867 downwards.
ATCTTGGCGGAGCAGAGTAATTGTGGTCAAAAGGCAAATTCAGTCCACAATTATCTTGGCGGAGTAGAATAATGGTAGTCAAAAGGCAAAATCAGTCCACAGTCATCTTGGCATAGCCGAATAATGGTAGTCAAAAGGCAAAATCAGTCCACAGTCATCTTGGCACAGCCGAATAATGGTAGTCAAAAGGCAAAATCAGTCCACAGTCATCTTGGCACAGCCGAATAATGGTAGTGAAAAGGCAAAATCAGTCCACAGTCATCTTAGCAGAGCAGAATAATGGTAGTCAAAAGGCAAAATCAGTCCACAATCATCTTGGCGGAGCAGAGTAATTGTGGTCAAAAGGCAAATTCAGTCCACAATTATCTTGGCAGAGCAGAATAATGGTGGTAAAAGGCAAAATCAGTCCACAGTCATCTTGGCAGAGCAGAATAATGGTGTAGTAAAAAAGGCAAAATCAGTCCACAGTCATCTTGGCATAGCCGAATAATGGTAGTCAAAAGGCAAAATCAGTCCACAGTCATCTTGGCACAGCCGAATAATGGTAGTCAAAAGGCAAATTCAGTGCACAATTATCTTGGCAGAGCAGAATAATGGTGGAAAAAAGGCAAAATCACTCCACAGTCATCTTGGCAGTGCAGAATAATGGTAGTAAAAAGGCAAAATCAGTCCACAGTCATCTTGGCACAGCCGAATAATGGTAGTGAAAAGGCAAAATCAGTCCACAGTCATCTTGGCAGAGCAGAATAATGGTAGTCAAAAGGCAAAATCAGTCCACAATCATCTTGGCGGAGCAGAGTAATTGTGGTCAAAAGGCAAATTCAGTCCACAATTATCTTGGCAGAGCAGAATAATGGTAGTCAAAACGCAAAATCAGTCCACAATCATCTTGGCAGAGCAGAATAATGGTGGCAAAAAGGCAAAATCAGTCCGCAGTCATCTTGGCAGAGCAGAATAAGGGTAGTAAAAAGGCAAAATCAGTCCACAGTCATCTTGGCAGAGCAGAATAATGGTAGTCAAAAGGCAAAATCAGTCCACAATCATCTTGGCGGAGCAGAGTAATGGTAGTCAAAAGGGAAAATCAGTCCACAATCATCTTGGCAGAGCAGAATAATGGTAGTAAAAAGGCAAAATCAGTCCACAGTCACCTTGGCAGAGCAGAATAATGGTAGTAAAAAGGCAAAATCAGTCCACAGTCATCTTGCCAGAGCAGAATAATGGTAGTCAAAAGGCAAAATCAGTCCACAATCATCTTGGCGGAGCAGAGTAATGGTAGTCAAAAGGCAAAATCAGTCCACAATCATCTTGGCGGAGCAGAGTAATGGTAGTCAAAAGGCAAAATCAGGCCACAATCATCTTGGCAGAGCAGAATAATGGTGGCAAAAAGGCAAAATCAGTCCACAGTCATCTTGGCACAGCAGAATAATGGTAGTCAAAAGGCAAAATCAGTCCACAGTCATCTTGGCAGAGCAGAATAATGGTAGTCAAAAGGCAAAATCAGTCCACAATCATCTTGGCGGAGCAGAGTAATTGTGGTCAAAAGGCAAATTCAGTCCACAATTATCTTGGCAGAGTAGAATAATGGTAGTCAAAAGGCAAAATCAGTTCACAGGCATCTTGGCACAGCCGAATAATGGTAGTCAAAAGGCAAAATCAGTCCACAGTCATCTTGGCACAGCCGAATAATGGTAGTGAAAAGGCAAAATCAGTCCACAGTCATCTTAGCAGAGCAGAATAATGGTAGTCAAAAGGCAAAATCAGTCCACAATCATCTTGGCGGAGCAGAGTAATTGTGGTCAAAAGGCAAATTCAGTCCACAATTATCTTGGCGGAGTAGAATAATGGTAGTCAAAAGGCAAAATCAGTCCACAGTCATCTTGGCATAGCCGAATAATGGTAGTCAAAAGGCAAAATCAGTCCACAGTCATCTTGGCACAGCCGAATAATGGTAGTCAAAAGGCAAAATCAGTCCACAGTCATCTTGGCACAGCCGAATAATGGTAGTGAAAAGGCAAAATCAGTCCACAGTCATCTTAGCAGAGCAGAATAATGGTAGTCAAAAGGCAAAATCAGTCCACAATCATCTTGGCGGAGCAGAGTAATTGTGGTCAAAAGGCAAATTCAGTCCACAATTATCTTGGCGGAGTAGAATAATGGTAGTCAAAAGGCAAAATCAGTCCACAGTCATCTTGGCATAGCCGAATAATGGTAGTCAAAAGGCAAAATCAGTCCACAGTCATCTTGGCACAGCCGAATAATGGTAGTCAAAAGGCAAATTCAGTCCACAATTATCTTGGCAGAGCAGAATAATGGTGGAAAAAAGGCAAAATCACTCCACAGTCATCTTGGCAGTGCAGAATAATGGTAGTAAAAAGGCAAAATCAGTCCACAGTCATCTTGGCACAGCCGAATAATGGTAGTGAAAAGGCAAAATCAGTCCACAGTCATCTTGGCAGAGCAGAATAATGGTAGTCAAAAGGCAAAATCAGTCCACAATCATCTTGGCGGAGCAGAGTAATTGTGGTCAAAAGGCAAATTCAGTCCACAATTATCTTGGCAGAGCAGAATAATGGTAGTCAAAACGCAAAATCAGTCCACAATCATCTTGGCAGAGCAGAATAATGGTGGCAAAAAGGCAAAATCAGTCCGCAGTCATCTTGGCAGAGCAGAATAAGGGTAGTAAAAAGGCAAAATCAGTCCACAGTCATCTTGGCAGAGCAGAATAATGGTAGTGAAAAGGCAAAATCAGTCCACAATCATCTTGGCGGAGCAGAGTAATGGTAGTCAAAAGGGAAAATCAGTCCACAATCATCTTGGCAGAGCAGAATAATGGTAGTAAAAAGGCAAAATCAGTCCACAGTCACCTTGGCAGAGCAGAATAATGGCAGTAAAAAGGCAAAATCAGTCCACAGTCATCTTGCCAGAGCAGAATAATGGTAGTCAAAAGGCAAAATCAGTCCACAGTCATCTTGGCAGAGCAGAATAATGGTAGTCAAAAGGCAAAATCAGTCCACAATCATCTTGGCGGAGCAGAGTAATTGTGGTCAAAAGGCAAATTCAGTCCACAATTATCTTGGCAGAGTAGAATAATGGTAGTCAAAAGGCAAAATCAGTCCACAGTCATCTTGGCACAGCCGAATAATGGTAGTCAAAAGGCAAAATCAGTCCACAGTCATCTTGGCACAGCCGAATAATGGTAGTGAAAAGGCAAAATCAGTCCACAGTCATCTTAGCAGAGCAGAATAATGGTAGTCAAAAGGCAAAATCAGTCCACAATCATCTTGGCGGAGCAGAGTAATTGTGGTCAAAAGGCAAATTCAGTCCACAATTATCTTGGCGGAGTAGAATAATGGTAGTCAAAAGGCAAAATCAGTCCACAGTCATCTTGGCATAGCAGAATAATGGTAGTCAAAAGGCAAAATCAGTCCACAGTCATCTTGGCACAGCCGAATAATGGTAGTCAAAAGGCAAAATCAGTCCACAGTCATCTTGGCACAGCCGAATAATGGTAGTGAAAAGGCAAAATCAGTCCACAGTCATCTTAGCAGAGCAGAATAATGGTAGTCAAAAGGCAAAATCAGTCCACAATCATCTTGGCGGAGCAGAGTAATTGTGGTCAAAAGGCAAATTCAGTCCACAATTATCTTGGCGGAGTAGAATAATGGTAGTCAAAAGGCAAAATCAGTCCACAGTCATCTTGGCATAGCAGAATAATGGTAGTCAAAAGGCAAAATCAGTCCACAGTCATCTTGGCACAGCCGAATAATGGTAGTCAAAAGGCAAATTCAGTGCACAATTATCTTGGCAGAGCAGAATAATGGTGGAAAAAAGGCAAAATCACTCCACAGTCATCTTGGCAGTGCAGAATAATGGTAGTAAAAAGGCAAAATCAGTCCACAGTCATCTTGGCACAGCCGAATAATGGTAGTGAAAAGGCAAAATCAGTCCACAGTCATCTTGGCAGAGCAGAATAATGGTAGTCAAAAGGCAAAATCAGTCCACAATCATCTTGGCGGAGCAGAGTAATTGTGGTCAAAAGGCAAATTCAGTCCACAATTATCTTGGCAGAGCAGAATAATGGTAGTCAAAACGCAAAATCAGTCCACAATCATCTTGGCAGAGCAGAATAATGGTGGCAAAAAGGCAAAATCAGTCCGCAGTCATCTTGGCAGAGCAGAATAAGGTAGTAAAAAGGCAAAATCAGTCCACAGTCATCTTGGCAGAGCAGAATAATGGTAGTCAAAAGGCAAAATCAGTCCACAATCATCTTGGCGGAGCAGAGTAATGGTAGTCAAAAGGAAAATCAGTCCACAATCATCTTGGCAGAGCAGAATAATGGTAGTAAAAAGGCAAAATCAGTCCACAGTCACCTTGGCAGAGCAGAATAATGGTAGTAAAAAGGCAAAATCAGTCCACAGTCATCTTGGCCAGAGCAGAATAATGGTAGTCAAAAGGCAAAATCAGTCCACAATCATCTTGGCGGAGCAGAGTAATGGTAGTCAAAAGGCAAAATCAGTCCACAATCATCTTGGCGGAGCAGAGTAATGGTAGTCAAAAGGCAAAATCAGTCCACAATCATCTTGGCAGAGCAGAATAATGGTGGACAAAAGGCAAAATCAGTCCACAATTATCTTGGCAGAGCAGAATAATGGTAGTGAAAAGGCAAAATCAGTCCACAGTCATCTTGGCAGAGCAGAATAATGGTAGTCAAAAGGCAAAATCAGTCCACAATCATCTTGGCGGAGCAGAGTAATTGTGGTCAAAAGGCAAAATCAGTCCACAGTCATCTTGGCAGAGCAGAATAATGGTAGTCAAAAGGCAAAATCAGTCCACAATCATCTTGGCGGAGCAGAGTAATTGTGGTCAAAAGGCAAATTCAGTCCACAATTTTCTTGGCAGAGCAGAATAATGGTAGTCAAAACGCAAAATCAGGCCACAATCATCTTGGCAGAGCAGAATAATGGTGGCAAAAAGGCAAAATCAGTCCACAGTCATCTTGGCACAGCAGAATAATGGTAGTCAAAACGCAAAATCAGGCCACAATCATCTTGGCAGAGCAGAATAATGGTGGCAAAAAGGCAAAATCAGTCCACAATCATCTTGGCGGAGCAGAGTAATTGTGGTCAAAAGGCAAATTCAGTCCACAATTATCTTGGCAGAGCAGAATAATGGTAGTCAAAACGCAAAATCAGGCCACAATCATCTTGGCAGAGCAGAATAATGGTAGTAAAAAGGCAAAATCAGTCCACAGTCATCTTGCCAGAGCAGAATAATGGTAGTCAAAAGGCAAAATCAGTCCACAATCATCTTGGCGGAGCAGAGTAATGGTAGTCAAAAGGCAAAATCAGTCCACAATCATCTTGGCGGAGCAGAGTAATGGTAGTCAAAAGGCAAAATCAGTCCACAATCATCTTGGCAGAGCAGAATAATGGTGGCAAAAAGGCAAAATCAGTCCACAATTATCTTGGCAGAGCAGAATAATGGTAGTGAAAAGGCAAAATCAGTCCACAGTCATCTTGGCAGAGCAGAATAATGGTAGTCAAAAGGCAAAATCAGTCCACAATCATCTTGGCGGAGCAGAGTAATTGTGGTCAAAAGGCAAAATCAGTCCACAGTCATCTTGGCAGAGCAGAATAATGGTAGTCAAAAGGCAAAATCAGTCCACAATCATCTTGGCGAGCAGAGTAATTGTGGTCAAAAGGCAAATTCAGTCCACAATTTTCTTGGCAGAGCAGAATAATGGTAGTCAAAACGCAAAATCAGTCCACAATCATCTTGGCAGAGCAGAATAATGGTGGCAAAAAGGCAAAATCAGTCCACAGTCATCTTGGCACAGCAGAATAATGGTAGTCAAAACGCAAAATCAGGCCACAATCATCTTGGCAGAGCAGAATAATGGTGGCAAAAAGGCAAAATCAGTCCACAATCATCTTGGCGGAGCAGAGTAATTGTGGTCAAAAGGCAAATTCAGTCCACAATTATCTTGGCAGAGCAGAATAATGGTAGTCAAAACGCAAAATCAGTCCACAATCATCTTGGCAGAGCAGAATAATGGTGGCAAAAAGGCAAAATCAGTCCACAGTCATCTTGGCACAGCAGAATAATGGTAGTCAAAAGGCAAAATCAGTCCACAATTATCTTGGCAGAGCAGAATAATGGTAGTGAAAAGGCAAAATCAGTCCACAGTCATCTTGGCAGAGCAGAATAATGGTAGTCAAAAGGCAAAATCAGTCCACAATCATCTTGGCGGAGCAGAGAATAATGGTGGTCAAAAGGCAAAATCAGTCCACAATCATCTTGGCAGAGCAGAATAATGGTAGTCAAAAGGCAAAATCAGTCCACAGTCATCTTGGCACAGCCGAATAATGGTAGTCAAAAGGCAAAATCAGTCCACATCATCTTGGCAGAGCCGAATAATGGTAGTCAAAAGGCAAAATCAGTCCACAGTCATCTTGGCAGAGCAGAATAATGGTAGTCAAAAGGCAAAATTCAGTCCACAATCATCTTGGCGGAGCAGAGTAATTGTGGTCAAAAGGCAAATTCAGTCCACAATTATCTTGGCGGAGTAGAGAATAATGGTAGTCAAAAGGCAAAATCAGTCCACAGTCATCTTGGCACAGTCGAATAATGGTAGTCAAAAGGCAAAATCAGTCCACAATTATCTTGGCAGAGCAGAATAATGGTGGTAAAAAGGCAAAATCAGTCCACAGTCATCTTGGCAGTGCTGAATAACGGTAGTAAAAAGGCAAAATCAGTCCACAGTCATCTTGGTACAGCCGAATAATGGTAGTGAAAAGGCAAAATCAGTCCACAGTCATCTTGGCAGAGCAGAATGGTAGTCAAAAGGCAAAATCAGTCCACAATCATCTTGGCGGAGCAGAGTAATGGTGGTCAAAAGGCAAAATCAGTCCACAATTATCTTGGCAGAGTAGAATAATGGTAGTCAAAAGGCAAAATCAGTCCACAGTCATCTTGGCACTGCCGAATAATGGTAGTCAAAAGGCAAAATCAGTCCACAGTCATCTTGGCAAAGCCGAATAATGGTAGTCAAAAGGCAAAATCAGTCCACAGTCATCTTGGCAGAGCAGAATAATGGTAGTCAAAAGGCAAAATCAGTCCACAATCATCTTGGCGGAGCAGAGTAATTGTGGTCAAAAGGCAAATTCAGTCCACAATCATCTTGGCGGAGCAGAGTAATTGTGGTCAAAATGCAAATTCAGTCCACAATTATCTTTGCAGAGTAGAATAATGGTAGTCAAAAGGCAAAATCAGTCCACAGTCATCTTGGCACAGTCGAATAATGGTAGTCAAAAGGCAAATTCAGTCCACAATTATCTTGGCAGAGCAGAATAATGGTGGTAAAAAGGCAAAATCAGTCCACAGTCATCTTGGCACAGCCGAATAATGGTAGTGAAAAGGCAAAATCAGTCCACAGTCATCTTGGCAGAGCAGAATAATGGTAGTCAAAAGGCAAAATCAGTCCACAATCATCTTGGCGGAGCAGAGTAATTGTGGTCAAAAGGCAAATTCAGTCCACAATTATCTTGGCGGAGTAGAATAATGGTAGTCAAAAGGCAAATTCAGTCCACAATTATCTTGGCAGAGCAGAATAATGGTGGTAAAAAGGCAAAATCAGTCCACAGTCATCTTGGCAGTGCTGAATAATGGTAGTAAAAAGGCAAAATCAGTCCACAGTCATCTTGGTACAGGAATAATGGTAGTGAAAAGGCAAAATCAGTCCACAGTCATCTTGGCAGAGCAGAATAATGGTAGTCAAAAGGCAAAATCAGTCCACAATCATCTTGGCGGAGCAGAGTAATTGTGGTCAAAATGCAAATTCAGTCCACAATTATCTTGGCAGAGTAGAATAATGGAGTCAAAAGGCAAAATCAGTCCTAGAATAATGGTAGTCAAAAGGCAAAATCAGTCCACAGTCATCTTGGCACAGCCGAATAATGGTAGTCAAAAGGCAAAATCAGTCCACAGTCATCTTGGCACAGCCGAATAATGGTAGTGAAAAGGCAAAATCAGTCCACAGTCATCTTAGCAGAGCAGAATAATGGTAGTCAAAAGGCAAAATCAGTCCACAATCATCTTGGCGGAGCAGAGTAATTGTGGTCAAAAGGCAAATTCAGTCCACAATCATCTTGGCGGAGCAGAATAATGGTGGTCAAAAGGCAAATTCAGTCCACAATTATCTTGGCGGAGTAGAATAATGGTAGTCAAAAGGCAAAATCAGTCCACAGTCATCTTGGCACAGTCGAATAATGGTAGTCAAAAGGCAAATTCAGTCCACAATTATCTTGGCAGAGCAGAATAATGGTGGTAAAAAGGCAAAATCAGTCCACAGTCATCTTGGCAGTGCTGAATAACGGTAGTCAAAAAGGCAAAATCAGTCCACAGTCATCTTGGTACAGCCGAATAATGGTAGTGAAAAGGCAAAATCAGTCCACAGTCATCTTGGCAGAGCAGAATAATGGTAGTCAAAAGGCAAAATCAGTCCACAATCATCTTGGCGGAGCAGAGTAATTGTGGTCAAAATGCAAATTCAGTCCACAATTATCTTGGCAGAGTAGAATAATGGAGTCAAAAGGCAAAATCAGTCCACAGTCATCTTGGCACAGCCGAATAATGGTAGTCAAAAGGCAAAATCAGTCCACAGTCATCTTGGCACAGCCGAATAATGGTAGTGAAAAGGCAAAATCAGTCCACAGTCATCTTAGCAGAGCAGAATAATGGTAGTCAAAAGGCAAAATCAGTCCACAATCATCTTGGCGGAGCAGAGTAATTGTGGTCAAAATGCAAATTCAGTCCACAATTATCTTGGCAGAGTAGAATAATGGAGTCAAAAGGCAAAATCAGTCCACAGTCATCTTGGCACAGCCGAATAATGGTAGTCAAAAGGCAAAATCAGTCCACAGTCATCTTGGCACAGCCGAATAATGGTAGTGAAAAGGCAAAATCAGTCCACAGTCATCTTAGCAGAGCAGAATAATGGTAGTCAAAAGGCAAAATCAGTCCACAATCATCTTGGCGGAGCAGAGTAATTGTGGTCAAAAGGCAAATTCAGTCCACAATCATCTTGGCGGAGCAGAGTAATTGTGGTCAAAAGGCAAATTCAGTCCACAATTATCTTGGCAGAGTAGAATAATGGTAGTCAAAAGGCAAAATCAGTCCACAGTCATCTTGGCACAGTCGAATAATGGTAGTCAAAAGGCAAATTCAGTCCACAATTATCTTGGCAGAGCAGAATAATGGTGGTAAAAAGGCAAAATCAGTCCACAGTCATCTTGGCAGTGCTGAATAACGGTAGTAAAAAGGCAAAACCAGTCCACAGTCATCTTGGTACAGCCGAATAATGGTAGTGAAAAGGCAAAATCAGTCCACAGTCATCTTGGCAGAGCAGAATGGTAGTCAAAAGGCAAAATCAGTCCACAATCATCTTGGCGGAGCAGAGTAATTGTGGTCAAAATGCAAATTCAGTCCACAATTATCTTGGCAGAGTAGAATAATGGAGTCAAAAGGCAAAATCAGTCCACAGTCATCTTGGCACAGCCGAATAATGGTAGTCAAAAGGCAAAATCAGTCCACAGTCATCTTGGCACAGCCGAATAATGGTAGTGAAAAGGCAAAATCAGTCCACAGTCATCTTAGCAGAGCAGAATGGTAGTCAAAAGGCAAAATCAGTCCACAATCATCTTGGCGGAGCAGAGTAATTGTGGTCAAAAGGCAAATTCAGTCCACAATCATCTTGGCGGAGCAGAGTAATTGTGGTCAAAAGGCAAATTCAGTCCACAATTATCTTGGCAGAGTAGAATAATGGTAGTCAAAAGGCAAAATCAGTCCACAGTCATCTTGGCACAGTCGAATAATGGTAGTCAAAAGGCAAATTCAGTCCACAATTATCTTGGCAGAGCAGAATAATGGTGGTAAAAAGGCAAAATCAGTCCACAGTCATCTTGGCAGTGCTGAATAACGGTAGTAAAAAGGCAAAACCAGTCCACAGTCATCTTGGCAGAGCAGAATAATGGTAGTCAAAAGGCAAAATCAGTCCACAATCATCTTGGCAGAGCAGAATAATGGTAGTCAAAAGGCAAAATCAGTCCACAATCATCTTGGCGGAGCAGGAATAATGGTTGTCAAAATGCAAATTCAGTCCACAATTATCTTGGCAGAGTAGAATAATGGAGTCAAAAGGCAAAATCAGTCCACAGTCATCTTGGCACAGCCGAATAATGGTAGTCAAAAGGCAAAATCAGTCCACAGTCATCTTGGCACAGCCGAATAATGGTAGTGAAAAGGCAAAATCAGTCCACAGTCATCTTAGCAGAGCAGAATAATGGTAGTCAAAAGGCAAAATCAGTCCACAATCATCTTGGCGGAGCAGAGTAATTGTGGTCAAAAGGCAAATTCAGTCCACAATCATCTTGGCGGAGCAGAGTAATTGTGGTCAAAAGGCAAAATTCAGTCCACAATCATCTTGACGGAGTAGAATAATGGTAGTCAAAAGGCAAAATCAGTCCACAGTCATCTTGGCACAGTCGAATAATGGTAGTCAAAAGGCAAAATCAGTCCACAATTATCTTGGCAGAGCAGAATAATGGTGGTAAAAAGGCAAAATCAGTCCACAGTCATCTTGGCAGTGCTGAATAACGGTAGTAAAAAGGCAAAACCAGTCCACAGTCATCTTGGTACAGCCGAATAATTGTGAAAAGGCAAAATCAGTCCACAGTCATCTTGGCAGAGCAGAATAATGGTAGTCAAAAGGCAAAATCAGTCCACAATCATCTTGGTGGAGCAGAATAATTGTGGTCAAAAGGCAAATTCAGTCCACAATTATCTTGGCAGAGTAGAATAATGGTAGTCAAAAGGCAAAATCAGTCCACAGTCATCTTGGCACAGCCGAATAATGGTAGTCAAAAGGCAAAATCAGTCCACAGTCATCTTGGCACAGCCGAATAATGGTAGTGAAAAGGCAAAATCAGTCCACAGTCATCTTAGCAGAGCAGAATAATGGTAGTCAAAAGGCAAAATCAGTCCACAATCATCTTGGCGGAGCAGAGTAATTGTGGTCAAAAGGCAAATTCAGTCCACAATCATCTTGGCGGAGCAGAGTAATTGTGGTCAAAAGGCAAATTCAGTCCACAATTATCTTGGCGGAGTAGAATAATGGTAGTCAAAAGGCAAAATCAGTCCACAGTCATCTTGGCACAGTCGAATAATGGTAGTCAAAAGGCAAATTCAGTCCACAATTATCTTGGCAGAGCAGAATAATGGTGGTAAAAAGGCAAAATCAGTCCACAGTCATCTTGGCAGTGCTGAATAACGGTAGTAAAAAGGCAAAACCAGTCCACAGTCATCTTGGTACAGCCGAATAATGGTAGTCAAAAGGCAAAATCAGTCCACAATCATCTTGGCGGAGCAGAGTAATTGTGGTCAAAATGCAAATTCAGTCCACAATTATCTTGGCGGAGCAGAGTAATTGTGGTCAAAAGGCAAAATCAGTCCACAGTCATCTTGGCAGAGTAGAATAATGGTAGTCAAAAGGCAAAATCAGTCCACAGTCATCTTGGCACAGCCGAATAATGGTAGTCAAAAGGCAAAATCAGTCCACAGTCATCTTGGCACAGCCGAATAATGGTAGTGAAAAGGCAAAATCAGTCCACAGTCATCTTAGCAGAGCAGAATAATGGTAGTCAAAAGGCAAAATCAGTCCACAATCATCTTGGCGGAGCAGAGTAATTGTGGTCAAAAGGCAAATTCAGTCCACAATCATCTTGGCGGAGCAGAGTAATTGTGGTCAAAAGGCAAATTCAGTCCACAATTATCTTGGCGGAGTAGAATAATGGTAGTCAAAAGGCAAAATCAGTCCACAGTCATCTTGGCAGTGCTGAATAACGGTAGTAAAAAGGCAAAACCACTCCACAGTCATCTTGGTACAGCCGAATAATGGTAGTTAAAAGGCAAAATCAGTCCACAGTCATCTTGGCAGAGCATAATGGTAGTCAAAAGGCAAAATCAGTCCACAATCATCTTGGCGGAGCAGAGTAATTGTGGTCAAAATGCAAAATCAGTCCACAATCATCTTGGCAGAGCAGAATAATTGTGGTCAAAAGGCAAATTCAGTCCACAGTTATCTTGGCGGAGTAGAATAATGGTAGTCAAAAGGCAAAATCAGTCCACAGTCATCTTGGCACAGCCGAATAATGGTAGTCAAAAGGCAAAATCAGTCCACAGTCATCTTGGCACAGCCGAATAATGGTAGTGAAAAGGCAAAATCAGTCCACAGTCATCTTAGCAGAGCAGAATAATGGTAGTCAAAAGGCAAAATCAGTCCACAATCATCTTGGCGGAGCAGAGTAATTGTGGTCAAAAGGCAAATTCAGTCCACAATCATCTTGGCGGAGCAGAGTAATTGTGGTCAAAAGGCAAATTCAGTCCACAATTATCTTGGCGGAGTAGAATAATGGTAGTCAAAAGGCAAAATCAGTCCACAGTCATCTTGGCACAGTCGAATAATGGTAGTCAAAAGGCAAATTCAGTCCACAATTATCTTGGCAGAGCAGAATAATGGTGGTAAAAAGGCAAAATCAGTCCACAGTCATCTTGGCAGTGCTGAATAATGGTAGTAAAAAGGCAAAACCAGTCCACAGTCATCTTGGTACAGCAGAATAATGGTAGTGAAAAGGCAAAATCAGTCCACAGTCATCTTGGCAGAGCAGAGTAATGGTAGTCAAAAGGCAAAATCAGTCCACAATCATCTTGGCGGAGCAGAGTAATTGTGGTCAAAATGCAAATTCAGTCCACAATTATCTTGGCAGAGTAGAATAATGGTAGTCAAAAGGCAAAATCAGTCCACAGTCATCTTGGCACAGCCGAATAATGGTAGTCAAAAGGCAAAATCAGTCCACAGTCATCTTGGCACAGCCGAATAATGGTAGTGAAAAGGCAAAATCAGTCCACAGTCATCTTGGCAAGCAGAATAATGGTAGTCAAAAGGCAAAATCAGTCCACAATCATCTTGGCGGAGCAGAGTAATTGTGGTCAAAAGGCAAATGGTAGTCAAAAGGCAAAATTCAGTCCACAATCATCTTGGCGGAGCAGAGTAATTGTGGTCAAAAGGCAAATTCAGTCCACAATTATCTTGGCAGAGTAGAATAATGGTAGTCAAAAGGCAAAATCAGTCCACAGTCATCTTGGCACAGTCGAATAATGGTAGTCAAAAGGCAAAATCAGTCCACAGTCATCTTGGCAGAGCCGAATAATGGTAGTAAAAAGGCAAAATCAGTCCACAGTCATCTTGGCAGTGCAGAATAATGGTAGTCAAAAGGCAAAATCAGTCCACAGTCATCTTGGCGGAGCCGAATAATTGTGGTCAAAAAGGCAAATTCAGTCCACAATCATCTTGGCGGAGCAGAGTAATTGTGGTCAAAAGGCAAATTCAGTCCACAATTATCTTGGCAGAGTAGAATAATGGTAGTCAAAAGGCAAAATCAGTCCACAGTCATCTTGGCACAGCCGAATAATGGTAGTCAAAAGGCAAAATCAGTCCACAATTATCTTGGCAGAGCAGAATAATGGTAGTCAAAAGGCAAAATCAGTCCACAATCATCTTGGCAGAGCAGAATAATGGTAGTCAAAAGGCAAAATCAGTCCACAATCATCTTGGCAGAGCAGAATAATGGTAGTCAAAAGGCAAAATCAGTCCACAATCATCTTGGCAGAGCAGAATAATGGTGGTCAAAAGGCAAAATCAGTCCACAGTCATCTTGGCAGAGCAGAATAATGGTAGTCAAAAGGCAAAATCAGTCCACAGTCATCTTGGCAGAGCAGAATAATGGTAGTCAAAAGGCAAAATCAGTCCACAATCATCTTGGCGGAGCAGAATAATGGTAGTCAAAAGGCAAAATCAGTCCACAGTCATCTTGGCAGAGCAGAATAAGGGTAGTCAAAAGGCAAAATCAGTCCACAGTCATCTTGGCAGAGCAGAATAATGGTAGTCAAAAGGCAAAATCAGTCCACAATCATCTTGGCGGAGCAGAGTAATGGTAGTCAAAAGGCAAAATCAGTCCACAATCATCTTGGCAGAGCAGAATAATGGTAGTCAAAAGGCAAAATCAGTCCACAGTCATCTTGGCAGAGCAGAATAATGGTAGTCAAAAGGCAAAATCAGTCCACAGTCATCTTGGCAGAGCAGAATAATGGTAGTAAAAAGGCAAAATCAGTCCACAGTCATCTTGGCAGAGCAGAATAATGGTAGTCAAAAGGCAAAATCAGTCCACAGTCATCTTGGCAGAGCAGAATAATGGTAGTCAAAAGGCAAAATCAGTCCACAATCATCTTGGCAGAGCAGAGTAATGTAGTCAAAAGGCAAAATCAGTCCACAATCATCTTGGCGGAGCAGAGTAATGGTAGTCAAAAGGCAAAATCAGTCCACAATCATCTTGGCAGAGCAGAATAATGGTAGTCAAAAGGCAAAATCAGTCCACAATCATCTTGGCAGAGCAGAATAATGGTAGTAAAAAGGCAAAATCAGTCCACAGTCATCTTGGCAGAGCAGAATAATGGTAGTCAAAAGGCAAAATCAGTCCACAGTCATCTTGGCAGAGCAGAATAATGGTAGTCAAAAGGCAAAATCAGTCCACAGTCATCTTGGCAGAGCAGAATAATGGTAGTCAAAAGGCAAAATCAGTCCACAATCATCTTGGCAGAGCAGAATAATGGTAGTCAAAAGGCAAAATCAGTCCACAGTCATCTTGGCAGAGCAGAGTAATGGTAGTCAAAAGGGAAAATCAGTCCACAATCATCTTGGCAGAGCAGAATAATGGTGGTCAAAAGGCAAAATCAGTCCACAATCATCTTGGCAGAGCAGAATAATGGTAGTAAAAAGGCAAAATCAGTCCACAGTCATCTTGGCAAGCAGAATAATGGTAGTCAAAAGGCAAAATCAGTCCACAATCATCTTGGCAGAGCAGAATAATGGTGGTCAAAAGGCAAAATCAGTCCACAATCATCTTGGCGGAGCAGAGTAATGGTGGTCAAAAGGCAAAATCAGTCCACAATTATCTTGGCAGAGCAGAATAATGGCGGTAAAAAGGCAAAATCAGTCCACAATCATCTTGGCAGAGCAGAATAATAGTAGTCAAAAGGCAAAATCAGTCCACAGTCATCTTGGCACAGCAGAATAATGGTAGTCAAAAAGGTAAAATCAGTCCACAGTCGTCTTGGCAGAGCAGAATAATGGTAGTCAAAAGGCAAAATCAGTCCACAATCATCTTGGCGGAGCAGAGTAATTGTGGTCAAAAGGCAAATTCAGTCCACAATTATCTTGGCAGAGCAGAAGAATAATGGTGGTCAAAAGGCAAAATCAGTCCACAATCATCTTGGCAGAGCAGAATAATGGTGGTAAAAAGGCAAAATCAGTCCACAGTCATCTTGGCACTGCCGAATAATGGTAGTCAAAAGGCAAAATCAGTCCACAGTCATCTTGGCAAAGCCGAATAATGGTAGTCAAAAGGCAAAATCAGTCCACAGTCATCTTGGCAGAGCAGAATAATGGTAGTCAAAAGGCAAAATCAGTCCACAATCATCTTGGCGGAGCACAGTAATTGTGGTCAAAAGGCAAATTCAGTCCACAATTATCTTGGCAGAGCAGAATAATGGTAGTAAAAAGGCAAAATCAGTCCACAGTCATCTTGGCAGAGCAGAATAATGGTAGTCAAAAGGCAAAATCAGTCCACAGTCATCTTGGCACAGCCGAATAATGGTAGTCAAAAGGCAAAATCAGTCCACAATCATCTTGGCAGAGCAGAATAATGGTAGTCAAAAGGCAAAATCAGTCCACAGTCATCTTGGCAGCAGAATAAGGTGGTCAAAAGGCAAAATCAGTCCACAATCATCTTGGCGGAATAATGGTAGTGAAAAGGCAAAATCAGTCCACAGTCATCTTGGCAGAGTAGAATAATGGTAGTCAAAAGGCAAAATCAGTCCACAGTCATCTTGGCACAGCCGAATAATGGTAGTCAAAAGGCAAAATCAGTCCACAGTCATCTTGGCACAGCCGAATAATGGTAGTGAAAAGGCAAAATCAGTCCACAGTCATCTTAGCAGAGCAGAATAATGGTAGTCAAAAGGCAAAATCAGTCCACAATCATCTTGGCGGAGCAGAGTAATTGTGGTCAAAAGGCAAATTCAGTCCACAATTATCTTGGCGGAGTAGAATAATGGTAGTCAAAAGGCAAAATCAGTCCACAGTCATCTTGGCAAAGCCGAATAATGGTAGTCAAAAGGCAAAATCAGTCCACAGTCATCTTGGCACAGCCGAATAATGGTAGTCAAAAGGCAAAATCAGTCCACAGTCATCTTGGCACAGCCGAATAATGGTAGTCAAAAGGCAAAATCAGTCCACAGTCATCTTGGCAGAGCAGAATAATGGTAGTCAAAAGGCAAAATCAGTCCACAATCATCTTGGCGGAGCAGAGTAATTGTGGTCAAAAGGCAAAATCAGTCCACAGTCATCTTGGCGGAGCAGAATAATGGTAGTCAAAAGGCAAAATCAGTCCACAGTCATCTTGGCACAGCAGAATAATGGTAGTCAAAAGGCAAAATCAGTCCACAGTCATCTTGGCACAGCCGAATAATGGTAGTCAAAAGGCAAATTCAGTCCACAATTATCTTGGCAGAGCAGAATAATGGTGGTAAAAAGGCAAAATCAGTCCACAGTCATCTTGGCAGAGCAGAATAATGGTAGTAAAAAGGCAAAATCAGTCCACAGTCATCTTGGCACAGCCGAATAATGGTAGTGAAAAGGCAAAATCAGTCCACAGTCATCTTGGCAGAGCAGAATAATGGTAGTCAAAAGGCAAAATCAGTCCACAATCATCTTGGCGGAGCAGAGTAATTGTGGTCAAAAGGCAAATTCAGTCCACAATTATCTTGGCAGAGCAGAATAATGGTAGTAAAAAGGCAAAATCAGTCCACAATCATCTTGGCAGAGCAGAATAATGGTAGTCAAAAGGCAAAATCAGTCCACAGTCATCTTGGCAGAGCAGAATAATGGTAGTCAAAAGGCAAAATCAGTCCACAGTCATCTTGGCAGAGCAGAATAATGGTAGTCAAAAGGCAAAATCAGTCCACAATCATCTTGGCGGAGCAGAGTAATGGTAGTCAAAAGGCAAAATCAGTCCACAATCATCTTGGCAGAGCAGAATAATGGTAGTAAAAAGGCAAAATCAGTCCACAGTCATCTTGGCAGAGCAGAATAATGGTAGTAAAAAGGCAAAATCAGTCCACAGTCATCTTGGCAGAGCAGAATAATGGTAGTCAAAAGGCAAAATCAGTCCACAGTCATCTTGGCAGAGCAGAATAATGGTAGTCAAAAGGCAAAATCAGTCCACAATCATCTTGGCAGAGCAGAATAATGGTGGTAAAAAGGCAAAATCAGTCCACAATTATCTTGGCAGAGTAGAATAATGGTAGTCAAAAGGCAAAATCAGTCCACAGTCATCTTGGCACAGCCGAATAATGGTAGTCAAAAGGCAAAATCAGTCCACAGTCATCTTGGCACAGCCGAATAATGGTAGTGAAAAGGCAAAATCAGTCCACAGTCATCTTAGCAGAGCAGAATAATGGTAGTCAAAAGGCAAAATCAGTCCACAATCATCTTGGCGGAGCAGAGTAATTGTGGTCAAAAGGCAAATTCAGTCCACAATTATCTTGGCGGAGTAGAATAATGGTAGTCAAAAGGCAAAATCAGTCCACAGTCATCTTGGCAGAGCCGAATAATGGTAGTCAAAAGGCAAAATCAGTCCACAGTCATCTTGGCACAGCCGAATAATGGTAGTCAAAAGGCAAAATCAGTCCACAGTCATCTTGGCAGAGCAGAATAATGGTAGTAAAAAGGCAAAATCAGTCCACAGTCATCTTGGCAGAGCAGAATAATGGTAGTCAAAAGGCAAAATCAGTCCACAATCATCTTGGCGGAGCAGAGTAATTGTGGTCAAAAGGCAAATTCAGTCCACAATTATCTTGGCGGAGTAGAATAATGGTAGTCAAAAGGCAAAATCACTCCACAGTCATCTTGGCAGAGCAGAATAATGGTAGTCAAAAGGCAAAATCACTCCACAGTCATCTTGGCACAGCAGAATAATGGTAGTCAAAAGGCAAAATCAGTCCACAATTATCTTGGCAGAGCAGAATAATGGTAGTAAAAAGGCAAAATCAGTCCACAGTCATCTTGGCAGAGCAGAATAATGGTAGTAAAAAGGCAAAATCAGTCCACAGTCATCTTGGCAGAGCAGAATAATGGTAGTCAAAAGGCAAAATCAGTCCACAATCATCTTGGCAGCAGAATAATGGTAGTCAAAAGGCAAAATCAGTCCCACAGTCATCTTGGCAGAGCAGAATAATGGTAGTCAAAAGGCAAAATCAGTCCACAATCATCTTGGCGGAGCAGAGTAATGGTAGTCAAAAGGCAAAATCAGTCCACAATCATCTTGGCAGAGCAGAATAATGGTAGTCAAAAGGCAAAATCAGTCCACAATCATCTTGGCAGAGCAGAATAATGGTAGTCAAAAGGCAAAATCAGTCCACAGTCATCTTGGCAGCAGAATAATGGTAGTCAAAAGGCAAAATCAGTCCACAGTCATCTTGGCAGAGCAGAATAATGGTAGTCAAAAGGCAAAATCAGTCCACAATCATCTTGGCGGAGCAGAGTAATGGTAGTCAAAAGGCAAAATCAGTCCACAATCATCTTGGCAGAGCAGAATAATGGTAGTCAAAAGGCAAAATCAGTCCACAGTCATCTTGGCAGAGCAGAATAATGGTAGTAAAAAGGCAAAATCAGTCCACAGTCATCTTGGCAGAGCAGAATAATGGTAGTCAAAAGGCAAAATCAGTCCACAATCATCTTGGCGGAGCAGAGTAATGGTAGTCAAAAGGCAAAATCAGTCCACAGTCATCTTGGCAGAGCAGAATAATGGTAGTCAAAAGGCAAAATCAGTCCACAATCATCTTGGCAGAGCAGAATAATGTGGTCAAAAAGGCAAAATCAGTCCACAATTATCTTGGCAGAGCAGAATAATGGTAGTCAAAAGGCAAAATCAGTCCACAATCATCTTGGCAGAGCAGAATAATGGTAGTCAAAAAGGCAAAATCAGTCCACAATCATCTTGGCGGAGCAGAGTAATTGTGGTCAAAAGGCAAAATCAGTCCACAGTCATCTTGGCAGAGCAGAATAATGGTAGTCAAAAGGCAAAATCAGTCCACAATCATCTTGGCGGAGCAGAGTAATTGTGGTCAAAAGGCAAATTCAGTCCACAATTATCTTGGCAGAGCAGAATAATGGTAGTCAAAAGGCAAAATCAGTCCACAATCATCTTGGCAGAGCAGAATAATGGTAGTAAAAAGGCAAAATCAGTCCACAGTCATCTTGGCACAGAGCAGAATAATGGTAGTCAAAAGGCAAAATCAGTCCACAATCATCTTGGCAGAGCAGAATAATGGTAGTCAAAAGGCAAAATCAGTCCACAATCATCTTGGCGGAGCAGAGTAATTGTGGTCAAAAGGCAAAATCAGTCCACAATTATCTTGGCAGAGCAGAATAATGGTAGTCAAAAGGCAAAATCAGTCCACAATCATCTTGGCAGAGCAGAATAATGGTAGTCAAAAGGCAAAATCAGTCCACAGTCATCTTGGCAGAGCAGAATAATGGTAGTCAAAAGGCAAAATCAGTCCACAATCATCTTGGCGGAGCAGAGTAATGGTAGTCAAAAGGCAAAATCAGTCCACAATCATCTTGGCGGAGCAGAGTAATGGTAGTCAAAAGGCAAAATCAGTCCACAATCATCTTGGCAGAGCAGAATAATGGTGGCAAAAAGGCAAAATCAGTCCACAATTATCTTGGCAGAGCAGAATAATGGTAGTGAAAAGGCAAAATCAGTCCACAGTCATCTTGGCAGAGCAGAATAATGGTAGTCAAAAGGCAAAATCAGTCCACAATCATCTTGGCGGAGCAGAGTAATTGTGGTCAAAAGGCAAAATCAGTCCACAGTCATCTTGGCAGAGCAGAATAATGGTAGTCAAAAGGCAAAATCAGTCCACAATCATCTTGGCGGAGCAGAGTAATTGTGGTCAAAAGGCAAATTCAGTCCACAATTATCTTGGCAGAGCAGAATAATGGTAGTCAAAAGGCAAAATCAGTCCACAATCATCTTGGCAGAGCAGAATAATGGTGGCAAAAAGGCAAAATCAGTCCACAGTCATCTTGGCACAGCAGAATAATGGTAGTCAAAAGGCAAAATCAGTCCACAATCATCTTGGCAGAGCAGAATAATGGTAGTCAAAAGGCAAAATCAGTCCACAATCATCTTGGCGGAGCAGAGTAATTGTGGTCAAAAGGCAAAATCAGTCCACAATCATCTTGGCAGAGCAGAATAATGGTAGTCAAAAGGCAAAATCAGTCCACAATCATCTTGGCAGAGCAGAATAATGGTCAAAAGGCAAAATCAGTCCACAGTCATCTTGGCACAGCAGAATAATGGTAGTCAAAAGGCAAAATCAGTCCACAATTATCTTGGCAGAGCAGAATAATGGTAGTGAAAAGGCAAAATCAGTCCACAGTCATCTTGGCAGAGCAGAATAATGGTAGTCAAAAGGCAAAATCAGTCCACAATCATCTTGGCGGAGCAGAGTAATTGTGGTCAAAAGGCAAATTCAGTCCACAATCATCTTGGCAGAGCAGAATAATGGTAGTCAAAAGGCAAAATCAGTCCACAGTCATCTTGGCACAGCCGAATAATGGTAGTCAAAAGGCAAAATCAGTCCACAGTCATCTTGGCACAGCCGAATAATGGTAGTCAAAAGGCAAAATCAGTCCACAGTCATCTTGGCAGAGCAGAATAATGGTAGTCAAAAGGCAAAATCAGTCCACAATCATCTTGCCAGAGCAGAATAATGGTAGTCAAAAGGCAAAATCAGTCCACAATCATCTTGGCGGAGCAGAGTAATTGTGGTCAAAAGGCAAATTCAGTCCACAATTATCTTGGCAGAGTAGAATAATGGTAGTCAAAAGGCAAAATCAGTCCACAGTCATCTTGGCACAGCCGAATAATGGTAGTCAAAAGGCAAAATCAGTCCACAATTATCTTGGCAGAGCAGAATAATGGTGGTAAAAAGGCAAAATCAGTCCACAGTCATCTTGGCACAGCCGAATAATGGTAGTAAAAAGGCAAAATCAGTCCACAGTCATCTTGGCACAGCCGAATAATGGTAGTGAAAAGGCAAAATCAGTCCACAGTCATCTTGGCAGAGCAGAATAATGGTAGTCAAAAGGCAAAATCAGTCCACAATCATCTTGGCGGAGCAGAGTAATTGTGGTCAAAAGGCAAAATCAGTCCACAATTATCTTGGCAGAGTAGAATAATGGTAGTCAAAAGGCAAAATCAGTCCACAGTCATCTTGGCACAGCCGAATAATGGTAGTCAAAAGGCAAAATCAGTCCACAGTCATCTTGGCACAGCAGAATAATGGTAGTCAAAAGGCAAAATCAGTCCACAGTCATCTTGGCAGAGCAGAATAATGGTAGTCAAAAGGCAAAATCAGTCCACAATCATCTTGGCAGAGCAGAATAATGGTAGTAAAAAGGCAAAATCAGTCCACAGTCATCTTGGCAGAGCAGAATAATGGTAGTCAAAAGGCAAAATCAGTCCACAATCATCTTGGCGGAGCAGAGTAATGGTAGTCAAAAGGCAAAATCAGTCCACAATCATCTTGGCGGAGCAGAATAATGGTAGTCAAAAGGCAAAATCAGTCCACAGTCATCTTGGCAGAGCAGAATAATGGTGGTCAAAAAGGCAAAATCAGTCCACAATTATCTTGGCAGAGCAGAATAATGGTAGTGAAAAGGCAAAATCAGTCCACAGTCATCTTGGCAGAGCAGAATAATGGTAGTCAAAAGGCAAAATCAGTCCACAATCATCTTGGCGGAGCAGAATAATGGTGGTCAAAAGGCAAAATCAGTCCACAGTCATCTTGGCAGAGAGCAGAATAATGGTAGTCAAAAGGCAAAATCAGTCCACAATCATCTTGGCGGAGCAGAGTAATTGTGGTCAAAAGGCAAATTCAGTCCACAATTATCTTGGCAGAGCAGAATAATGGTAGTCAAAAGGCAAAATCAGTCCACAATCATCTTGGCAGAGCAGAATAATGGTAGTCAAAAAGGCAAAATCAGTCCACAGTCATCTTGGCACAGCAGAATAATGGTAGTCAAAAGGCAAAATCAGTCCACAATCATCTTGGCAGAGCAGAATAATGGTGCAAAAGGCAAAATCAGTCCACAATCATCTTGGCGGAGCAGAGTAATTGTGGTCAAAAGGCAAATTCAGTCCACAATTATCTTGGCAGAGCAGAATAATGGTAGTCAAAACGCAAAATCAGTCCACAATCATCTTGGCAGAGCAGAATAATGGTAGTCAAAAGGCAAAATCAGTCCACAGTCATCTTGGCACAGCAGAATAATGGTAGTCAAAAGGCAAAATCAGTCCACAATTATCTTGGCAGAGCAGAATAATGGTAGTGAAAAGGCAAAATCAGTCCACAGTCATCTTGGCAGAGCAGAATAATGGTAGTCAAAAGGCAAAATCAGTCCACAATCATCTTGGCGGAGCAGAGTAATTGTGGTCAAAAGGCAAATTCAGTCCACAATTATCTTGGCAGAGTAGAATAATGGTAGTCAAAAGGCAAAATCAGTCCACAGTCATCTTGGCACAGCCGAATAATGGTAGTCAAAAGGCAAAATCAGTCCACAGTCATCTTGGCACAGCCGAATAATGGTAGTGAAAAGGCAAAATCAGTCCACAGTTCATCTTAGCAGAGCAGAATAATGGTAGTCAAAAGGCAAAATCAGTCCACAATCATCTTGGCGGAGCAGAGTAATTGTAGTCAAAAGGCAAAATCAGTCCACAATCATCTTGGCGGAGCAGAGTAATTGTGGTCAAAAGGCAAATTCAGTCCACAATTATCTTGGCGGAGCAGAATAATGGTAGTCAAAAGGCAAAATCAGTCCACAGTCATCTTGGCACAGTCGAATAATGGTAGTCAAAAGGCAAATTCAGTCCACAATTATCTTGGCAGAGCAGAATAATGGTGGTAAAAAGGCAAAATCAGTCCACAGTCATCTTGGCAGTGCTGAATAACGGTAGTAAAAAGGCAAAACCAGTCCACAGTCATCTTGGTACAGCCGAATAATGGTAGTGAAAAGGCAAAATCAGTCCACAGTCATCTTGGCAGAGCAGAAATGGTAGTCAAAAGGCAAAATCAGTCCACAATCATCTTGGCGGAGCAGAGTAATTGTGGTCAAAATGCAAATTCAGTGCACAATTATCTTGGCAGAGTAGAATAATGGTAGTCAAAAGGCAAAATCAGTCCACAGTCATCTAGGCACAGCCGAATAATGGTAGTCAAAAGGCAAAATCAGTCCACAGTCATCTTGGCACAGCCGAATAATGGTAGTCAAAAGGCAAAATCAGTGCACAGTCATCTTGGTACAGCCGAATAATGTTAGTCAAAAGGCAAATTCAGTCCACAATTATCTTGGCAGAGCAGAATAATGGTGGTAAAAAGGCAAATTCAGTCCACAATCATCTTGGCGGAGCAGAGTAATGGTGGTCAAAAGGCAAAATCAGTGCACAGTCATCTTGGTACAGCCGAATAATGTTAGTCAAAAGGCAAATTCAGTCCACAATTATCTTGGCAGAGCAGAATAATGGTGGTAAAAAGGCAAAATCAGTCCACAGTCATCTTGGCACAGCAGAATAATGGTAGTCAAAAGGCAAAATCAGTCCATAATCATCTTGGCACAGCAGAATATTGGTGGTCAAAAGGCAAAATCTGTCCACAATTACCTTGGCAGAGCATAATAATTGTGGTCAAAAGGCAAAATCAGTCCACAATCATCTTGGCAGAGCAGAATAATGGTAGTCAAAAGGCAAAATCAGTCCACAATCATCTTGGCAGAGCAGAATAATGGTAGTAAAAAGGCAAAATCAGTCCACAGTCATCTTGGCAGAGCAGAATAATGGTAGTCAAAAGGCAAAATCAGTCCACAATCATCTTGGCGGAGCAGAGTAATGGTAGTCAAAAGGCAAAATCAGTCCACAATCATCTTGGCAGCAGAGTAATGGTAGTCAAAAGGCAAAATCAGTCCACAATCATCTTGGCAGAGCAGAATAATGGTGGTCAAAAGGCAAAATCAGTCCACAATTATCTTGGCAGAGCAGAATAATGGTAGTAAAAAGGCAAAATCAGTCCACAGTCATCTTGGCAGAGCAGAATAATGGTAGTCAAAAGGCAAAATCAGTCCACAATCATCTTGGCGGAGCAGAGTAATTGTGGTCAAAAGGCAAAATCAGTCCACAGTCATCTTGGCAGAGCAGAATAATGGTAGTCAAAAGGCAAAATCAGTCCACAATCATCTTGGCGAGCAGAGTAATGGTGGTCAAAAGGCAAATTCAGTCCACAATCTTGGCAGAGCAGAATAATGGTAGTCAAAAGGCAAAATCAGTCCACAATCATCTTGGCAGAGCAGAATAATGGTGGCAAAAAGGCAAAATCAGTCCACAGTCATCTTGGCACAGCAGAATAATGGTAGTCAAAAGGCAAAATCAGTCCACAATCATCTTGGCAGAGCAGAATAATGGTGGCAAAAAGGCAAAATCAGTCCACAATCATCTTGCGGAGCAGAGTAATTGTGGTCAAAAGGCAAAATCAGTCCACAATTATCTTGGCAGAGCAGAATAATGGTAGTCAAAAGGCAAAATCAGTCCACAATCATCTTGGCAGAGCAGAATAATGGTGGCAAAAAGGCAAAATCAGTCCACAGTCATCTTGGCACAGCAGAATAATGGTAGTCAAAAGGCAAAATCAGTCCACAATTATCTTGGCAGAGCAGAATAATGGTAGTGAAAAGGCAAAATCAGTCCACAGTCATCTTGGCAGAGCAGAATAATGGTAGTCAAAAGGCAAAATCAGTCCACAATCATCTTGGCGGAGCAGAGTAATTGTGGTCAAAATGCAAATTCAGTCCACAATTATCTTTGCAGAGTAGAATAATGGTAGTCAAAAGGCAAAATCAGTCCACAGTCATCTTGGCACAGCCGAATAATGGTAGTCAAAAGGCAAAATCAGTCCACAGTCATCTTGGCACAGCCGAATAATGGTAGTGAAAAGGCAAAATCAGTCCACAGTCATCTTAGCAGAGCAGAATAATGGTAGTCAAAAGGCAAAATCAGTCCACAATCATCTTGGCGGAGCAGAGTAATTGTGGTCAAAAGGCAAATTCAGTCCACAATCATCTTGGCGGAGCAGAGTAATTGTGGTCAAAAGGCAAATTCAGTCCACAATTATCTTGGCGGAGTAGAATAATGGTAGTCAAAAGGCAAAATCAGTCCACAGTCATCTTGGCACAGTCGAATAATGGTAGTCAAAAGGCAAATTCAGTCCACAATTATCTTGGCAGAGCAGAATAATGGTGGTAAAAAGGCAAAATCAGTCCACAGTCATCTTGGCAGAGCTGAATAAGGTAGTAAAAAGGCAAAACCAGTCCACAGTCATCTTGGTACAGCAGAATAATGGTAGTGAAAAGGCAAAATCAGTCCACAGTCATCTTGGCAGAGCAGAATGGTAGTCAAAAGGCAAAATCAGTCCACAATCATCTTGGCGGAGCAGAGTAATTGTGGTCAAAAGGCAAATTAAGTCCACAATTATCTTGGCAGAGTAGAATAATGGTAGTCAAAAGGCAAAATCAGTCCACAGTCATCTTGGCACAGCAGCCGAATAATGGTAGTCAAAAGGCAAAATCAGTCCACAGTCATCTTGGCACAGCCGAATAATGGTAGTAAAAAGGCAAAATCAGTCCACAGTCATCTTGGCAGAGCAGAATAATGGTAGTCAAAAGGCAAAATCAGTCCACAATCATCTTGGCGGAGCAGAGTAATTGTGGTCAAAAGGCAAATTCAGTCCACAATCATCTTGGCGGAGCAGAGTAATTGTGGTCAAAAGGCAAAATCAGTCCACAATCATCTTGGCGGAGTAGAATAATGGTAGTCAAAAGGCAAAATCAGTCCACAGTCATCTTGGCACAGCCGAATAATGGTAGTCAAAAGGCAAAATCAGTCCACAGTCATCTTGGCACAGCCGAATAATGGTAGTCAAAAGGCAAAATCAGTCCACAGTCATCTTGGCACAGCCGAATAATGGTAGTGAAAAAGCAAAATCAGTCCACAGTCATCTTGGCAGAGCAGAATAATGGTAGTCAAAAGGCAAAATCAGTCCACAATCATCTTGGCGGAGCAGAGTAATTGTGGTCAAAAGGCAAAATCAGTCCACAATCATCTTGGCGGAGCAGAGTAATGGTGGTCAAAAGGCAAATTCAGTCCACACTCATCTTGGCAGAGTAGAATAATGGTAGTCAAAAGGCAAAATCAGTCCACAGTCATCTTGGCACAGCAGAATAATGGTAGTCAAAAGGCAAATTCAGTCCACAATTATCTTGGCAGAGCAGAATAATGGTGGTAAAAAGGCAAAATCAGTCCACAGTCATCTTGGCAGAGCAGAATAATGGTAGTAAAAAGGCAAAATCAGTCCACAGTCATCTTGGTACAGCCGAATAATGGTAGTGAAAAGGCAAAATCAGTCCACAGTCATCTTGGCAGAGCAGAATGGTAGTCAAAAGGCAAAATCAGTCCACAATCATCTTGGCGGAGCAGAGTAATTGTGGTCAAAAGGCAAATTCAGTCCACAATTATCTTGGCAGAGTAGAATAATGGTAGTCAAAAGGCAAAATCAGTCCACAGTCATCTTGGCACAGCCGAATAATGGTAGTCAAAAGGCAAAATCAGTCCACAGTCATCTTGGCACAGCCGAATAATGGTAGTGAAAAAGCAAAATCAGTCCACAGTCATCTTGCAGAGCAGAATAATGGTAGTCAAAAGGCAAAATCAGTCCACAATCATCTTGGCGGAGCAGAGTAATGGTGGTCAAAAGGCAAATTCAGTCCACAATCATCTTGGCGGAGCAGAGTAATTGTGGTCAAAAGGCAAATTCAGTCCACAATCATCTTGGCGAGTAGAATAATGGTAGTCAAAAGGCAAAATCAGTCCACAGTCATCTTGGCACAGCAGAATAATGGTAGTCAAAAGGCAAAATCAGTCCACAATTATCTTGGCAGAGCAGAATAATGGTGGTAAAAAGGCAAAATCAGTCCACAGTCATCTTGGCAGTGCTGAATAACGGTAGTAAAAAGGCAAAACCAGTCCACAGTCATCTTGGTACAGCCGAATAATGGTAGTGAAAAGGCAAAATCAGTCCACAGTCATCTTGGCAGAGCAGAATGATAGTCAAAAGGCAAAATCAGTCCACAATCATCTTGGCACAGCCGAATAATGGTAGTGAAAAGGCAAAATCAGTCCACAATCATGCTTGGCAGCAGAATAATGGTGGTCAAAAGGCAAAATTCAGTCCACAATTATCTTGGCGGAGTAGAATAATGGTAGTCAAAAGGCAAAATCAGTCCACAGTCATCTTGGCACAGCCGAATAATGGTAGTGAAAAGGCAAAATCAGTCCACAGTCATCTTGGCAGAGCAGAATAATGGTAGTCAAAAGGCAAAATCAGTCCACAGTCATCTTGGCACAGCCGAATAATGGTAGTGAAAAGGCAAAATCAGTCCACAGTCATCTTAGCAGAGCAGAATAATGGTAGTCAAAAGGCAAAATCAGTCCACAATCATCTTGGCGGAGCAGAGTAATTGTGGTCAAAAGGCAAATTCAGTCCACAATCATCTTGGCGGAGCAGAGTAATTGTGGTCAAAAGGCAAATTCAGTCCACAATTATCTTGGCGGAGTAGAATAATGGTAGTCAAAAGGCAAAATCAGTCCACAGTCATCTTGGCACAGTCGAATAATGGTAGTCAAAAGGCAAATTCAGTCCACAATTATCTTGGCAGAGCAGAATAATGGTGGTAAAAAGGCAAAATCAGTCCACAGTCATCTTGGCAGTGCAGAATAACGGTAGTAAAAAGGCAAAATCAGTCCACAGTCATCTTGGTACAGCCGAATAATGGTAGTAAAAGGCAAAATCAGTCCACAGTCATCTTGGCAGAGCAGAATGGTAGTCAAAAGGCAAAATCAGTCCACAATCATCTTGGCGGAGCAGAGTAATTGTGGTCAAAATGCAAATTCAGTCCACAATTATCTTGGCAGAGTAGAATAATGGTAGTCAAAAGGCAAAATCAGTCCACAGTCATCTTGGCACAGCCGAATAATGGTAGTCAAAAGGCAAAATCAGTCCACAGTCATCTTGGCACAGCCGAATAATGGTAGTGAAAAGGCAAAATCAGTCCACAGTCATCTTAGCAGAGCAGAATAATGGTGGTCAAAAGGCAAAATCAGTCCACAGTCATCTTGGCACAGCAGAATAATGGTAGTCAAAAGGCAAAATCAGTCCACAATTATCTTGGCAGAGCAGAATGGTAGTGAAAAGGCAAAATCAGTCCACAGTCATCTTGGCAGAGCAGAATAATGGTAGTCAAAAGGCAAAATCAGTCCACAATCATCTTGGCGGAGCAGAGTAATTGTGGTCAAAAGGCAAATTCAGTCCACAATTATCTTGGCAGAGCAGAATAATGGTAGTCAAAAGGCAAAATCAGTCCACAATCATCTTGGCGGAGCAGAGTAATTGTGGTCAAAAGGCAAATTCAGTCCACAATTATCTTGGCAGAGTAGAATAATGGTAGTCAAAAGGCAAAATCAGTCCACAGTCATCTTGGCACAGCCGAATAATGGTAGTCAAAAGGCAAAATCAGTCCACAGTCATCTTGGCACAGCAGAATAATGGTAGTCAAAAGGCAAAATCAGTCCACAGTCATCTTGGCACAGCCGAATAATGGTAGTCAAAAGGCAAAATCAGTCCACAGTCATCTTAGCAGAGCAGAATAATGGTAGTCAAAAGGCAAAATCAGTCCACAATCATCTTGGCGGAGCAGAGTAATTGTGGTCAAAAGGCAAATTCAGTCCACAATCATCTTGGCGGAGCAGAGTAATTGTGGTCAAAAGGCAAATTCAGTCCACAATTATCTTGGCGGAGTAGAATAAATGGTAGTCAAAAGGCAAAATCAGTCCACAGTCATCTTGGCACAGCCGAATAATGGTAGTCAAAAGGCAAAATCAGTCCACAATTATCTTGGCAGAGCAGAATAATGGTGGTAAAAAGGCAAAATCAGTCCACAGTCATCTTGGCAGAGCTGAATAACGGTAGTAAAAAAGGCAAAACCAGTCCACAGTCATCTTGGTACAGCCGAATAATGGTAGTGAAAAGGCAAAATCAGTCCACAGTCATCTTGGCAGAGCAGAATAATGGTAGTCAAAAGGCAAAATCAGTCCACAATCATCTTGGCGGAGCAGAGTAATTGTGGTCAAAATGCAAATTCAGTCCACAATTATCTTGGCAGAGTAGAATAATGGTAGTCAAAAGGCAAAATCAGTCCACAGTCATCTTGGCACAGCCGAATAATGGTAGTCAAAAGGCAAAATCAGTCCACAGTCATCTTGGCACAGCCGAATAATGGTAGTGAAAAGGCAAAATCAGTCCACAGTCATCTTGGCAGAGCAGAATAATGGTGGTCAAAAAGGCAAAATCAGTCCACAGTCATCTTGGCACAGCAGAATAATGTAGTCAAAAGGCAAAATCAGTCCACAATCATCTTGGCAGAGCAGAATAATGGTAGTGAAAAGGCAAAATCAGTCCACAGTCATCTTGGCAGAGCAGAATAATGGTCAAAAGGCAAAATCAGTCCACAATCATCTTGGCGGAGCAGAGTAAATGTGGTCAAAATGCAAATTCAGTCCACAATTATCTTGGCAGAGTAGAATAATGGTAGTCAAAAGGCAAAATCAGTCCACAGTCATCTTGGCACAGCCGAATAATGGTAGTCAAAAGGCAAAATCAGTCCACAGTCATCTTGGCACAGCCGAATAATGGTAGTGAAAAGGCAAAATCAGTCCACAGTCATCTTAGCAGAGCAGAATAATGGTAGTCAAAAGGCAAAATCAGTCCACAATCATCTTGGCGGAGCAGAGTAATTGTGTACAAAAGTCACAATCAGTCCACAATCATCTTGGCGGAGCAGAGTAATTGTGGTCAAAAGGCAAATTCAGTCCACAATTATCTTGGCGGAGTAGAATAATGGTAGTCAAAAGGCAAAATCAGTCCACAGTCATCTTGGCACAGTCGAATAATGGTAGTCAAAAGGCAAATTCAGTCCACAATTATCTTGGCAGAGCAGAATAATGGTGGTAAAAAGGCAAAATCAGTCCACAGTCATCTTGGCAGAGCTGAATAATGGTAGTAAAAAGGCAAAAACAGTCCACAGTCATCTTGGTAGAGCAGAATAATGGTAGTGAAAAGGCAAAATCAGTCCACAGTCATCTTGGCAGAGCAGAATGGTAGTCAAAAGGCAAAATCAGTCCACAATCATCTTGGCGGAGCAGAGTAATTGTGGTCAAAATGCAAATTCAGTCCACAATTATCTTGGCAGAGTAGAATAATGGTAGTCAAAAGGCAAAATCAGTCCACAGTCATCTTGGCACAGCCGAATAATGGTAGTCAAAAGGCAAAATCAGTCCACAGTCATCTTGGCACAGCCGAATAATGGTAGTGAAAAGGCAAAATCAGTCCACAGTCATCTTAGCAGAGCAGAATAATGGTAGTCAAAAGGCAAAATCAGTCCACAATCATCTTGGCGGAGCAGAGTAATGTGGTCAAAAGGCAAATTCAGTCCACAATCATCTTGGCGGAGCAGAGTAATTGTGGTCAAAAGGCAAATTCAGTCCACAATTATCTTGGCGGAGTAGAATAATGGTAGTCAAAAGGCAAAATCAGTCCACAGTCATCTTGGCAACAGTCGAATAATGGTAGTCAAAAGGCAAATTCAGTCCACAATTATCTTGGCAGAGCAGAATAATGGTGGTAAAAAGGCAAAATCAGTCCACAGTCATCTTGGCAGTGCTGAATAACGGTAGTAAAAAGGCAAAAACAGTCCACAGTCATCTTGGTACAGCCGAATAATGGTAGTGAAAAGGCAAAATCAGTCCACAGTCATCTTGGCAGAGCAGAATGGTAGTCAAAAGGCAAAATCAGTCCACAATCATCTTGGCGGAGCAGAGTAATTGTGGTCAAAATGCAAATTCAGTCCACAATTATCTTGGCAGAGTAGAATAATGGTAGTCAAAAGGCAAAATCAGTCCACAGTCATCTTGGCACAGCCGAATAATGGTAGTCAAAAGGCAAAATCAGTCCACAGTCATCTTGGCACAGCCGAATAATGGTAGTCAAAAGGCAAAATCAGTCCACAGTCATCTTGGCAAAGCCGAATAATGGTAGTCAAAAGGCAAAATCAGTCCACAGTCATCTTGGCAGAGCAGAATAATGGTAGTCAAAAGGCAAAATCAGTCCACAATCATCTTGGCGGAGCACAGTAATTGTGGTCAAAAGGCAAATTCAGTCCACAATTATCTTGGCAGAGCAGAATAATGGTGGTCAAAAAAGGCAAATTCAGTCCACAATTATCTTGGCGGAGTAGAATAATGGTAGTCAAAAGGCAAAATCAGTCCACAGTCATCTTGGTACAGCCGAATAATGTTAGTCAAAAGGCAAATTCAGTCCACAATTATCTTGGCAGAGCAGAATAATGGTGGTAAAAAGCCAAAATCAGTCCACAGTCATCTTGGCAGAGCAGAATAATGGTAGTAAAAAGGCAAAACCAGTCCACAGTCATCTTGGTACAGCCGAATAATGGTAGTGAAAAGGCAAAATCAGTCCACAGTCATCTTGGCAGAGCAGAATGGTAGTCAAAAGGCAAAATCAGTCCACAATCATCTTGGCGGAGCAGAGTAATTGTGGTCAAAAGGCAAATTCAGTCCACAATTATCTTGGCAGAGTAGAATAATGGTAGTCAAAAGGCAAAATCAGTCCACAGTCATCTTGGCACAGCCGAATAATGGTAGTCAAAAGGCAAAATCAGTCCACAGTCATCTTGGCACAGCCGAATAATGGTAGTGAAAAGGCAAAATCAGTCCACAGTCATCTTAGCAGAGCAGAATAATGGTAGTCAAAAGGCAAAATCAGTCCACAATCATCTTGGCGGAGCAGAGTAATTGTGGTCAAAAGGCAAAATTCAGTCCAAAATCATCTTGGCGGAGCAGAGTAATTGTGGTCAAAAGGCAAATTCAGTCCACAATTATCTTGGCGGAGTAGAATAATGGTAGTCAAAAGGCAAAATCAGTCCACAGTCATCTTGGCACAGTCGAATAATGGTAGTCAAAAGGCAAATTCAGTCCACAATTATCTTGGCAGAGCAGAATAATGGTGGTAAAAAGGCAAAATCAGTCCACAGTCATCTTGGCAGTGCTGAATAACGGTAGTAAAAAAGGCAAAACCAGTCCACAGTCATCTTGGTACAGCCGAATAATGGTAGTGAAAAGGCAAAATCAGTCCACAGTCATCTTGGCAGAGCAGAATGGTAGTCAAAAGGCAAAATCAGTCCACAATCATCTTGGCGGAGCAGAGTAATTGTGGTCAAAAGGCAAATTCAGTCCACAATTATCTTGGCAGAGTAGAATAATGGTAGTCAAAAGGCAAAATCAGTCCACAGTCATCTTGGCACAGAGCCGAATAATGGTAGTCAAAAGGCAAAATCAGTCCACAGTCATCTTGGCAGAGCAGAATAATGGTAGTCAAAAGGCAAAATCAGTCCACAGTCATCTTGGCGGAGCAGAATAATGGTAGTCAAAAGGCAAAATCAGTCCACAATCATCTTGGCAGAGCAGAATAATGGTCAAAAAGGCAAAATCAGTCCACAATCATCTTGGCGGAGCAGAATAATGGTAGTCAAAAGGCAAAATCAGTCCACAAATATCTTGGCAGAGCAGAATAATGGTAGTCAAAAGGCAAAATCAGTCCACAATCATCTTGGCAGCAGAATAATGGTAGTCAAAAGGCAAAATCAGTCCACAATCATCTTGGCAGAGCAGAAGAATAATGGTAGTCAAAAGGCAAAATCAGTCCACAGTCATCTTGGCAAAGCCGAATAATGGTAGTCAAAAGGCAAAATCAGTCCACAGTCATCTTGGCACAGCCGAATAATGGTAGTCAAAAGGCAAAATCAGTCCACAGTCATCTTGGCAGAGCAGAATAATGGTAGTCAAAAGGCAAAATCAGTCCACAATCATCTTGGCGGAGCAGAGTAATGGTAGTCAAAAGGCAAAATTCAGTCCACAATCATCTTGGCAGAGCAGAATAATGGTAGTAAAAAGGCAAAATCAGTCCACAGTCATCTTGGCAGAGCAGAATAATGGTAGTAAAAAGGCAAAATCAGTCCACAGTCATCTTGGCAGAGCAGAATAATGGTAGTCAAAAGGCAAAATCAGTCCACAATCATCTTGGCAGAGCAGAATAATGGTAGTCAAAAGGCAAAATCAGTCCACAATCATCTTGGCGGAGCAGAGTAATTGTAGTCAAAAGGCAAAATCAGTCCACAATCATCTTGGCGGAGCAGAATAATGGTAGTCAAAAGGCAAAATCAGTCCACAATTATCTTGGCAGAGCAGAATAATGGTAGTCAAAAAGGCAAAATCAGTCCACAGTCATCTTGGCAGAGCAGAATAATGGTAGTCAAAAGGCAAAATCAGTCCACAATCATCTTGGCAGAGCAGAATAATGGTAGTGAAAAGGCAAAATCAGTCCACAGTCATCTTGGCAGAGCAGAATAATGTAGTCAAAAGGCAAAATCAGTCCACAATCATCTTGGCGGAGCAGAGTAATTGTGGTCAAAAGGCAAATTCAGTCCACAATTATCTTGGCAGAGCAGAATAATGGTAGTCAAAAGGCAAAATCAGTCCACAATCATCTTGGCAGAGCAGAATAATGGTAGTCAAAAAGGCAAAATCAGTCCACAGTCATCTTGGCACAGCAGAATAATGGTAGTCAAAAGGCAAAATCAGTCCACAATCATCTTGGCAGAGCAGAATAATGGTAGTCAAAAAGGCAAAATCAGTCCACAATCATCTTGGCGAGCAGAATAATTGTGGTCAAAAGGCAAATTCAGTCCACAATCATCTTGGCGGAGCAGAATAATGGTAGTCAAAAGGCAAAAATCAGTCCACAATCATCTTGGCAGAGCAGAATAATGGTAGTCAAAAGGCAAAATCAGTCCACAGTCATCTTGGCACAGCGAATAATGGTAGTCAAAAGGCAAAATCAGTCCACAATTATCTTGGCAGAGCAGAATAATGGTAGTGAAAAGGCAAAATCAGTCCACAGTCATCTTGGCAGAGCAGAATAATGGTAGTCAAAAGGCAAAATCAGTCCACAATCATCTTGGCGGAGCAGAATAATGGTAGTCAAAACGCAAAATCAGTCCACAATCATCTTGGCAGAGCAGAATAATGGTGGTCAAAAGGCAAAATCAGTCCACAATCATCTTGGCAGAGCAGAGTAATTGTAGTCAAAAGGCAAAATCAGTCCACAATCATCTTGGCAGAGCAGAATAATGTAGTCAAAAGGCAAATCAGTCCACAGTCATCTTGGCACAGCAGTATAATGGTAGTCAAAAGGCAAAATCAGTCCACAGTCATCTTGGCACAGCCGAATAATGGTAGTCAAAAGGCAAAATCAGTCCACAGTCATCTTGGCACAGCCGAATAATGGTAGTGAAAAGGCAAAATCAGTCCACAGTCATCTTGGCAGAGCAGAATAATGGTAGTCAAAAGGCAAAATCAGTCCACAATCATCTTGGCGGAGCAGAGTAATTGTGGTCAAAAGGCAAATTCAGTCCCACAATCATCTTGGCGGAGCAGAGTAATTGTGGTCAAAAGGCAAATTCAGTCCACAATTATCTTGGCGGAGTAGAATAATGGTAGTCAAAAGGCAAAATCAGTCCACAGTCATCTTGGCACAGTCGAATAATGGTAGTCAAAAGGCAAATTCAGTCCACAATTATCTTGGCAGAGCAGAATAATGGTGGTAAAAAGGCAAAATCAGTCCACAGTCATCTTGGCAGAGCTGAATAACGGTAGTAAAAAGGCAAAACCAGTCCACAGTCATCTTGGTACAGCCGAATAATGGTAGTGAAAAGGCAAAATCAGTCCACAGTCATCTTGGCAGAGCAGAATGGTAGTCAAAAGGCAAAATCAGTCCACAATCATCTTGGCGGAGCAGAGTAATTGTGGTCAAAATGCAAATTCAGTCCACAATTATCTTGGCAGAGTAGAATAATGGTAGTCAAAAGGCAAAATCAGTCCACAGTCATCTTGGCACAGCCGAATAATGGTAGTCAAAAGGCAAAATCAGTCCACAGTCATCTTGGCACAGCCGAATAATGGTAGTGAAAAGGCAAAATCAGTCCACAGTCATCTTAGCAGAGCAGAATAATAATGGTAGTCAAAAGGCAAAATCAGTCCACAAACATCTTGGCGGAGCAGAGTAATTGTGGTCAAAAGGCAAATTCAGTCCACAATCATCTTGGCGGAGCAGAGTAATTGTGGTCAAAAGGCAAATTCAGTCCACAATTATCTTGGCGGAGTAGAATAATGGTAGTCAAAAGGCAAAATCAGTCCACAGTCATCTTGGCACAGTCGAATAATGGTAGTCAAAAGGCAAATTCAGTCCACAATTATCTTGGCAGAGCAGAATAATGGTGGTAAAAAGGCAAAATCAGTCCACAGTCATCTTGGCAGTGCTGAATAACGGTAGTAAAAAGGCAAAACCAGTCCACAGTCATCTTGGTACAGCCGAATAATGGTAGTGAAAAGGCAAAATCAGTCCACAGTCATCTTGGCAGAGCAGAATGGTAGTCAAAAGGCAAAATCAGTCCACAATCATCTTGGCGGAGCAGAGTAATTGTGGTCAAAATGCAAATTCAGTCCACAATTATCTTGGCAGAGTAGAATAATGGTAGTCAAAAGGCAAAATCAGTCCACAGTCATCTTGGCACAGCCGAATAATGGTAGTCAAAAGGCAAAATCAGTCCACAGTCATCTTAGGCAAAATCAGTCCACAGCCGAATAATGGTAGTGAAAAAGGCAAAATCAGTCCACAGTCATCTTAGCAGAGCAGAATAATGGTAGTCAAAAGGCAAAATCAGTCCACAATCATCTTGGCGGAGCAGAGTAATTGTGGTCAAAAGGCAAATTCAGTCCACAATCATCTTGGCGGAGCAGAGTAATTGTGGTCAAAAGGCAAATTCAGTCCACAATTATCTTGGCGGAGTAGAATAATGGTAGTCAAAAGGCAAAATCAGTCCACAGTCATCTTGGCACAGTCGAATAATGGTAGTCAAAAGGCAAATTCAGTCCACAATTATCTTGGCAGAGCAGAATAATGGTGGTAAAAAGGCAAAATCAGTCCACAGTCATCTTGGCAGTGCTGAATAACGGTAGTAAAAAGGCAAAACCAGTCCACAGTCATCTTGGTACAGCCGAATAATGGTAGTGAAAAGGCAAAATCAGTCCACAGTCATCTTGGCAGAGCAGAATGGTAGTCAAAAGGCAAAATCAGTCCACAATCATCTTGGCGGAGCAGAGTAATTGTGGTCAAAATGCAAATTCAGTCCACAATTATCTTGGCAGAGTAGAATAATGGTAGTCAAAAGGCAAAATCAGTCCACAGTCATCTTGGCACACAGCCGAATAATGGTAGTCAAAAGGCAAAATCAGTCCACAGTCATCTTGGCACAGCCGAATAATGGTAGTGAAAAGGCAAAATCAGTCCACAGTCATCTTAGCAGAGCAGAATAATGGTAGTCAAAAGGCAAAATCAGTCCACAATCATCTTGGCGGAGCAGAGTAATTGTGGTCAAAAGGCAAAATCAGTCCACAATCATCTTGGCGGAGCAGAGTAATTGTGGTCAAAAGGCAAATTCAGTCCACAATTATCTTGGCGGAGTAGAATAATGGTAGTCAAAAGGCAAAATCAGTCCACAGTCATCTTGGCACAGTCGAATAATGGTAGTCAAAAGGCAAATTCAGTCCACAATTATCTTGGCAGAGCAGAATAATGGTGGTAAAAAGGCAAAATCAGTCCACAGTCATCTTGGCAGTGCTGAATAACGGTAGTAAAAAGGCAAAACCAGTCCACAGTCATCTTGGTACAGCCGAATAATGGTAGTGAAAAGGCAAAATCAGTCCACAGTCATCTTGGCAGAGCAGAATGGTAGTCAAAAGGCAAAATCAGTCCACAATCATCTTGGCGGAGCAGAGTAATTGTGGTCAAAATGCAAATTCAGTCCACAATTATCTTGGCAGAGTAGAATAATGGTAGTCAAAAGGCAAAATCAGTCCACAGTCATCTTGGCACAGCCGAATAATGGTAGTCAAAAGGCAAAATCAGTCCACAGTCATCTTGGCACAGCCGAATAATGGTAGTGAAAAGGCAAAATCAGTCCACAGTCATCTTAGCAGAGCAGAATAATGGTAGTCAAAAGGCAAAATCAGTCCACAATCATCTTGGCGGAGCAGAGTAATTGTGGTCAAAAGGCAAATTCAGTCCACAATCATCTTGGCGGAGCAGAGTAATTGTGGTCAAAAGGCAAATTCAGTCCACAATTATCTTGGCGGAGTAGAATAATGGTAGTCAAAAGGCAAAATCAGTCCACAGTCATCTTGGCACAGTCGAATAATGGTAGTCAAAAGGCAAATTCAGTCCACAATTATCTTGGCAGAGCAGAATAATGGTGGTAAAAAGGCAAAATCAGTCCACAGTCATCTTGGCAGTGCTGAATAACGGTAGTAAAAAGGCAAAACCAGTCCACAGTCATCTTGGTACAGCCGAATAATGGTAGTGAAAAGGCAAAATCAGTCCACAGTCATCTTGGCAGAGCAGAAATGGTAGTCAAAAGCAAAATCAGTCCACAATCATCTTGGCGGAGCAGAGTAATTGTGGTCAAAATGCAAATTCAGTCCACAATTATCTTGGCAGAGTAGAATAATGGTAGTCAAAAGGCAAAATCAGTCCACAAATCTTGGCACAGCCGAATAATGGTAGTCAAAAGGCAAAATCAGTCCACAGTCATCTTGGAACAGCCGAATAAGGGTTGTGCCTGAGAAAGGCAAAATTTTGCCTACCAGTCTTATTCTGCTCTGCCAAGATAATGTGGACTGATTTTGCGCTTTTTACCTACCATTATTCTGCTCTGCCAAGATGATTGTGGACTGATTTTGCCTTTTCACTACCATTATTCGGCTCTGCCAAGATGACTGTGGACTGATTTTGCCTTTTGACTACCATTATTCGGCTGTGCCAAGATAACTGTGGACTGATTTTGCCTTTTTACCACCATTATTCTACTCTGCCAAGATAATTGTGGACTGAATTTGCCTTTTGACCACAATTACTCTGCTCCGCCAAGATGATTGTGGACTGATTTTGCCTTTTGACTACCATTCTGCTCTGCCAAGATGACTGTGGACTGATTTTGCTTTTCACTACCATTATTCTGCTGTACCAAGATGACTGTGGACTGATTTTGCCTTTTGACTACATTATTCTGCTCTGCCAAGATGACTGTGGACTGATTTTGCCTTTTTACCACCATTATTCTGCTCTGCCAAGATATTGTGCTGATTTTGCCTTTTGACTACTTTTGCTGTGCCAAGATGACTGTGGACTGATTTTGCTTTACCACTACTCTGCTCTGCCAAGATATTGTGGACTGAATTTGCCTTTTGACTACCATTATTCTGCTGTGCCAAGATGATTGTGGACTGATTTTGCCTTTTGACTACCAAATTATTCCATTACTCCAAGATGATTGTGGACTGATTTTGCCTTTTGACTACCATTATTCTGCTCTGCCAAGATGACTGTGGACTGATTTTGCCTTTTCACTACCATTATTCTGCTGTGCCAAGATGACTGTGGACTGATTTTGCCTTTTGACTACCATTATTCTGCTGTGCCAAGATGACTGTGGACTGATTTTGCCTTTTGACCCATTATTCGCTCTGCCAAGATAATTGTGGACTGAATTTGCATTTTGACCACAATTATTCTGCTGTGCCAAGATGATTGTGGACTGATTTTGCCTTTTGACTACCATTCTGCTCTGCCAAGATGACTGTGGACTGATTTTGCCTTTTCAATTATTCGGCTGTGCCAAGATGACTGTGGACTGATTGCCTTTTGACTACGTTATTCTGCACTGCCAAGATGACTGTGGACTGATTTTGCCTTTTTACCACCATTATTCTGCTCTGCCAAGATAATTGTGGACTGAATTTGCCTTTTTGACTACCATTATTCGACTGTGCCAAGATGACTGTGGACTGATTTTGCCTTTTGACTACCATTATTCTACTCTGCCAAGATAATTGTGGACTGAATTTGCCTTTTGACCACAATTACTCTGCTCCGCCAAGATGATTGTGGACTGATTTTGCCTTTTGACCACAATTACTCTGCTCCGCCAAGATGATTGTGGACTGATTTTGCCTTTTGACTACCATTATTCTGCTCTGCCAAGATGACTGGACTGATTTTGCTTTTTCACTACCATTATTCGGCTGTGCCAAGATGACTGTGGACTGATTTTGCCTTTTGACTACCATTATTCTGCTGTGCCAAGATGACTGTGGACTGATTTTGCCTTTTGACTACCATTATTCTACTCTGCCAAGATAATTGTGGACTGAATTTGCCTTTTGACCACAATTACTCTGCTCCCCAAGATGATTGTGGACTGATTTTGCCTTTTGACTACCATTATTC
Source organism: Paragorgia papillata (assembly GCA_035771165.1). Lineage (NCBI taxonomy): Eukaryota > Metazoa > Cnidaria > Anthozoa > Scleralcyonacea > Coralliidae > Paragorgia > Paragorgia papillata. Next base: position 498,054 of record JAWNZC010000175.1, on the reverse strand, counting down.
TGCTCTGCCAAGATGACTGTGGACTGATTTTGCCTTTTCACTACCATTATTCGCTGCAAGATGACTGTGGACTGATTTTGCCTTTTTACTACCATTAGCTGTGCCAAGATGACTGTGGACTGATTTTGCCTTTTGACTACCATTCTGCTCTGCCAAGATAATTGTGGACTGAATTTGCTTTTGACAATTACTCTGCTCCGCCAAGATGATTGTGGACTGATTTTGCCTTTTGACTACCATTATTCTGCTCTGCCAAGATGACTGTGGACTGATTTTGCCTTTTCACTACCATTATTCTGGCTGTACCAAGATGACTGTGGACTGTTTTTTGCCTTTTTACTACATTATTCTGCACTGCCAAGATGACTGTGGACTGATTTTGCCTTTTGACTACCATTATTCTGCTCTGCCAAGAATTGTGGACTGATTTTGCCTTTTGACTACCATTATTCTGCTGTGCCAAGATGACTGTGGACTGATTTTGCCTTTTGACTACCATTATTCTGCTCCGCCAAGATAATTGTGGACTGATTTTGCCTTTTGACCACCATTACTCTGCTCTGCCAAGATGATTGTGGACTGATTTTGCCTTTTGACCACAATTATTCTGCTGTGCCAAGATGATTGTGGACTGATTTTGCCTTTTGACTACCATTATTCTGCTCTGCCAAGATGACTGTGGACTGATTTTGCCTTTTGACTACCATTATTCGGCTGTGCCAAGATGACTGTGGACTGATTTTGCCTTTTGACTACCATTATTCTGCTGTGCCAAGATGACTGTGGACTGATTTTGCCTTTTGACTACCATTATTCTACTCTGCCAAGATAATTGTGGACTGAATTTGCCTTTTGACCACAATTACTCTGCTCCGCCAAGATGATTGTGGACTGATTTTGCCTTTTGACTACCATTCTGCTCTGCCAAGATGATTGTGGACTGATTTTGCCTTTTCACTACCATTATGCTGCCAAGATGACTGTGGACTGATTTTGCCTTTTTACTACCATTATTCAGCACTGCCAAGATGACTGTGGACTGATTTTGCCTTTTTACCACCATTATTCTGCTCTGCCAAGATAATTGTGGACTGAATTTTGCCTTTTGACTACCATTATTCTGCTGTGCCAAGATGACTGTGGACTGATTTTGCCTTTTGACTACCATTATTCTGCTCTGCCAAGATAATTGTGGACTGATTTTGCCTTTTGACCACAATTATTCTGCTCCGCCAAGATGATTGTGGACTGAATTTGCCTTTTGACCACAATTACTCTGCTCCGCCAAGATGATTGTGGACTGATTTTGCCTTTTGACTACCATTATTCTGCTCTGCCAAGATGACTGTGGACTGATTTTGCCTTTTCACTACCATTATTCGGCTGTGCCAAGATGATTGTGGACTGATTTTGCCTTTTGACTACCATTATTCGGCTGCCAAGATGACTGTGGACTGATTTTGCCTTTTGACTACCATTATTCTGCTCTGCCAAGATAATTGTGGACTGAATTTGCCTTTTGACTACCAATTACTCTGCTCCGCCAAGATGATTGTGGACTGATTTTGCCTTTTGACTACCATTATTCTGCTCTGCCAAGATGACTGTGGACTGATTTTGCCTTTTCACTACCATTATTCGGCTGTACCAAGATGACTGTGGACTGATTTTGCCTTTTTACTACCATTATTCTGCTCTGCCAAGATGACTGTGGACTGATTTTGCCTTTTTACCACCATTATTCTGCTCTGCCAAGATAATTGTGGACTGATTTTGCCTTTTGACTACCATTATTCTGCTGTGCCAAGATGACTGTGGACTGATTTTGCCTTTTGACTACCATTATTCTGCTCTGCCAAGATAATTGTGCACTGATTTTGCCTTTTTGACCACCATTATTCTGCTCTGCCAAGGTAATTGTGGACTGATTTTGCCTTTTGACCACAATTACTCTGCTCCGCCAAGATGATTGTGGACTGATTTTGCCTTTTGACTACCATTATTCTGCTCTGCCAAGATGACTGTGGACTGATTTTGCCTTTTGACTACCATTATTCTGCTCTGCCAAGATGACTGTGGACTGATTTTGCCTTTTGACCACCATTATACTGCTGTGCCAAGAGGACTGTGGACTGATTTTGCCTTTTGACTACCATTATTCTACTCTGCCAAGATAATTGTGGACTGAATTTGCCTTTTGACCACAATTACTCTGCTCCGCCAAGATGATTGTGGACTGATTTTGCCTTTTGACTACCATTATTCTGCTCTGCCAAGATGACTGTGGACTGATTTTGCCTTTTCACTACCATTATTCGGCTCTGCCAAGATGACTGTGGACTGGTTTTGCCTTTTTACTACCATTATTCAGCTCTGCCAAGATGACTGTGGACTGATTTTGCCTTTTTACCACCATTATTCTGCTCTGCCAAGATAATTGTGGACTGAATTTTGCCTTTTGACTACCATTATTCTGCTGTGCCAAGATGACTGTGGACTGATTTTGCCTTTTGACTACCATTATTCTACTCCGCCAAGATAATTGTGGACTGATTTTGCCTTTTGACCACAATTACTCTGCTCCGCCAAGATGATTGTGGACTGAATTTGCCTTTTGACCACAATTATTCTGCTCCGCCAAGATGATTGTGGACTGATTTTGCCTTTTGACTACCATTATTCTGCTCTGCTAAGATGACTGTGGACTGATTTTGCCTTTTGACTACCATTATTCGGCTGGGCCAAGATGACTGTGGACTGATTTTGCCTTTTGACTACCATTATTCTGCCCTGCCAAGATGACTGTGGACTGATTTTGCCTTTTGACTACCATTATTCTGCTCTGCCAAGATAATTGTGGACTGAATTTGCCTTTTGACCACAATTACTCTGCTCCGCCAAGATGATTGTGGACTGATTTTGCCTTTTGACTACCATTATTCTGCTCTGCCAAGATGACTGTGGACTGATTTTGCCTTTTCACTACCATTATTCGGCTGTGCCAAGATGACTGTGGACTGATTTTGCCTTTTGACTACCATTATTCTGCTCTGCCAAGATGATTGTGGACTGATTTTGCCTTTTGACCACCATTATTCTGCTCTGCCAAGATAATTGTGGACTGAATTTGCCTTTTGACTACCATTATTCGACTGTGCCAAGATGACTGTGGACTGATTTTGCCTTTTGACTACCATTATTCTGCTGCCAAGATGATTGTGGACTGATTTGCCTTTTGACCACAATTATTCTGCTCCGCCAAGATGATTGTGGACTGAATTTGCCTTTTGACCACCATTACTCTGCTCCGCCAAGATGATTGTGGACTGATTTTGCCTTTTGACTACCATTATTCTGCTCTGCCAAGATGACTGTGGACTGATTTTGCCTTTTGACTACCATTAATCTGCTCCGCCAAGATGATTGTGGACTGATTTTGCCTTTTGACTACCATTATTCTGCTCTGCCAAGATGACTGTGGACTGATTTTGCCTTTTGACTACCATTATTCGGCTTTGCCAAGATGACTGTGGACTGATTTTGCCTTTTGACTACCATTATTCTGCACTGCCAAGATGACTGTGGACTGATTTTGCCTTTTTACCACCATTATTCTGCTCTGCCAAGATAATTGTGGACTGATTTTGCCTTTTGACTACCATTATTCTGCTGTGCCAAGATGACTGTGGACTGATTTTGCCTTTTGACTACCATTATTCTACTCCGCCAAAATAATTGTGGACTGAATTTGCCTTTTGACCACAATTACTCTGCTCCGCCAAGATGATTGTGGACTGATTTTGCCTTTTGACCACAATTACTCTGCTCCGCCAAGATGATTGTGGACTGATTTTGCCTTTTGACTACCATTATTCTGCTCTGCCAAGATGACTGTGGACTGATTTTGCCTTTTCACTACCATTATTCGGCTGTGCCAAGATGACTGTGGACTGATTTTGCCTTTTGACTACCATTATTCGGCTGTGCCAAGATGACTGTGGACTGATTTTGCCTTTTGACTACCATTATTCTACTCTGCCAAGATAATTGTGGACTGAATTTGCCTTTTGACCACAATTACTCTGCTCCGCCAAGATGATTGTGGACTGATTTTGCCTTTTGACTACCATTCTGCTCTGCCAAGATGACTGTGGACTGATTTTGCCTTTTCACTACCATTATTCGGCTGTACCAAGATGACTGTGGACTGATTTTGCCTTTTTACTACCGTTATTCAGCACTGCCAAGATGACTGTGGACTGATTTTGCCTTTTTACCACCATTATTCTGCTCTGCCAAGATAATTGTGGACTGAATTTGCCTTTTGACTACCATTATTCGACTGTGCCAAGATGACTGTGGACTGATTTTGCCTTTTGACTACCATTATTCTACTCCGCCAAGATAATTGTGGACTGAATTTGCCTTTTGACCACAATTACTCTGCTCCGCCAAGATGATTGTGGACTGAATTTGCCTTTTGACCACAATTACTCTGCTCCGCCAAGATGATTGTGGACTGATTTTGCCTTTTGACTACCATTATTCTGCTCTGCCAAGATGACTGTGGACTGATTTTGCCTTTTCACTACCATTATTCGGCTGTGCCAAGATGACTGTGGACTGATTTTGCCTTTTGACTACCATTATTCGGCTGTGCCAAGATGACTGTGGACTGATTTTGCCTTTTGACTACCATTATTCTACTCTGCCAAGATAATTGTGGACTGAATTTGCATTTTGACCACAATTACTCTGCTCCGCCAAGATGATTGTGGACTGATTTTGCCTTTTGACTACCATTCTGCTCTGCCAAGATGACTGTGGACTGATTTTGCCTTTTGACTAACATTATTCGGCTGTACCAAGGTGACTGTGGACTGATTTTGCCTTTTGACTACCATTATTCGGCACTGCCAAGATGACTGTGGACTGATTTTGCCTTTTTACCACCATTATTCTGCTCTGCCAAGATAATTGTGGACTGAATTTGCCTTTTGACTACCATTATTCGACTGTGCCAAGATGACTGTGGACTGATTTTGCCTTTTGACTACCATTATTCTACTCTGCCAAGATAATTGTGGACTGAATTTGCCTTTTGACCACAATTACTCTGCTCCGCCAAGATGATTGTGGACTGAATTTGCCTTTTGACCACAATTACTCTGCTCCGCCAAGATGATTGTGGACTGATTTTGCCTTTTGACTACCATTATTCTGCTCTGCTAAGATGACTGTGGACTGATTTTGCCTTTTCACTACCATTATTCGGCTGTGCCAAGATGACTGTGGACTGATTTTGCCTTTTGACTACCATTATTCGGCTGTGCCAAGATGACTGTGGACTGATTTTGCCTTTTGACTACCATTATTCTACTCTGCCAAGATAATTGTGGACTGAATTTGCCTTTTGACCACAATTACTCTGCTCCGCCAAGATGATTGTGGACTGATTTTGCCTTTTGACTACCATTCTGCTCTGCCAAGATGACTGTGGACTGATTTTGCCTTTTCACTACCATTATTCGGCTGTACCAAGATGACTGTGGACTGATTTTGCCTTTTTACTACCGTTATTCTGCACTGCCAAGATGACTGTGGACTGATTTTGCCTTTTTACCACCATTATTCTGCTCTGCCAAGATAATTGTGGACTGAATTTGCCTTTTGACTACCATTATTCGACTGTGCCAAGATGACTGTGGACTGATTTTGCCTTTTGACTACCATTATTCTACTCCGCCAAGATAATTGTGGACTGAATTTGCCTTTTGACCACAATTACTCTGCTCCGCCAAGATGATTGTGGACTGAATTTGCCTTTTGACCACAATTACTCTGCTCCGCCAAGATGATTGTGGACTGATTTTGCCTTTTGACTACCATTATTCTGCTCTGCCAAGATGACTGTGGACTGATTTTGCCTTTTCACTACCATTATTCGGCTGTGCCAAGATGACTGTGGACTGATTTTGCCTTTTGACTACCATTATTCGGCTGTGCCAAGATGACTGTGGACTGATTTTGCCTTTTGACTACCATTATTCGGCTGTGCCAAGATGACTGTGGACTGATTTTGCCTTTTGACTACCATTATTCTGCTCTGCCAAGATAATTGTGGACTGAATTTTGCATTTTGACCACAATTACTCTGCTCCGCCAAGATGACTGTGGACTGATTTTGCCTTTTGACTACCATTATTCTACTCTGCCAAGATGACTGTGGACTGATTTTGCCTTTTCACTACCATTATTCGGCTGTACCAAGATGACTGTGGACTGGTTTTGCCTTTTTACTACCGTTATTCAGCACTGCCAAGATGACTGTGGACTGATTTTGCCTTTTTACCACCATTATTCTGCTCTGCCAAGATAATTGTGGACTGATTTTGCCTTTTGACTACCATTATTCGGCTGTGCCAAGATGACTGTGGACTGATTTTGCCTTTTGACTACCATTATTCTACTCCGCCAAGATAATTGTGGACTGAATTTGCCTTTTGACCACCATTACTCTGCTCCGCCAAGATGATTGTGGACTGAATTTGCCTTTTGACCACAATTACTCTGCTCCGCCAAGATGATTGTGGACTGATTTTGCCTTTTGACTACCATTATTCTGCTCTGCCAAGATGACTGTGGACTGATTTTGCCTTTTCACTACCATTATTCGGCTGTGCCAAGATGACTGTGGACTGATTTTGCCTTTTGACTACCATTATTCTGCTGTGCCAAGATGACTGTGGACTGATTTTGCCTTTTGACTACCATTATTCTACTCTGCCAAGATAATTGTGGACTGAATTTGCCTTTTGACCACAATTACTCTGCTCCGCCAAGATGATTGTGGACTGATTTTGCCTTTTGACTACCATTATTCTGCTCTGCCAAGATGACTGTGGACTGATTTTGCCTTTTTACTACCATTATTCTGCTCTGCCAAGATGACTGTGGACTGATTTTGCCTTTTTACTACCATTATTCTGCTCTGCCAAGATGACTGTGGACTGATTTTGCCTTTTTACCACCATTATTCTGCTCTGCCAAGATAATTGTGGACTGAATTTGCCTTTTGACTACCATTATTCGACTGTGCCAAGATGACTGTGGACTGATTTTGCCTTTTGACTACCATTATTCTACTCCGCCAAGATAATTGTGGACTGAATTTGCCTTTTGACCACAATTACTCTGCTCCGCCAAGATGATTGTGGACTGAATTTGCCTTTTGACCACAATTACTCTGCTCCGCCAAGATGATTGTGGACTGATTTTGCCTTTTGACTACCATTATTCGGCTGTGCCAAGATGACTGTGGACTGATTTTGCCTTTTGACTACCATTATTCGGCTGTGCCAAGATGACTGTGGACTGATTTTGCCTTTTGACTACCATTATTCTGCTCTGCCAAGATAATTGTGGACTGAATTTGCCTTTTGACCACAATTACTCTGCTCCGCCAAGATGATTGTGGACTGATTTTGCCTTTTGACTACCATTATTCTGCTCTGCCAAGATGACTGTGGACTGATTTTGCCTTTTCACTACCATTATTCTGCTCTGCCAAGATAATTGTGGACTGATTTTGCCTTTTGACTACCATTATTCTGCTGTGCCAAGATGACTGTGGACTGATTTTGCCTTTTGACTACCATTATTCTGCTCTGCCAAGATGATTGTGGACTGATTTTGCCTTTTGACTACCATTATTCTGCTCTGCCAAGATAATTGTGGACTGAATTTGCCTTTTGACCACAATTACTCTGCTCCGCCAAGATGATTGTGGACTGATTTTGCCTTTTGACTACCATTATTCTGCTCTGCCAAGATGATTGTGGACTGATTTTGCCTTTTCACTACCATTATTCTGCTGTGCCAAGATGACTGTGGACTGATTTTGCCTTTTTGCCACCATTATTCTGCTCCGCCAAGATGATTGTGGACTGATTTTGCCTTTTGACTACCATTATTCTGCTCTGCCAAGTAAATTGTGGACTGAATTTGCCTTTTGACCACAATTATTCTGCTCTGCCAAGATGATTGTGGACTGATTTTGCCTTTTGACTACCATTATTCTGCTCTGCCAAGATGACTGTGGACTGATTTTGCCTTTTGACCACAATTACTCTGCTCCGCCAAGATGATTGTGGACTGATTTTGCCTTTTGACTACCATTATTCTGCTCTGCCAAGATGACTGTGGACTGATTTTGCCTTTTCACTACCATTATTCTGCTCTGCCAAGATAATTGTGGACTGATTTTGCCTTTTGACTACCATTATTCTGCTCTGCCAAGATGATTGTGGACTGATTTTGCCTTTTGACTACCATTACTCTGCTCCGCCAAGATGATTGTGGACTGATTTTGCCTTTTGACTACCATTACTCTGCTCCGCCAAGATGATTGTGGACTGATTTTGCCTTTTGACTACCATTATTCTGCTCTGCCAAGATGACTGTGGACTGATTTTGCCTTTTTACTACCATTATTCTGCTCTGCCAAGATGACTGTGGACTGATTTTGCCTTTTTACCACCATTATTCTGCTCTGCCAAGATAATTGTGGACTGATTTTGCCTTTTGACTACCATTATTCGGCTGTGCCAAGATGACTGTGGACTGATTTTGCCTTTTGACTACCATTATTCTACTCCGCCAAGATAATTGTGGACTGAATTTGCCTTTTGACCACAATTACTCCTGCTCCGCCAAGATGATTGTGGACTGAATTTTGCCTTTTGACCACAATTACTCTGCTCCGCCAAGATGATTGTGGACTGATTTTGCCTTTTGACTACCATTATTCTGCTCTGCCAAGATGACTGTGGACTGATTTTGCCTTTTCACTACCATTATTCGGCTGTGCCAAGATGACTGTGGACTGATTTTGCCTTTTGACTACCATTATTCGGCTGTGCCAAGATGACTGTGGACTGATTTTGCCTTTTGACTACCATTATTCTACTCTGCCAAGATAATTGTGGACTGAATTTGCCTTTTGACCACAATTACTCTGCTCCGCCAAGATGATTGTGGACTGATTTTGCCTTTTGACTACCATTCTGCTCTGCCAAGATGACTGGACTGATTTTGCCTTTTCACTACCATTATTCGGCTGTACCAAGATGACTGTGGACTGTTTTTGCCTTTTTACTACCGTTATTCTGCACTGCCAAGATGACTGTGGACTGATTTTGCCTTTTTACCACCATTATTCTGCTCTGCCAAGATAATTGTGGACTGATTTTGCCTTTTGACTACCATTATTCGACTGTGCCAAGATGACTGTGGACTGATTTTGCCTTTTGACTACCATTATTCTACTCCGCCAAGATAATTGTGGACTGAATTTTGCCTTTTGACCACAATTACTCTGCTCCGCCAAGATGATTGTGGACTGAATTTGCCTTTTGACCACAATTACTCTGCTCCGCCAAGATGATTGTGGACTGATTTTGCCTTTTGACTACCATTATTCTGCTCTGCTAAGATGACTGTGGACTGATTTTGCCTTTTCACTACCATTATTCGGCTGTGCCAAGATGACTGTGGACTGATTTTGCCTTTTGACTACCATTATTCGGCTGTGCCAAGATGACTGTGGACTGATTTTGCCTTTTGACTACCATTATTCGGCTGTGCCAAGATGACTGTGGACTGATTTTGCCTTTTGACTACCATTATTCTGCTGTGCCAAGATGACTGTGGACTGATTTTGCCTTTTGACTACCATTATTCTGCTCTGCCAAGATGACTGTGGACTGATTTTGCCTTTTCACTACCATTATTCGGCTGTACCAAGATGACTGTGGACTGGTTTTGCCTTTTTACTACCGTTATTCTGCACTGCCAAGATGACTGTGGACTGATTTTGCCTTTTTACCACCATTATTCTGCTCTGCCAAGATAATTGTGGACTGAATTTGCCTTTTGACTACCATTATTCGACTGTGCCAAGATGACTGTGGACTGATTTTGCCTTTTGACTACCATTATTCTACTCCGCCAAGATAATTGTGGACTGAATTTGCCTTTTGACCACAATTACTCTGCTCCGCCAAGATGATTGTGGACTGAATTTGCCTTTTGACCACAATTACTCTGCTCCGCCAAGATGATTGTGGACTGATTTTGCCTTTTGACTACCATTATTCTGCTCTGCCAAGATGACTGTGGACTGATTTTGCCTTTTCACTACCATTATTCTGCTGTGCCAAGATGACTGTGGACTGATTTTGCCTTTTGACTACCATTATTCGGCTGTGCCAAGATGACTGTGGACTGATTTTGCCTTTTGACTACCATTATTCGGCTGTGCCAAGATGACTGTGGACTGATTTTGCCTTTTGACTACCATTATTCTACTCTGCCAAGATAATTGTGGACTGAATTTGCATTTTGACCACAATTACTCTGCTCTGCCAAGATGATTGTGGACTGATTTTGCCTTTTGACTACCATTCTGCTCTGCCAAGATGACTGTGGACTGATTTTGCCTTTTCACTACCATTATTCGGCTGTACCAAGATGACTGTGGACTGGTTTTGCCTTTTTACTACCGTTATTCAGCACTGCCAAGATGACTGTGGACTGATTTTGCCTTTTTACCACCATTATTCTGCTCTGCCAAGATAATTGTGGACTGAATTTGCCTTTTGACTACCATTATTCGACTGTGCCAAGATGACTGTGGACTGATTTTGCCTTTTGACTACCATTATTCTACTCCGCCAAGATAATTGTGGACTGAATTTGCCTTTTGACCACAATTACTCTGCTCCGCCAAGATGATTGTGGACTGAATTTGCCTTTTGACCACAATTACTCTGCTCCGCCAAGATGATTGTGGACTGATTTTGCCTTTTGACTACCATTATTCTGCTCTGCTAAGATGACTGTGGACTGATTTTGCCTTTTTGCCACCATTATTCTGCTCTGCCAAGATGATTGTGGACTGATTTTGCGTTTTGACTACCATTATTCTGCTCTGCCAAGATAATTGTGGACTGAATTTGCCTTTTGACCACAATTACTCTGCTCCGCCAAGATGATTGTGGACTGATTTTGCCTTTTGACTACCATTATTCTGCTCTGCCAAGATGACTGTGGACTGATTTTGCCTTTTCACTACCATTATTCGGCTGTGCCAAGATGACTGTGGACTGATTTTGCCTTTTTACTACCATTATTCTGCACTGCCAAGATGACTGTGGAGTGATTTTGCCTTTTTCCACCATTATTCTGCTCTGCCAAGATAATTGTGCACTGAATTTGCCTTTTGACTACCATTATTCGGCTGTGCCAAGATGACTGTGGACTGATTTTGCCTTTTGACTACCATTATTCGGCTATGCCAAGATGACTGTGGACTGATTTTGCCTTTTGACTACCATTATTCTACTCCGCCAAGATAATTGTGGACTGAATTTGCCTTTTGACCACAATTACTCTGCTCCGCCAAGATGATTGTGGACTGATTTTGCCTTTTGACTACCATTATTCTGCTCTGCTAAGATGACTGTGGACTGATTTTGCCTTTTCACTACCATTATTCGGCTGTGCCAAGATGACTGTGGACTGATTTTGCCTTTTGACTACCATTATTCGGCTGTGCCAAGATGACTGTGGACTGATTTTGCCTTTTGACTACCATTATTCGGCTATGCCAAGATGACTGTGGACTGATTTTGCCTTTTGACTACCATTATTCTACTCCGCCAAGATAATTGTGGACTGAATTTGCCTTTTGACCACAATTACTCTGCTCCGCCAAGATGATTGTGGACTGATTTTGCCTTTTGACTACCATTATTCTGCTCTGCTAAGATGACTGTGGACTGATTTTGCCTTTTCACTACCATTATTCGGCTGTGCCAAGATGACTGTGGACTGATTTTGCCTTTTGACTACCATTATTCGTCTGTGCCAAGATGACTGTGGACTGATTTTGCCTTTTGACTACCATTATTCTACTCTGCCAAGATAATTGTGGACTGAATTTGCCTTTTGACCACAATTACTCTGCTCCGCCAAGATGATTGTGGACTGATTTTGCCTTTTGACTACCATTATTCTGCTCTGCCAAGATGACTGTGGACTGATTTTGCCTTTTCACTACCATTATTCTGCTCTGCCAAGATAATTGTGGACTGATTTTGCCTTTTGACTACCATTATTCTGCTGTGCCAAGATGACTGTGGACTGATTTTGCCTTTTTGCCACCATTATTCTGCTCTGCCAAGATGATTGTGGCCTGATTTTGCGTTTTGACTACCATTATTCTGCTCTGCCAAGATAATTGTGGACTGAATTTGCCTTTTGACCACAATTACTCTGCTCCGCCAAGATGATTGTGGACTGATTTTGGCTTTTGACTAACATTATTCTGCTCTGCCAAGATGACTGTGGACTGATTTTGCCTTTTCACTACCATTATTCGGCTGTGCCAAGATGACTGTGGACTGATTTTGCCTTTTGACTACCATTATTCGGCTGTGCCAAGATGACTGTGGACTGATTTTGCCTTTTGACTACCATTATTCTACTCTGCAAAGATAATTGTGGACTGAATTTGCCTTTTGACCACAATTACTCTGCTCCGCCAAGATGATTGTGGACTGATTTTGCCTTTTTGCCACCATTATTCTGCTCTGCCAAGATGATTGTGGCCTGATTTTGCGTTTTGACTACCATTATTCTGCTGTGCCAAGATGACTGTGGACTGATTTTGCCTTTTTGCCACCATTATTCTGCTCTGCCAAGATGATTGTGGTCTGATTTTGCGTTTTGACTACCATTATTCTGCTCTGCCAAGAAAATTGTGGACTGAATTTGCCTTTTGACCACAATTACTCTGCTCCGCCAAGATGATTGTGGACTGATTTTGCCTTTTGACTACCATTATTCTGCTCTGCCAAGATGACTGTGGACTGATTTTGCCTTTTGACCACAATTACTACCATTATTGACTACCATTATTCTGCTCTGCCAAGATGACTGTGGACTGATTTTGCCTTTTCACTACCATTATTCTGCTCTGCCAAGATAATTGTGGACTGATTTTGCCTTTTTGCCACCATTATTCTGCTCTGCCAAGATGATTGTGGACTGATTTTGCCTTTTGACTACCATTACTCTGCTCCGCCAAGATGATTGTGGACTGATTTTGCCTTTTGACTACCATTACTCTGCTCCGCCAAGATGATTGTGGACTGATTTTGCCTTTTGACTACCATTATTCTGCTCTGGCAAGATGACTGTGGACTGATTTTGCCTTTTTACTACCATTATTCTGCTCTGCCAAGGTGACTGTGGACTGATTTTGCCTTTTGACTACCATTATTCTGCTCTGGCAAGATGACTGTGGACTGATTTTGCCTTTTTACTACCATTATTCTGCTCTGCCAAGGTGACTGTGGACTGATTTTGCCTTTTTACTACCATTATTCTGCTCTGCCAAGATGATTGTGGACTGATTTTCCCTTTTGACTACCATTACTCTGCTCCGCCAAGATGATTGTGGACTGATTTTGCCTTTTGACTACCATTATTCTGCTCTGGCAAGATGACTGTGGACTGATTTTGCCTTTTTACTACCCTTATTCTGCTCTGCCAAGATGACTGTGGACTGATTTTGCCTTTTGACTACCATTACTCTGCTCCGCCAAGATGATTATGGACTGATTTTGCCTTTTGACTACCATTATTCTGCTCTGCCAAGATGACTGTGGACTGATTTTGCCTTTTTACTACCCTTATTCTGCTCTGCCAAGATGACTGTGGACTGATTTTGCCTTTTTGCCACCATTATTCTGCTCTGCCAAGATGATTGTGGACTGATTTTGCGTTTTGACTACCATTATTCTGCTCTGCCAAGATAATTGTGGACTGAATTTGCCTTTTGACCACAATTACTCTGCTCCGCCAAGATGATTGTGGACTGATTTTGCCTTTTGACTACCATTATTCTGCTCTGCCAAGATGACTGTGGACTGATTTTGCCTTTTGACTACCATTATTCGGCTGTGCCAAGATGACTGTGGACTGATTTTGCCTTTTGACTACCATTATTCTACTCTGCCAAGATAATTGTGGACTGAATTTGCATTTTGACCACAATTACTCTGCTCCGCCAAGATGATTGTGGACTGATTTTGCCTTTTGACTACCATTCTGCTCTGCCAAGATGACTGTGGACTGATTTTGCCTTTTCACTACCATTATTCGGCTGTACCAAGATGACTGTGGACTGGTTTTGCCTTTTTACTACCGTTATTCAGCACTGCCAAGATGACTGTGGACTGATTTTGCCTTTTTACCACCATTATTCTGCTCTGCCAAGATAATTGTGGCCTGAATTTGCCTTTTGACTACCATTATTCGACTGTGCCAAGATGACTGTGGACTGATTTTGCCTTTTGACTACCATTATTCTACTCCGCCAAGATAATTGTGGACTGAATTTGCCTTTTGACCACAATTACTCTGCTCCGCCAAGATGATTTTGGACTGAATTTGCCTTTTGACCACAATTACTCTGCTCCGCCAAGATGATTGTGGACTGATTTTGCCTTTTGACTACCATTATTCTGCTCTGCTAAGATGACTGTGGACTGATTTTGCCTTTTCACTACCATTATTCGGCTGTGCCAAGATGACTGTGGACTGATTTTGCCTTTTGACTACCATTATTCGGCTGTGCCAAGATGACTGTGGACTGATTTTGCCTTTTGACTACCATTATTCTACTCTGCCAAGATAATTGTGGACTGAATTTGCATTTTGACCACAATTACTCTGCTCCGCCAAGATGATTGTGGACTGATTTTGCCTTTTGACTACCATTCTGCTCTGCCAAGATGACTGTGGACTGATTTTGCCTTTTTCACTACCATTATTCGGCTGTACCAAGATGACTGTGGACTGGTTTTGCCTTTTTACTACCGTTATTCAGCACTGCCAAGATGACTGTGGACTGATTTTGCCTTTTTACCACCATTATTCTGCTCTGCCAAGATAATTGTGGACTGAATTTGCCTTTTGACTACCATTATTCGGCTGTGCCAAGATGACTGTGGACTGATTTTGCCTTTTGACTACCATTATTCTACTCCGCCAAGATAATTGTGGACTGAATTTGCCTTTTGACCACAATTACTCTGCTCCGCCAAGATGATTGTGGACTGAATTTGCCTTTTGACCACAATTACTCTGCTCCGCCAAGATGATTGTGGACTGATTTTGCCTTTTGACTACCATTATTCTGCTCTGCCAAGATGACTGTGGACTGATTTTGCCTTTTCACTACCATTATTCGGCTGTGCCAAGATGACTGTGGACTGATTTTGCCTTTTGACTACCATTATTCGGCTGTGCCAAGATGACTGTGGACTGATTTTGCCTTTTGACTACCATTATTCGGCTGTGCCAAGATGACTGTGGACTGATTTTGCCTTTTGACTACCATTATTCTACTCTGCCAAGATAATTGTGGACTGAATTTGCATTTTGACCACAATTACTCTGCTCCGCCAAGATGATTGTGGACTGATTTTGCCTTTTGACTACCATTCTGCTCTGCCAAGATGACTGTGGACTGATTTTGCCTTTTCACTACCATTATTCGGCTGTACCAAGATGACTGTGGACTGGTTTTGCCTTTTTACTACCATTATTCATCACTGCCAAGATGACTGTGGACTGATTTTGCCTTTTTACCACCATTATTCTGCTCTGCCAAGATAATTGTGGACTGAATTTGCCTTTTGACTACCATTATTCGACTGTGCCAAGATGACTGTGGACTGATTTTGCCTTTTGACTACCATTATTCTACTCCGCCAAGATAATTGTGGACTGATTTTGCCTTTTGACTACCATTATTCTACTCTGCCAAGATAATTGTGGACTGAATTTGCATTTTGACCACAATTACTCTGCTCCGCCAAGATGATTGTGGACTGATTTTGCCTTTTGACTACCATTCTGCTCTGCCAAGATGACTGTGGACTGATTTTGCCTTTTCACTACCATTATTCGGCTGTACCAAGATGACTGTGGACTGGTTTTGCCTTTTTACTACCGTTATTCAGCACTGCCAAGATGACTGTGGACTGATTTTGCCTTTTTACCACCATTATTCTGCTCTGCCAAGATAATTGTGGACTGAATTTGCCTTTTGACTACCATTATTCGACTGTGCCAAGATGACTGTGGACTGATTTTGCCTTTTGACTACCATTATTCTACTCCGCCAAGATAATGTGGACTGAATTTGCCTTTTGACCACAATTACTCTGCTCCGCCAAGATGATTGTGGACTGAATTTGCCTTTTGACCACAATTACTCTGCTCCGCCAAGATGATTGTGGACTGATTTTGCCTTTTGACTACCATTATTCTGCTCTGCTAAGATGACTGTGGACTGATTTTGCCTTTTCACTACCATTATTCGGCTGTGCCAAGATGACTGTGGACTGATTTTGCCTTTTGACTACCATTATTCGGCTGTGCCAAGATGACTGTGGACTGATTTTGCCTTTTGACTACCATTATTCGGCTGTGCCAAGATGACTGTGGACTGATTTTGCCTTTTGACTACCATTATTCTACTCTGCCAAGATAATTGTGGACTGAATTTGCAATTTGACCACAATTACTCTGCTCCGCCAAGATGATTGTGGACTGATTTTGCCTTTTGACTACCATTCTGCTCTGCCAAGATGACTGTGGACTGATTTTGCCTTTTCACTACCATTATTCGGCTGTACCAAGATGACTGTGGACTGGTTTTGCCTTTTTACTACCGTTATTCAGCACTGCCAAGATGACTGTGGACTGATTTTGCCTTTTTACCACCATTATTCTGCTCTGCCAAGATAATTGTGGACTGAATTTGCCTTTTGACTACCATTATTCGACTGTGCCAAGATGACTGTGGACTGATTTTGCCTTTTGACTACCATTATTCTACTCCGCCAAGATAATTGTGGACTGATTTTGCCTTTTGACTACCATTATTCTACTCTGCCAAGATAATTGTGGACTGAATTTGCATTTTGACCACAATTACTCTGCTCCGCCAAGATGATTGTGGACTGATTTTGCCTTTTGACTACCATTCTGCTCTGCCAAGATGACTGTGGACTGATTTTGCCTTTTCACTACCATTATTCGGCTGTACCAAGATGACTGTGGACTGGTTTTGCCTTTTTACTACCGTTATTCAGCACTGCCAAGATGACTGTGGACTGATTTTGCCTTTTTACCACCATTATTCTGCTCTGCCAAGATAATTGTGGACTGAATTTGCCTTTTGACTACCATTATTCGACTGTGCCAAGATGACTGTGGACTGATTTTGCCTTTTGACTACCATTATTCTACTCCGCCAAGATAATGTGGACTGAATTTGCCTTTTGACCACAATTACTCTGCTCCGCCAAGATGATTGTGGACTGAATTTGCCTTTTGACCACAATTACTCTGCTCCGCCAAGATGATTGTGGACTGATTTTGCCTTTTGACTACCATTATTCTGCTCTGCTAAGATGACTGTGGACTGATTTTGCCTTTTCACTACCATTATTCGGCTGTGCCAAGATGACTGTGGACTGATTTTGCCTTTTGACTACCATTATTCGGCTGTGCCAAGATGACTGTGGACTGATTTTGCCTTTTGACTACCATTATTCGGCTGTGCCAAGATGACTGTGGACTGATTTTGCCTTTTGACTACCATTATTCTACTCTGCCAAGATAATTGTGGACTGAATTTGCATTTTGACCACAATTACTCTGCTCCGCCAAGATGATTGTGGACTGATTTTGCCTTTTGACTACCATTCTGCTCTGCCAAGATGACTGTGGACTGATTTTGCCTTTTCACTACCATTATTCGGCTGTACCAAGATGACTGTGGACTGATTTTGCCTTTTTACTACCGTTATTCAGCACTGCCAAGATGACTGTGGACTGATTTTGCCTTTTTACCACCATTATTCTGCTCTGCCAAGATAATTGTGGACTGAATTTGCCTTTTGACTACCATTATTCGACTGTGCCAAGATGACTGTGGACTGATTTTGCCTTTTGACTACCATTATTCTACTCCGCCAAGATAATTGTGGACTGAATTTGCCTTTTGACCACAATTACTCTGCTCCGCCAAGATGATTGTGGACTGAATTTGCCTTTTGACCACAATTACTCTGCTCCGCCAAGATGATTGTGGACTGATTTTGCCTTTTGACTACCATTATTCTGCTCTGCTAAGATGACTGTGGACTGATTTTGCCTTTTCACTACCATTATTCGGCTGTGCCAAGATGACTGTGGACTGATTTTGCCTTTTGACTACCATTATTCGGCTGTGCCAAGATGACTGTGGACTGATTTTGCCTTTTGACTACCATTATTCGGCTGTGCCAAGATGACTGTGGACTGATTTTGCCTTTTGACTACCATTATTCTACTCTGCCAAGATAATTGTGGACTGAATTTGCATTTTGACCACAATTACTCTGCTCCGCCAAGATGATTGTGGACTGATTTTGCCTTTTGACTACCATTCTGCTCTGCCAAGATGACTGTGGACTGATTTTGCCTTTTCACTACCATTATTCGGCTGTACCAAGATGACTGTGGACTGGTTTTGCCTTTTTACTACCGTTATTCAGCACTGCCAAGATGACTGTGGACTGATTTTGCCTTTTTACCACCATTATTCTGCTCTGCCAAGATAATTGTGGACTGAATTTGCCTTTTGACTACCATTATTCGACTGTGCCAAGATGACTGTGGACTGATTTTGCCTTTTGACTACCATTATTCTACTCCGCCAAGATAATTGTGGACTGAATTTGCCTTTTGACCACAATTACTCTGCTCCGCCAAGATGATTGTGGACTGAATTTGCCTTTTGACCACAATTACTCTGCTCCGCCAAGATGATTGTGGACTGATTTTGCCTTTTGACTACCATTATTCTGCTCTGCTAAGATGACTGTGGACTGATTTTGCCTTTTCACTACCATTATTCGGCTGTGCCAAGATGACTGTGGACTGATTTTGCCTTTTGACTACCATTATTCGGCTGTGCCAAGATGACTGTGGACTGATTTTGCCTTTTGACTACCATTATTCGGCTGTGCCAAGATGACTGTGGACTGATTTTGCCTTTTGACTACCATTATTCTACTCTGCCAAGATAATTGTGGACTGAATTTGCATTTTGACCACAATTACTCTGCTCCGCCAAGATGATTGTGGACTGATTTTGCCTTTTGACTACCATTCTGCTCTGCCAAGATGACTGTGGACTGATTTTGCCTTTTCACTACCATTATTCGGCTGTACCAAGATGACTGTGGACTGGTTTTGCCTTTTTACTACCGTTATTCAGCACTGCCAAGATGACTGTGGACTGATTTTGCCTTTTTACCACCATTATTCTGCTCTGCCAAGATAATTGTGGACTGAATTTGCCTTTTGACTACCATTATTCGACTGTGCCAAGATGACTGTGGACTGATTTTGCCTTTTGACTACCATTATTCTACTCCGCCAAGATAATTGTGGACTGATTTTGCCTTTTGACTACCATTATTCTACTCTGCCAAGATAATTGTGGACTGAATTTGCATTTTGACCACAATTACTCTGCTCCGCCAAGATGATTGTGGACTGATTTTGCCTTTTGACTACCATTCTGCTCTGCCAAGATGACTGTGGACTGATTTTGCCTTTTCACTACCATTATTCGGCTGTACCAAGATGACTGTGGACTGGTTTTGCCTTTTTACTACCGTTATTCAGCACTGCCAAGATGACTGTGGACTGATTTTGCCTTTTTACCACCATTATTCTGCTCTGCCAAGATAATTGTGGACTGAATTTGCCTTTTGACTACCATTATTCGACTGTGCCAAGATGACTGTGGACTGATTTTGCCTTTTGACTACCATTATTCTACTCCGCCAAGATAATGTGGACTGAATTTGCCTTTTGACCACAATTACTCTGCTCCGCCAAGATGATTGTGGACTGAATTTGCCTTTTGACCACAATTACTCTGCTCCGCCAAGATGATTGTGGACTGATTTTGCCTTTTGACTACCATTATTCTGCTCTGCTAAGATGACTGTGGACTGATTTTGCCTTTTCACTACCATTATTCGGCTGTGCCAAGATGACTGTGGACTGATTTTGCCTTTTGACTACCATTATTCGGCTGTGCCAAGATGACTGTGGACTGATTTTGCCTTTTGACTACCATTATTCGGCTGTGCCAAGATGACTGTGGACTGATTTTGCCTTTTGACTACCATTATTCTACTCTGCCAAGATAATTGTGGACTGAATTTGCATTTTGACCACAATTACTCTGCTCCGCCAAGATGATTGTGGACTGATTTTGCCTTTTGACTACCATTCTGCTCTGCCAAGATGACTGTGGACTGATTTTGCCTTTTCACTACCATTATTCGGCTGTACCAAGATGACTGTGGACTGGTTTTGCCTTTTTACTACCGTTATTCAGCACTGCCAAGATGACTGTGGACTGATTTTGCCTTTTTACCACCATTATTCTGCTCTGCCAAGATAATTGTGGACTGAATTTGCCTTTTGACTACCATTATTCGACTGTGCCAAGATGACTGTGGACTGATTTTGCCTTTTGACTACCATTATTCTACTCCGCCAAGATAATTGTGGACTGATTTTGCCTTTTGACTACCATTATTCTACTCTGCCAAGATAATTGTGGACTGAATTTGCATTTTGACCACAATTACTCTGCTCCGCCAAGATGATTGTGGACTGATTTTGCCTTTTGACTACCATTCTGCTCTGCCAAGATGACTGTGGACTGATTTTGCCTTTTCACTACCATTATTCGGCTGTACCAAGATGACTGTGGACTGGTTTTGCCTTTTTACTACCGTTATTCAGCACTGCCAAGATGACTGTGGACTGATTTTGCCTTTTTACCACCATTATTCTGCTCTGCCAAGATAATTGTGGACTGAATTTGCCTTTTGACTACCATTATTCGACTGTGCCAAGATGACTGTGGACTGATTTTTCCTTTTGACTACCATTATTCTACTCCGCCAAGATAATGTGGACTGAATTTGCCTTTTGACCACAATTACTCTGCTCCGCCAAGATGATTGTGGACTGAATTTGCCTTTTGACCACAATTACTCTGCTCCGCCAAGATGATTGTGGACTGATTTTGCCTTTTGACTACCATTATTCTGCTCTGCTAAGATGACTGTGGACTGATTTTGCCTTTTCACTACCATTATTCGGCTGTGCCAAGATGACTGTGGACTGATTTTGCCTTTTGACTACCATTATTCGGCTGTGCCAAGATGACTGTGGACTGATTTTGCCTTTTGACTACCATTATTCGGCTGTGCCAAGATGACTGTGGACTGATTTTGCCTTTTGACTACCATTATTCTACTCTGCCAAGATAATTGTGGACTGAATTTGCATTTTGACCACAATTACTCTGCTCCGCCAAGATGATTGTGGACTGATTTTGCCTTTTGACTACCATTCTGCTCTGCCAAGATGACTGTGGACTGATTTTGCCTTTTCACTACCATTATTCGGCTGTACCAAGATGACTGTGGACTGGTTTTGCCTTTTTACTACCGTTATTCAGCACTGCCAAGATGACTGTGGACTGATTTTGCCTTTTTACCACCATTATTCTGCTCTGCCAAGATAATTGTGGACTGAATTTGCCTTTTGACTACCATTATTCGACTGTGCCAAGATGACTGTGGACTGATTTTGCCTTTTGACTACCATTATTCTACTCCGCCAAGATAATTGTGGACTGAATTTGCCTTTTGACCACAATTACTCTGCTCCGCCAAGATGATTGTGGACTGAATTTGCCTTTTGACCACAATTACTCTGCTCCGCCAAGATGATTGTGGACTGATTTTGCCTTTTGACTACCATTATTCTGCTCTGCTAAGATGACTGTGGACTGATTTTGCCTTTTCACTACCATTATTCGGCTGTGCCAAGATGAGTGTGGACTGATTTTGCCTTTTGACTACCATTATTCGGCTGTGCCAAGATGACTGTGGACTGATTTTGCCTTTTGACTACCATTATTCGGCTGTGCCAAGATGACTGTGGACTGATTTTGCCTTTTGACTACCATTATTCTACTCTGCCAAGATAATTGTGGACTGAATTTGCATTTTGACCACAATTACTCTGCTCCGCCAAGATGATTGTGGACTGATTTTGCCTTTTGACTACCATTTCTGCTCTGCCAAGATGACTGTGGACTGATTTTGCCTTTTCACTACCATTATTCGGCTGTACCAAGATGACTGTGGACTGGTTTCGCCTTTTTACTACCGTTATTCAGCACTGCCAAGATGACTGTGGACTGATTTTGCCTTTTTACCACCATTATTCTGCTCTGCCAAGATAATTGTGGACTGAATTTGCCTTTTGACTACCATTATTCGACTGTGCCAAGATGACTGTGGACTGATTTTGCCTTTTGACTACCATTATTCTACTCCGCCAAGATAATTGTGGACTGAATTTGCCTTTTGACCACAATTACTCTGCTCCGCCAAGATGATTGTGGACTGAATTTGCCTTTTGACCACAATTACTCTGCTCCGCCAAGATGATTGTGGACTGATTTTGCCTTTTGACTACCATTATTCTGCTCTGCTAAGATGACTGTGGACTGATTTTGCCTTTTCACTACCATTATTCGGCTGTGCCAAGATGACTGTGGACTGATTTTGCCTTTTGACTACCATTATTCGGCTGTGCCAAGATGACTGTGGACTGATTTTGCCTTTTGACTACCATTATTCTACTCTGCCAAGATAATTGTGGACTGAATTTGCATTTTGACCACAATTACTCTGCTCCGCCAAGATGATTGTGGACTGATTTTGCCTTTTGACTACCATTCTGCTCTGCCAAGATGACTGTGGACTGATTTTGCCTTTTCACTACCATTATTCGGCTGTACCAAGATGACTGTGGACTGGTTTTGCCTTTTTACTACCGTTATTCAGCACTGCCAAGATAATTGTGGACTGAATTTGCCTTTTGACTACCATTATTCGACTGTGCCAAGATGACTGTGGACTGATTTTGCCTTTTGACTACCATTATTCTACTCCGCCAAGATAATTGTGGACTGAATTTGCCTTTTGACCACAATTACTCTGCTCCGCCAAGATGATTGTGGACTGAATTTGCCTTTTGACCACAATTACTCTGCTCCGCCAAGATGATTGTGGACTGATTTTGCCTTTTGACTACCATTATTCTGCTCTGCTAAGATGACTGTGGACTGATTTTGCCTTTTCACTACCATTATTCGGCTGTGCCAAGATGACTGTGGACTGATTTTGCCTTTTGACTACCATTATTCGGCTGTGCCAAGATGACTGTGGACTGATTTTGCCTTTTGACTACCATTATTCTACTCTGCCAAGATAATTGTGGACTGAATTTGCATTTTGACCACAATTACTCTGCTCCGCCAAGATGATTGTGGACTGATTTTGCCTTTTGACTACCATTATTCTGCTCTGCCAAGATGACTGTGGACTGATTTTGCCTTTTCACTACCATTATTCTGCTCTGCCAAGATAATTGTGGACTGATTTTGCCTTTTTGCCACCATTATTCTGCTCTGCCAAGATGATTGTGGACTGATTTTGCCTTTTGACTACCATTACTCTGCTCCGCCAAGATGATTGTGGCCTGATTTTGCGTTTTGACTACCATTATTCTGCTGTGCCAAGATGACTGTGGACTGATTTTGCCTTTTTGCCACCATTATTCTGCTCTGCCAAGATGATTGTGGCCTGATTTTGCGTTTTGACTACCATTATTCTGCTCTGCCAAGAAAATTGTGGACTGAATTTGCCTTTTGACCACAATTACTCTGCTCCGCCAAGATGATTGTGGACTGATTTTGCCTTTTGACTACCATTATTCTGCTCTGCCAAGATGACTGTGGACTGATTTTGCCTTTTGACCACAATTACTCTGCTCCGCCAAGATGATTGTGGACTGATTTTGCCTTTTGACTACCATTATTCTGCTCTGCCAAGATGACTGTGGACTGATTTTGCCTTTTCACTACCATTATTCTGCTCTGCCAAGATAATTGTGGACTGATTTTGCCTTTTTGCCACCATTATTCTGCTCTGCCAAGATGATTGTGGACTGATTTTGCCTTTTGACTACCATTACTCTGCTCCGCCAAGATGATTGTGGACTGATTTTGCCTTTTGACTACCATTACTCTGCTCCGCCAAGATGATTGTGGACTGATTTTGCCTTTTGACTACCATTATTCTGCTCTGGCAAGATGACTGTGGACTGATTTTGCCTTTTTACTACCATTATTCTGCTCTGCCAAGGTGACTGTGGACTGATTTTGCCTTTTTACAACCATTATTCTGCTCTGCCAAGATGATTGTGGACTGATTTTCCCTTTTGACTACCATTACTCTGCTCCGCCAAGATGATTGTGGACTGATTTTGCCTTTTGACTACCATTATTCTGCTCTGCCAAGATGACTGTGGACTGATTTTGCCTTTTTACTACCATTATTCTGCTCTGCCAAGATGACTGCGGACTGATTTTGCCTTTTTGCCACCATTATTCTGCTCTGCCAAGATGATTGTGGACTGATTTTGCGTTTTGACTACCATTATTCTGCTCTGCCAAGATAATTGTGGACTGAATTTGCCTTTTGACCACAATTACTCTGCTCCACCAAGATGATTGTGGACTGATTTTGCCTTTTGACTACCATTATTCTGCTCTGCCAAGATGACTGTGGACTGATTTTGCCTTTTCACTACCATTATTCGGCTGTGCCAAGATGACTGTGGACTGATTTTGCCTTTTGACTACCATTATTCGGCTATGCCAAGATGACTGTGGACTGATTTTGCCTTTTGACTACCATTATTCTACTCCGCCAAGATAATTGTGGACTGAATTTGCCTTTTGACCACAATTACTCTGCTCCGCCAAGATGATTGTGGACTGATTTTGCCTTTTGACTACCATTATTCTGCTCTGCTAAGATGACTGTGGACTGATTTTGCCTTTTCACTACCATTATTCGGCTGTGCCAAGATGACTGTGGACTGATTTTGCCTTTTGACTACCATTATTCGGCTGTGCCAAGATGACTGTGGACTGATTTTGCCTTTTGACTACCATTATTCTACTCTGCCAAGATAATTGTGGACTGAATTTGCCTTTTGACCACAATTACTCTGCTCCGCCAAGATGATTGTGGACTGATTTTGCCTTTTGACTACCATTATTCTGCTCTGCCAAGATGACTGTGGACTGATTTTGCCTTTTCACTACCATTATTCTGCTCTGCCAAGATAATTGTGGACTGATTTTGCCTTTTGACTACCATTATTCTGCTGTGCCAAGATGACTGTGGACTGATTTTGCCTTTTTGCCACCATTATTCTGCTCTGCCAAGATGATTGTGGCCTGATTTTGCGTTTTGACTACCATTATTCTGCTCTGCCAAGATAATTGTGGACTGAATTTGCCTTTTGACCACAATTACTCTGCTCCGCCAAGATGATTGTGGACTGATTTTGGCTTTTGACTACCATTATTCTGCTCTGCCAAGATGACTGTGGACTGATTTTGCCTTTTCACTACCATTATTCGGCTGTGCCAAGATGACTGTGGACTGATTTTGCCTTTTGACTACCATTATTCGGCTGTGCCAAGATGACTGTGGACTGATTTTGCCTTTTGACTACCATTATTCTACTCTGCAAAGATAATTGTGGACTGAATTTGCCTTTTGACCACAATTACTCTGCTCCGCCAAGATGATTGTGGACTGATTTTGCCTTTTTGCCACCATTATTCTGCTCTGCCAAGATGATTGTGGACTGATTTTGCCTTTTGACTACCATTATTCTGCTGTGCCAAGATGACTGTGGACTGATTTTGCCTTTTTGCCACCATTATTCTGCTCTGCCAAGATGATTGTGGACTGATTTTGCGTTTTGACTACCATTATTCTGCTCTGCCAAGAAAATTGTGGACTGAATTTGCCTTTTGACCACAATTACTCTGCTCCGCCAAGATGATTGTGGACTGATTTTGCCTTTTGACTACCATTATTCTGCTCTGCCAAGATGACTGTGGACTGATTTTGCCTTTTGACCACAATTACTCTGCTCCGCCCAGATGATTGTGGACTGATTTTGCCTTTTGACTACCATTATTCTGCTCTGCCAAGATGACTGTGGACTGATTTTGCCTTTTCACTACCATTATTCTGCTCTGCCAAGATAATTGTGGACTGATTTTGCCTTTTTGCCACCATTATTCTGCTCTGCCAAGATGATTGTGGACTGATTTTGCCTTTTGACTACCATTACTCTGCTCCGCCAAGATGATTGTGGACTGATTTTGCCTTTTGACTACCATTACTCTGCTCCGCCAAGATGATTGTGGACTGATTTTGCCTTTTGACTACCATTATTCTGCTCTGGCAAGATGACTGTGGACTGATTTTGCCTTTTTACTACCATTATTCTGCTCTGCCAAGGTGACTGTGGACTGATTTTGCCTTTTGACTACCATTATTCTGCTCTGCCAAGATGACTGTGGACTGATTTTGCCTTTTTACTACCATTATTCTGCTCTGCCAAGGTGACTGTGGACTGATTTTGCCTTTTGACTACCATTATTCTGCTCTGCCAAGATGATTGTGGACTGATTTTCCCTTTTGACTACCATTACTCTGCTCCGCCAAGATGATTGTGGACTGATTTTGCCTTTTGACTACCATTATTCTGCTCTGGCAAGATGACTGTGGACTGATTTTGCCTTTTTACTACCCTTATTCTGCTCTGCCAAGATGACTGTGGACTGATTTTGCCTTTTTGCCACCATTATTCTGCTCTGCCAAGATGATTGTGGACTGATATTGCGTTTTGACTACCATTATTCTGCTCTGCCAAGATAATTGTGGACTGAATTTGCCTTTTGACCACAATTACTCTGCTCCGCCAAGATGATTGTGGACTGATTTTGCCTTTTCACTACCATTATTCGGCTGTGCCAAGATGACTGTGGACTGATTTTGCCTTTTTACTACCATTATTCTGCACTGCCAAGATGACTGTGGAGTGATTTTGCCTTTTTTCCACCATTATTCTGCTCTGCCAAGATAATTGTGCACTGAATTTGCCTTTTGACTACCATTATTCGGCTGTGCCAAGATGACTGTGGACTGATTTTGCCTTTTGACTACCATTATTCGGCTGTGCCAAGATGACTGTGGACTGATTTTGCCTTTTGACTACCATTATTCTACTCCGCCAAGATAATTGTGGACTGAATTTACCTTTTGACCACAATTACTCTGGTCCGCCAAGATGATTGTGGACTGATTTTGCCTTTTGACTACCATTACTCTGCTCCGCCAAGATGATTGTGGACTGATTTTGCCTTTTGACTACCATTATTCTGCTCTGCCAAGATGACTGGACTGATTTTGCCTTTTTACTACCATTATTCTGCTCTGCCAAGATGACTGTGGACTGATTTTGCCTTTTTACCACGATTATACTGCTCTGCCAAGATAATTGTGGACTGAATTTGCCTTTTGACTACCATTATTCGGCTGTGCCAAGATGACTGTGGACTGATTTTGCCTTTTGACTACCATTATTAGGCTGTGCCAAGATGACTGGACTGATTTTGCCTTTTGACAACCATTATTCTACTCTGCGAAGATAATTGTGGACTGAATTTGCCTTTTGACCACAGTTACTCTGCTCCGCCAAGATGATTGAGGACTGATTTTGCCTTTTGACTACCATTATTCTGCTCTGCCAAGATGACTGTGGACTGATTTTGGCTTTTCACTACCATTATTCGGCTGTGCCAAGATGACTGTGGACTGATTTTGCCTTTTGACTACCATTATTCGGCTGTGCCAAGACGACTGTGGACTGATTTTGCCTTTTGACTACCATTATTCTACTCTGCCAAGATAATTGTGGACTGAATTTGCCTTTTGACCACAATTACTCTGCTCCGCCAAGATGATTGTGGACTGATTTTGCCTTTTAACCACAATTACTCTGCTCCGCCAAGATGACTGTGGACTGATTTTGCCTTTTCACTACCATTATTCTACTGTGCCAAGATAACTGTGAACTGATTTTGCCTTTTCACTACCATTATTCTGCTCTGCCAAGATGACTGTGGACTGATTTTGCCTTTTGACTACCATTATTCTGCTGTGCCAAGATGACTGTGGACTGATTTTGCCTTTTTACCACCATTATTCTGCTCTGCCAAGATAATTGTGGACTGAATTTCCCTTTTGACAACAATTACTCTGCTCCGCCAAGATGATTGTGGACTGATTTTGCCTTTTGACTACCATTATTCTGCTCTGCCAAGATGACTGTGGACAGATTTTGCCTTTTTACTAGCATTATTCTGCTCTGCCAAGATGACTGTGGACTGATTTTGCCTTTTTACCACCATTATTCTGCTCTGCTAAGATAATTGTGCACTGAATTTGCCTTTTGACTACCATTATTCGGCTGTGCCAAGATGACTGTGGACTGATTTTGCCTTTTGACTACCATTATTCGGCTGTGCCAAGATGACTGTGGACTGATTTTGCCTTTTGACTACCATTATTCTACTCTGCCAAGATAATTGTGGACTGAATTTGCCTTTTGACCACAATTACTCTGCTCCGCCAAGATGATTGTGGACTGATTTTGCCTTTTGACTACCATTATTCTGCTCTGCCAAGATGACTGTGGATTAATTTTGCCTTTTCACTACCATTATTCGGCTGTGCCAAGATGACTGTGGACTGATTTTGCCTTTTGACTACCATTATTCTGCTGTGCCAAGATGACTGTGGACTGATTTTGCCTTTTTGCCAGCATTATTCTGCTATGCCAAGATGATTGTGGACTGATTTTGCCTTTTGACTACCATTCTGCTCTGCCAAGATGACTGTGGACTGATTTTGCCTTTTCACTACCATTATTCGGCTGTGCCAAGATGACTGTGGACTGGTTTTGCCTTTTTACTACCGTTATTCAGCACTGCCAAGATGACTGTGGACTGATTTTGCCTTTTTACCACCATTATTCTGCTCTGCCAAGATAATTGTGGACTGAATTTGCCTTTTGACTACCATTATTCGGCTGTGCCAAGATGACTGTGGACTGATTTTGCCTTTTTACCACCATTATTCTGCTCTGCCAAGATAATTGTGGACTGAATTTGCCTTTTGACCACAATTACTCTGCTCCGCCAAGATGATTGTGGACTGATTTTGGCTTTTGACTACCATTATTCTGCTCTGCCAAGATGACTGTGGACTGATTTTGCCTTTTCACTACCATTATTCGGCTGTGCCAAGATGACTGTGGACTGATTTTGCCTTTTGACTACCATTATTCGGCTGTGCCAAGATGACTGTGGACTGATTTTGCCTTTTGACTACCATTATTCTACTCTGCAAAGATAATTGTGGACTGAATTTGCCTTTTGACCGCAATTACTCTGCTCCGCCAAGATGATTGTGGACTGATTTTGCCTTTTTGCCACCATTATTCTGCTCTGCCAAGATGATTGTGGCCTGATTTTACGTTTTGACTACCATTATTCTGCTGTGCCAAGATGACTGTGGACTGATTTTGCCTTTTTGCCACCATTATTCTGCTCTGCCAAGATGATTGTGGCCTGAGTTTGCGTTTTGACTACCATTATTCTGCTCTGCCAAGAAAATTGTGGACTGAATTTGCCTTTTGACCACAATTACTCTGCTCCGCCAAGATGATTGTGGACTGATTTTGCCTTTTTACCACCATTATTCTGCTCTGCCAAGATGACTGTGGACTGATTTTGCCTTTTCACTACCATTATTCTACTCTGCCAAGATAACTGTGGACTGATTTTGCCTTTTCACTACCATTATTCTGCTCTGCCAAGATGACTGTGGACTGATTTTGCCTTTTGACAACAATTACTCTGTGCGCCAAGATGATTGTGGACTGATTTTGCCTTTTGACTACCATTATTCTGCTCTGCCAAGATGACTGTGGATTAATTTTGCCTTTTCACTACCATTATTCTGCTCTGCCAAGATAATTGTGGACTGATTTTGCCTTTTGACTACCATTATTCTGCTGTGCCAAGATGACTGTGGACTGATTTTGCCTTTTTACTACCATTATTCTGCTCTGCCAAGATGATTGTGGACTGATTTTCCCTTTTGACTACCATTCTGCTCTGCCAAGATGACTGTGGACTGATTTTGCCTTTTCGCTACCATTATTCGGCTGTGCCAAGATGACTGTGGACTGGTTTTGCCTTTTTACTACCGTTATTCAGCACTGCCAAGATGACTGTGGACTGATTTTGTCTTTTTACCACCATTATTCTGCTCTGCCAAGATAATTGTGGACTGAATTTGCCTTTTGACTACCATTATTCGGCTGTGCCAAGATGACTGTGGACTGATTTTGCCTTTTGACTACCATTATTCTGCTCCGCCAAGATGATTGTGGACTGATTTTGCCTTTTGACTACCATTATTCTGCTCTGCCAAGATGATTGTGGACTGATTTTGCCTTTTTACTACCCTTATTCTGCTCTGCCAAGATGACTGTGGACTGATTTTGCCTTTTGACCACAATTACTCTGCTCTGCCAAGATGACTGTGGACTGATTTTGGCTTTTCACTACCATTATTCGGCTGTGCCAAGATGACTGTGGACTGATTTTGCCTTTTGACTACCATTATTCGGCTGTGCCAAGATGACTGTGGACTGATTTTGCCTTTTGACTACCATTATTCTACTCTGCCAAGATAATTGTGGACTGAATTTGCCTTTTGACCACAATTACTCTGCTCCGCCAAGATGATTGTGGACTGATTTTGCCTTTTAACCACAATTACTCTGCTCCGCCAAGATGACTGTGGACTGATTTTGCCTTTTCACTACCATTATTCTGCTGTGCCAAGATAACTGTGAACTGATTTTGCCTTTTCACTACCATTATTCTGCTCTGCCAAGATGACTGTGGACTGATTTTGCCTTTTGACTACCATTATTCTGCTGTGCCAAGATGACTGTGGACTGATTTTGCCTTTTTACCACCATTATTCTGCTCTGCCAAGATAATTGTGGACTGAATTTCCCTTTTGACAACAATTACTCTGCTCCGCCAAGATGATTGTGGACTGATTTTGCCTTTTGACTACCATTATTCTGCTCTGCCAAGATGACTGTGGACTGATTTTGCCTTTTTACTAGCATTATTCTGCTCTGCCAAGATGACTGTGGACTGATTTTGCCTTTTTACCACCATTATTCTGCTCTGCTAAGATAATTGTGCACTGAATTTGCCTTTTGACTACCATTATTCGGCTGTGCCAAGATGACTGTGGACTGATTTTGCCTTTTGACTACCATTATTCGGCTGTGCCAAGATGACTGTGGACTGATTTTGCCTTTTGACTACCATTATTCTACTCTGCCAAGATAATTGTGGACTGAATTTGCCTTTTGACCACAATTACTCTGCTCCGCCAAGATGATTGTGGACTGATTTTGCCTTTTGACTACCATTATTCTGCTCTGCCAAGATGACTGTGGATTAATTTTGCCTTTTCACTACCATTATTCGGCTGTGCCAAGATGACTGTGGACTGATTTTGCCTTTTGACTACCATTATTCTGCTCTGCCAAGATGACTGTGGACTGATTTTGCCTTTTTGCCAGCATTATTCTGCTATGCCAAGATGATTGTGGACTGATTTTGCCTTTTGACTACCATTCTGCTCTGCCAAGATGACTGTGGACTGATTTTGCCTTTTCACTACCATTATTCGGCTGTGCCAAGATGACTGTGGACTGGTTTTGCCTTTTTACTACCGTTATTCAGCACTGCCAAGATGACTGTGGACTGATTTTGCCTTTTTACCACCATTATTCTGCTCTGCCAAGATAATTGTGGACTGAATTTGCCTTTTGACTACCATTATTCGGCTGTGCCAAGATGACTGTGGACTGATTTTGCCTTTTTACCACCATTATTCTGCTCTGCCAAGATAATTGTGGACTGAATTTGCCTTTTGACCACAATTACTCTGCTCCGCCAAGATGATTGTGGACTGATTTTGCCTTTTGACTACCATTATTCTGCTCTGCCAAGATGACTGTGGACTGATTTTGCCTTTTCACTACCATTATTCGGCTGTGCCAAGATGACTGTGGACTGATTTTGCCTTTTGACTACCATTATTCGGCTGTGCCAAGATGACTGTGGACTGATTTTGCCTTTTGACTACCATTATTCTACTCTGCAAAGATAATTGTGGACTGAATTTGCCTTTTGACCACAATTATTCTGCTCCACCAAGATGATTGTGGACTGATTTTGCCTTTGTGCCACCATTATTCTGCTCTGCCAAGATGATTGTGGACTGATTTTACGTTTTGACTACCATTATTCTGCTGTGCCAAGATGACTGTGGACTGATTTTGCCTTTTTGCCACCATTATTCTGCTCTGCCAAGATGATTGTGGCCTGATTTTGCGTTTTGACTACCATTATTCTGCTCTGCCAAGAAAATTGTGGACTGAATTTGCCTTTTGACCACAATTACTCTGCTCCGCCAAGATGATTGTGGACTGATTTTGCCTTTTTACCACCATTATTCTGCTCTGCCAAGATGACTGTGGACTGATTTTGCCTTTTCACTACCATTATTCTACTGTGCCAAGATAACTGTGAACTGATTTTGCCTTTTCACTACCATTATTCTGCTCTGCCAAGATGACTGTGGACTGATTTTGCCTTTTGACAACAATTACTCTGTGCGCCAAGATGATTGTGGACTGATTTTGCCTTTTGACTACCATTATTCTGCTCTGCCAAGATGACTGTGGATTAATTTTGCCTTTTCACTACCATTATTCTGCTCTGCCAAGATAATTGTGGACTGATTTTGCCTTTTGACTACCATTATTCTGCTGTGCCAAGATGACTGTGGACTGATTTTGCCTTTTTACTACCATTATTCTGCTCTGCCAAGATGATTGTGGACTGATTTTCCCTTTTGACTACCATTCTGCTCTGCCAAGATGACTGTGGACTGATTTTGCCTTTTCGCTACCATTATTCGGCTGTGCCAAGATGACTGTGGACTGGTTTTGCCTTTTTACTACCGTTATTCAGCACTGCCAAGATGACTGTGGACTGATTTTGTCTTTTTACCACCATTATTCTGCTCTGCCAAGATAATTGTGGACTGAATTTGCCTTTTGACTACCATTATTCGGCTGTGCCAAGATGACTGTGGACTGATTTTGCCTTTTGACTACCATTATTCTGCTCCGCCAAGATGATTGTGGACTGATTTTGCCTTTTGACTACCATTATTCTGCTCTGCCAAGATGATTGTGGACTGATTTTGCCTTTTTACTACCCTTATTCTGCTCTGCCAAGATGACTGTGGACTGATTTTGCCTTTTGACCACAATTACTCTGCTCCGCCAAGATGATTGTGGACTGATTTTGCCTTTTGACTACCATTATTCTGCTCTGCCAAGATGACTGTGGACTGATTTTGCCTTTTGACCACAATTACTCTGCTCCGCCAAGATGATTGTGGACTGATTTTGCCTTTTGACTACCATTATTCTGCTCTGCCAAGATGACTGTGGACTGATTTTGCCTTTTCACTACCATTATTCTGCTCTGCCAAGATAATTGTGGACTGATTTTGCCTTTTTGCCACCATTATTCTGCTCTGCCAAGATGATTGTGGACTGATTTTGCCTTTTGACTACCATTACTCTGCTCCGCCAAGATGATTGTGGACTGATTTTGCCTTTTGACTACCATTATTCTGCTCCGCCAAGATGATTGTGGACTGATTTTGCCTTTTGACTACCATTATTCTGCTCTGGCAAGATGACTGTGGACTGATTTTGCCTTTTTACTACCATTATTCTGCTCTGCCAAGGTGACTGTGGACTGATTGTGCCTTTTTACTACCATTATTCTGCTCTGCCAAGATGATTGTGGACTGATTTTCCCTTTTGACTACCATTACTCTGCTCCGCCAAGATGATTGTGGACTGATTTTGCCTTTTGACTACCATTATTCTGCTCTGCCAAGATGACTGTGGACTGATTTTGCCTTTTTACTACCCTTATTCTGCTCTGCCAAGATGACTGTGGACTGATTTTGCCTTTTTGCGACCATTATTCTGCTCTGCCAAGATGATTGTGGACTGATTTTGCCTTTTTACTACCATTATTCTGCACTGCCAAGATGACTTTGGACTGATTTTGCCTTTTTTCCACCATTATTCTGCTCTGCCAAGATAATTGTGCACTGAATTTGCCTTTTGACTACCATTATTCGGCTGTGCCAAGATGACTGTGGACTGATTTTGCCTTTTGACTACCATTATTCGGCTGTGCCAAGATGACTGTGGACTGATTTTGCCTTTTGACTACCATTATTCTACTCCGCCAAGATAATTGTGGACTGAATTTGCCTTTTGACCACAATTACTCTGCTCCGCCAAGATGATTGTGGACTGATTTTGCCTTTTGACTACCATTACTCTGCTCCGCCAAGATGATTGTGGACTGATTTTGCCTTTTTACTACCATTATTCTGCACTGCCAAGATGATTGTGGACTGATTTTGCCTTTTTTCCACCATTATTCTGCTCTGCCAAGATAATTGTGCACTGAATTTGCCTTTTGACTACCATTATTCGGCTGTGCCAAGATGACTGTGGACTGATTTTGCCTTTTGACTACCATTATTCGGCTGTGCCAAGATGACTGTGGACTGATTTTGCCTTTTGACTACCATTATTCTACTCCGCCAAGATAATTGTGGACTCAATTTGCCTTTTGACCACAATTACTCTGCTCCGCCAAGATGATTGTGGACTGATTTTGCCTTTTGACTACCATTACTCTGCTCCGCCAAGATGATTGTGGACTGATTTTGCCTTTTGACTACCATTATTCTGCTCTGCCAAGATGACTGGACTGATTTTGCCTTTTTACTACCATTATTCTGCTCTGCCAAGATGACTGTGGACTGATTTTGCCTTTTGACTACCATTATTCGGCTGTGCCAAGATGACTGTGGACTGATTTTGCCTTTTGACTACCATTATTAGGCTGTGCCAAGATGACTGGACTGATTTTGCCTTTTGACAACCATTATTCTACTCTGCGAAGATAATTGTGGACTGAATTTGCCTTTTGACCACAGTTACTCTGCTCCGCCAAGATGATTGAGGACTGATTTTGCCTTTTGACTACCATTATTCTGCTCTGCCAAGATGACTGTGGACTGATTTTGGCTTTTCACTACCATTATTCGGCTGTGCCAAGATGACTGTGGACTGATTTTGCCTTTTGACTACCATTATTCGGCTGTGCCAAGATGACTGTGGACTGATTTTGCCTTTTGACTACCATTATTCTACTCTGCCAAGATAATTGTGGACTGAATTTGCCTTTTGACCACAATTACTCTGCTCCGCCAAGATGATTGTGGACTGATTTTGCCTTTTGACCACCATTATTCTGCTCTGCCAAGATGACTGTGGACTGATTTTGCCTTTTCACTACCATTATTCTACTGTGCCAAGATAACTGTGAACTGATTTTGCCTTTTCACTACCATTATTCTGCTCTGCCAAGATGACTGTGGACTGATTTTGCCTTTTGACTACCATTATTCTGCTGTGCCAAGATGACTGTGGACTGATTTTGCCTTTTTACCACCATTATTCTGCTCTGCCAAGATAATTGTGGACTGAATTTCCCTTTTGACAACAATTACTCTGCTCCGCCAAGATGATTGTGGACTGATTTTGCCTTTTGACCACCATTATTCTGCTCTGCCAAGATGACTGTGGACTGATTTTGCCTTTTCACTACCATTATTCTACTGTGCCAAGATAACTGTGAACTGATTTTGCCTTTTCACTACCATTATTCTGCTCTGCCAAGATGACTGTGGACTGATTTTGCCTTTTGACTACCATTATTCTGCTGTGCCAAGATGATTGTGGACTGATTTTGCCTTTTGACTACCATTATTCTGCTCTGCCAAGATGACTGTGGACTGATTTTGCCTTTTTACTAGCATTATTCTGCTCTGCCAAGATGACTGTGGACTGATTTTGCCTTTTTACCTCCATTATTCTGCTCTGCCAAGATAATTGTGGACTGAATTTGCCTTTTGACTACCATTATTCGGCTGTGCCAAGATGACTGTGGACTGATTTTGCCTTTTGACTACCATTATTAGGCTGTGCCAAGATGACTGGACTGATTTTGCCTTTTGACAACCATTATTCTACTCTGCGAAGATACTTGTGGACTGAATTTGCCTTTTGACCACAATTACTCTGCTCCACCAAGATGATTGTGGACTGATTTTGCCTTTTGACTAGCATTATTCTGCTCTGCCAAGATGACTGTGGACTGATTTTGCCTTTTCACTACCATTATTCGGCTCTGCCAAGATGAATGTGGACTGATTTTGCCTTTTGACTACCATTATTCGGCTGTGCCAAGATGACTGTGGACTGATTTTGCCTTTTGACTACCATTATTCTACTCTGCCAAGATAATTGTGGACTGAATTTACTTTTGACCACAATTACTCTGCTCCGCCAAGATGATTGTGGACTGATTTTGCCTTTTGACCACCATTATTCTGCTCTGCCAAGATGACTGTGGACTGATTTTGCCTTTTCACTACCATTATTCTACTGTGCCAAGATGACTGAACGGATTTTGCCTTTTCACTACCATTATTCTGCTCTGCCAAGATGACTGTTGACTGATTTTGCCTTTTGACTACCATTATTCTGCTGTGCCAAGATGACTGTGGACTGATTTTGCCTTTTTACCACCATTATTCTGCTCTGCCAAGATAATTGTGGACTGAATTTCCCTTTTGACAACAATTACTCTGCTCCGCCAAGATGATTGTGGACTGATTTTGCCTTTTGACTACCATTATTCTGCTCTGCCAAGATGACTGTGGACTGATTTTGCCTTTTTACTACCATTATTCTGCTCTGCCAAGATGAGTGTGGACTGATTTTGCCTTTTTACCACCATTATTCTGCTCTGCTAAGATAATTGTGGACTGAATTTGCCTTTTGACTACCATTATTCGGCTGTGCCAAGATGACTGTGGACTGATTTTGCCTTTTGACTACCATTATTCGGTTGTGCCAAGATGACTGTGGACTGATTTTGCCTTTTGACTACCATTATTCTACTCTGCCAAGATAATTGTGGACTGAATTTGCCTTTTGACCACAATTACTCTCCTCCACCAAGATGATTGTGGACTGATTTTGCCTTTTTACTACCATTATTCTGCTCTACCAAGATGACTGTGGACTGATTTTGCCTTTTTACCACCATTATTCTGCTCTGCTAAGATAATTGTGCACTGAATTTGGCTTTTGACTACCATTATTCGGCTGTGCCAAGATAATTGTGGACTGAATTTGCCTTTTGACCACAATTACTCTGCTCCGCCAAGATGATTGTGGGCTGATTTTGCGTTTTTACTACCATTATTCTACTGTGCCAAGATGACTGTGGACTGATTTTTCCATTTTACCTCCATTATTCTGCTCTGCCAAGATGACTGTGGACTGATTTTGCCTTTTTACCACCATTATTCTGCTCTGCTAAGATAATTGTGGACTGAATTTGGATTTTGACTACCATTATTCGGCTGTGCCAAGATGACTGTGGACTGATTTTGCCTTTTGACTACCATTATTCGGCTGTGCCAAGATGACTGTGGACTGATTTTGCCTTTTGACTACCATTATTCTACTCTGCCAAGATAATTGTGGACTGAATTTGCCTTTTGACCACAATTACTCTCCTCCGCCAAGATGATTGTGGACTGATTTTTCCTTTTTACTACCATTATTCTGCTCTACCAAGATGACTGTGGACTGATTTTGCCTTTTTACTACCATTATTCTGCTCTGCCAAGATGACTGTGGACTGATTTTGCCTTTTTACCACCATTATTCTGCTCTGCCAAGATAATTGTGGACTGAATTTGCCTTTTTACTACCATTATTCGGCTGTGCCAAGATGACTGTGGACTGATTTTGCCTTTTGACTACCATTATTAGGCTGTGCCAAGATGACTGGACTGATTTTGCCTTTTGACAACCATTATTCTACTCTGCGAAGATAATTGTGGACTGAATTTGCCTTTTGACCACAATTACTCTGCTCCGCCAAGATGATTGTGGACTGATTTTGCCTTTTGACTACCATTATTCTGCTCTGCCAAGATGACTGTGGACTGATTTTGCCTTTTCACTACCATTATTCGGCTGTCCCAAGATGACTGTGGACTGATTTTGCCTTTTGACTACCATTATTCGGCTGTGCCAAGATGACTGTGGACTGATTTTGCCTTTTGATTACCATTATTCTACTCTGCCAAGATAATTGTGGACTGAATTTGCCTTTTGACCACAATTACTCTGCTCCGCCAAGATGATTGTGGACTGATTTTGCCTTTTGACCACCATTATTCTGCTCTGCCAAGATGACTGTGGACTGATTTTGCCTTTTCACTACCATTATTCTACTGTGCCAAGATGACTGTGAACTGATTTTGCCTTTTGACTACCATTATTCGGCTGTGCCAAGATGACTGTGGACTGATTTTGCCTTTTGACTACCATTATTCTACTCTGCCAAGATAATTGTGGACTGAATTTGCCTTTGACCACAATTACTCTGCTCCGCCAAGATGATTGTGGACTGATTTTGCCTTTTGACCACCATTATTCTGCTCTGCCAAGATGACTGTGGACTGATTTTGCCTTTTCACTACCATTATTCTACTGTGCCAAGATGACTGTGAACTGATTTTGCCTTTTCACTACCATTATTCTGCTCTACCAAGATGACTGTTGACTGATTTTGCCTTTTGACTACCATTATTCTACTCTGCCAAGATGACTGTGGACTGATTTTGCCTTTTTACCACCATTATTCTGCTCTGCTAAGATAATTGTGGACTGAATTTGCCTTTTGACTACCATTATTCGGCTGTGCCAAGATGACTGTGGACTGATTTCGCCTTTTTACCACCATTATTCTGCTCTGCCAAGATAATTGTGGACTGAATTTCCCTTTTGACAACAATTACTCTGCTCCGCCAAGATGATTGTGGACTGATTTTGCCTTTTGACTACCATTATTCTGCTCTGCCAAGATGACTGTGGACTGATTTTGCCTTTTTACTACCATTATTCTGCTCTGCCAAGATGACTGTGGACTGATTTTGCCTTTTTACTACCATTATTCTGCTCTGCCAAGATGACTGTGGACTGATTTTGCCTTTTTACCACCATTATTCTGCTCTGCTAAGATAATTGTGGACTGAATTTGCCTTTTGACTACCATTATTCGGCTGTGCCAAGATGACTGTGGACTGATTTTGCCTTTTGACTACCATTATTCGGTTGTGCCAAGATGACTGTGGACTGATTTTGCCTTTTGACTACCATTATTCTACTCTGCCAAGATAATTGTGGACTGAATTTGCCTTTTGACCACAATTACTCTCCTCCACCAAGATGATTGTGGACTGATTTTGCCTTTTTACTACCATTATTCTGCTCTACCAAGATGATTGTGGACTGATTTTGCCTTTTTACCACCATTATTCTGCTCTGCTAAGATAATTGTGGACTGAATTTGGCTTTTGACTACCATTATTCGGCTGTGCCAAGATAATTGTGGACTGAATTTGCCTTTTGACCACAATTACTCTGCTCCGCCAAGATGATTGTGGACTGATTTTGCGTTTTTACTACCATTATTCTACTGTGCCAAGATGACTGTGGACTGATTTTTCCATTTTACCTCCATTATTCTGCTCTGCCAAGATGACTGTGGACTGATTTTGCCTTTTTACCACCATTATTCTGCTCTGCTAAGATAATTGTGGACTGAATTTGGCTTTTGACTACCATTATTCGGCTGTGCCAAGATGACTGTGGACTGATTTTGCCTTTTGACTACCATTATTCGGCTGTGCCAAGATGACTGTGGACTGATTTTGCCTTTTGACTACCATTATTCTACTCTGCCAAGATAATTGTGGACTGAATTTGCCTTTTGACCACAATTACTCTCCTCTGCCAAGATGATTGTGGACTGATTTTTCCTTTTTACTACCATTATTCTGCTCTACCAAGATGACTGTGGACTGATTTTGCCTTTTTACTACCATTATTCTGCTCTGCCAAGATGACTGTGGACTGATTTTGCCTTTTTACCACCATTATTCTGCTCTGCCAAGATAATTGTGGACTGAATTTGCCTTTTGACTACCATTATTCGGCTGTGCCAAGATGACTGTGGACTGATTTTGCCTTTTGACTACCATTATTAGGCTGTGCCAAGATGACTGGACTGATTTTGCCTTTTGACAACCATTATTCTACTCTGCGAAGATAATTGTGGACTGAATTTGCCTTTTGACCACAATTACTCTGCTCCGCCAAGATGATTGTGGAATGATTTTGCCTTTTGACTACCATTATTCGGCTGTCCCAAGATGACTGTGGACTGATTTTGCCTTTTGACTACCATTATTCGGCTGTGCCAAGATGACTGTGGACTGATTTTGCCTTTTGACTAGCATTATTCTACTCTGCCAAGATAATTGTGGACTGAATTTGCCTTTTGACCACAATTACTCTGCTCCGCCAAGATGATTGTGGACTGATTTTGCCTTTTGACCACCATTATTCTGCTCTGCCAAGATGACTGTGGACTGATTTTGCCTTTTCACTACCATTATTCTACTGTGCCAAGATGACTGAACTGATTTTGCCTTTTGACTACCATTATTCGGCTGTGCCAAGATGACTGTGGACTGATTTTGCCTTTTGACTACCATTATTCTACTCTGCCAAGATAATTGTGGACTGAATTTGCCTTTTGACCACAATTACTCTGCTCCGCCAAGATGATTGTGGACTGATTTTGCCTTTTGACCACCATTATTCTGCTCTGCCAAGATGACTGTGGACTGATTTTGCCTTTTCACTACCATTATTCTACTGTGCCAAGATGACTGTGAACTGATTTTGCCTTTTCACTACCATTATTCTGCTCTACCAAGATGACTGTTGACTGATTTTGCCTTTTGACTACCATTATTCTACTCTGCCAAGATGACTGTGGACTGATTTTGCCTTTTTACCACCATTATTCTGCTCTGCTAAGATAATTGTGGACTGAATTTGCCTTTTGACTACCATTATTCGGCTGTGCCAAGATGACTGTGGACTGATTTTGCCTTTTGACTACCATTATTCGGTTGTGCCAAGATGACTGTGGACTGATTTTGCCTTTTGACTACCATTATTCTACTCTGCCAAGATAATTGTGGACTGAATTTGCCTTTTGACCACAATTACTCTCCTCCACCAAGATGATTGTGGACTGATTTTGCCTTTTTACTACCATTATTCTGCTCTACCAAGATGACTGTGGACTGATTTTGCCTTTTTACTACCATTATTCTGCTCTGCCAAGATGACTGTGGACTGATTTTGCCTTTTTACTACCATTATTCTGCTCTGCCAAGATGACTGTGGACTGATTTTGCCTTTTTACCACCATTATTCTGCTCTGCCAAGATAATTGTGGACTGATTTTGCCTTTTCACTACCATTATTCTGCTCTGCCAAGATAATTGTGGACTGATTTTGCCTTTTGACTACCATTATTCTGCTGTGACAAGATGACTGTGGACTGATTTTGCCTTTTTTCCACCATTATTCTGCTCTGCCAAGATGACTGTGGATTGATTTTGCCTTTTTACCACCATTATTCTGCTCTGCCAAGATAATTGTGGACTGATTTTGCCTTTTCACTACCATTATTCTGCTCTGCCAAGATAATTGTGGACTGATTTTGCCTTTTGACTACCATTATTCTGCTGTGACAAGATGACTGTGGACTGATTTTGCCTTTCTACCACCATTATTCTGCTCTGCGAAGATAATTGTGGACTGAATTTGCCTTTTGACCACAATTACTCTGCTCCGCCAAGATGATTGTGGACTGATTTTGCGTTTTTACTAGCATTATTCTACTGTGCCAAGATGACTGTGGACTGATTTTGCCTTTTCACCACCATTATTCTGCTCTGCTAAGATAATTGTGGACTGAATTTGCCTTTTGACTACCATTATTCGGCTGTGCCAAGATGACTGTGGACTGATTTTGCCTTTTGACTACCATTATTCGGCTGTGCCAAGATGACTGTGGACTGATTTTGCCTTTTGACTACCATTATTCTACTCTGCCAAGATAATTGTGGACTGAATTCGCCTTTTGACCACAATTACTCTCCTCCGCCAAGATGATTGTGGACTGATTTTTCCTTTTTACTACCATTATTCTGCTCTACCAAGATGACTGTGGACTGATTTTGCCTTTTTACTACCATTATTCTGCTCTGCCAAGATGACTGTGGACTGATTTTGCCTTTTTACCACCATTATTCTGCTCTGCCAAGATAATTGTGGACTGATTTTGCCTTTTCACTACCATTATTCTGCTCTGCCAAGATAATTGTGGACTGATTTTGCCTTTTGACTACCATTATTCTGCTGTGACAAGATGACTGTGGACCGATTTTGCCTTTTTACCACCATTATTCTGCTCTGCCAAGATAATTGTGGACTGAATTTGCCTTTTGACCACAATTACTCTGCTCCGCCAAGATGATTGTGGACTGATTTTGCGTTTTTACTACCATTATTCTACTGTGCCAAGAAGACTGTGGACTGATTTTTCCACTTTACGTCCATTATTCTGCTCTGCCAAGATAATTGTGGACTGATTTTGCCTTTTGACCACCATTATTCTGCTGTGCAAAGATGACTGTGGACTGGTTTTGCCTTTTTACAACCATTATTCTGGTCTGCCAGGATGATTCTGGACTGATTTTGACTTTTTACTACCAATACTCTGCTCCGCCAAGATGATTGTGGACTGATTTTGCCTTTTGACTACCATTACTCTGCTCCGCCAAGATGATTGTGGACTGATATTGCCTTTTGACTACCATTATTCTGCTCTGTCAAGATGACTGTGGACTGATTTTTCCTTTTTACTAGCATTATTCTGCTCTGCCTAGATGACTGTGGACTGATTTTGGCTTTTTACCATTATTCTGCTCTGCCAAGATAATTGTGGACTGAATTTGCCTTTTGACCACAATTACTCTGCTCCGCCAAGATGATTGTGGACTGATTTTGCCTTTTGACTACCATTATTCTGCTCTGCCAAGATGACTGTGGACTGATTTTGCCTTTTGACTACCATTATTCTGCTCTGCCAAGATGACTGCGGACTGATTTTGTGCTTTGACTACCATT
Source organism: Paragorgia papillata (assembly GCA_035771165.1). Classification (NCBI taxonomy): domain Eukaryota; kingdom Metazoa; phylum Cnidaria; class Anthozoa; order Scleralcyonacea; family Coralliidae; genus Paragorgia; species Paragorgia papillata. The sequence continues at coordinate 454,479 of JAWNZC010000175.1, read as the reverse complement.
ATTCTACTGTGCCAAGATGACTGTGAACTGATTTTGCCTTTTCACTACCATTATTCTGCTCTGCCAAGATGACTGTGGACTGATTTTGCGTTTTGACTACCATTATTCTACTGTGCCAAGATGACTGTGGACTGATTTTGCCATTTTACCAGCATTATTCTGCTCTCCGAAGATGATTGTGGACTGATTTTGCCGTTTTACCACCATTATTCTGCTCTGCCAAGATAATTGTGGACTGATTTTGCCTTTTGACCACCATTATTCTGCTCTGCCAAGATGATTGTGGACTGATTTTGCCTTTTGACTATCATTACTCTGCTCTGCCAAGATGACTGTGGACTGATTTTGCGTTTTGACTACCATTATTCTACTGTGCCAAGATGACTGTGGACTGATTTTGCCATTTTACCACCATTATTCTGCTCTGCCAAGATAATTGTCGACTGATTTTGCCTTTTGACCACCATTATTCTGCTGTGCCAAGATGACTGTGGACTGATTTTGTCTTTTTACCACCATTATTCTGGTCTGCCAAGATGATTGTGGACTGATTTTGCCTTTTTACTACCATTACTCTGCTCCGCCAAGATGATTGTGGACTGATTTTGCCTTTTGACTACCATTACTCTGCACCGCCAAGATGATTGTGGACTGATTTTGGCTTTTTACTACCATTATTCTGCTCTCCCAAGATGACTGTGGACTGATTTTGGCTTTTTACTACCATTATTCTGCTCTGCCAAGATGACTGTGGACTGATTTTGCCTTTTTACCACCATTATTCTGCTCTGCCAAGATAATTGTGGACTGAATTTCCCTTTTGACAACAATTACTCTGCTCCGCCAAGATGATTGTGGACTGATTTTGCCTTTTGACTACCATTATTCTGCTCTGCCAAGATGACTGTGGACTGATTTTGCCTTTTCACTACCATTATTCTGCTCTGCAGGATGCACTGGAAAGAGACGCAGACATGACCATTTTAACATTCACAAATAAAGCAGCGAACACGATAAATGATCTTCTGAGGGAAACGCTGTTCAGTGGTCAAGAACCTCTAGCAAATGTTAAAATGGACTGCGATCTTCCTCCAACACCAAAACAATACAATTTTGGTCAAACTACCAAATAACAGTATCCAACCAATTTACATTGTCACTGATATAAAAGGTGGAGCATCAAACATGTTCTACCCATTGAGAATGGCTTACGCAAACACTATGTGCAAAGCGCAAGGATAAACTCTAAAGAAAGTTGCACTTTGGTTTGATATTGACAACATACCACCAGGGACTGCTTATGTTGCAATGTCTCGTGTTAAACAACTTGATGATATTTATTTAATTACGACATTAAAACCGAAATTTTTAACCCCAGTTTCATCGATTCTGACATAGATTCTGGTCACCTCTCAGTTTTTTTATTCTAATAATACAGCTTGTTGTTGCCGGATATTCGTTGAAACATATTCCATTAAAATATTCTAACATATCTAAAAAGCAGTTATTATAATATATACTTACCCACGTTATTATAATAAATTACCAATATGCAATTTAAACCTAAAAAACGTATTAAACACTCTAGATATGAAGTATAAAAGTAAAGTAAATTCGATTTCACCAATAATCTTTCTCTTTTGTAAAAATTGTGCACCGTGCAGGATCACTGTCTTCATAAAACTATACCTGCTTTAACACTTTCTCCTTTTCCCTTTATTCTTAGATGTTTAGGCAAGGAAAATATACTAAAAGAAAAGAAGATACCCCGAAAGGAGTGAATTATTTTAACCACTTCCCATCAAATTTTTTAACACCATACGGTCTGGCGAAAGATTCCCCAGACGATTACATCTTAAGTCGGAGACTTAATAGTCGATGTTGTGAATGGTATAACCGGCCTGGAATCGCAATTAGCGAGATGGCTTCAACGATATCTCAAAATCTAGAGTACTTGCAGACTTGCGACTCTTCAATGGTGAAAGGAAAAGTCATCTCAAAAACATTGGCGGATAGTCAATCTTTTTTAAAATCTTTAGAGCGGCTTAATACTCATCCCAAGGAGCAACCCGGCGCAAGTGATGTAAAAACAATATCTTTTTTGAAATCCATCCAGCCGCTTAATACTCAAATCAAGGAGAAAGCCCGTGCAAGTGATGTGAAAACAATGCTAAAGGCATTTTATGATGAAGAGTCAAATCTTCCATCCATGATGGATGACATGTTCAAAATTGGGGCTGCAATGTTCAGTACAGCAATACATTTTAAGGTGGCCAAGCATTTGCTTAGCAACCCAGCTGAATATGCGGCCTCGCTTACTTCAAATGATGAACATAGTGTACAATTTAAAGCTGAAGGTGATGTCAAATCTTTAAAAAAGTTCCTTTCAACCTTTGTCGAAGAAAATGTACCTGCAAAAAAGAAGCCTGTTAAGAGAACCTTGTTGACTGAACTATCAAGTTCTGAAGAAGAAGAAGCGAAGGAAGAAGAGTTAAAAGAAACCGAAACACAGAAAGGAAGAAAACAAAAACAACCTGTCAAAAAGAAAAGGAAAATACAAGAAACGGAAGAGGAGTCGAGTGACGAAGAAGATCAGGGAGATGAAGCGAAAGAAAAGCCTGTTGTGAAAGCAGATGCGGAAAAGAAAGTAAAAAGAAAAACTGGGGAGAAAACCAAACAAAAGAAAAGACAAGAAACGGAAGAGGAGTCCAGCGGAGAAGAGGATGCGGCAGAGGAACCAAAACAAAAGATGCGGGAGAGGAAGCGAAAATGCGCCGTGAATGGCTGCTACTTTTAGAAGCTAGGTAGAAATATATTTTTTATATTCGTTCTTATTTATTTCTATACTAATACCAAGCAACAAAGTGTTCAGTGTTAACCATGAATATGTTCGTACATGCTAATGGAATCAAAACCGTGCTGACATACTCAAGGAATACACTATTTCAACTGCGAAATGTCTTGACTAACCATCAACATGCCTCACAGCGTACGCCTTTATCGACCAACACTTGGAATCATTTTAAATCCCTTGGTTTAATTCGACCTTATAGAGGACATCGCGGTGGAAGACACACAAGACTCACTGGTACGAACCATATTCCAATTATATCTTCTCGAAGAAACAATTCTCCTAGACATTTGACTTCAATTAAAGGGATTAATATCAACAACTTATTAAATATTCAACCTGTCAACCGCACAACAAAGCATACTTTTCCTAAAATATTTCTTAGCAATACTCGATCTATGCTCAACAAACTCGATGAAATTCATGGGACAATTTTAACAAATAAATGTGACATAGCAGTTATCACTGAATCCTGGCTCTCATCGCATATAACTGACGACTTGATCAGCCTACCTGGTTTCTCATCTATACGTAAAGACAGACCTGAAGACCAACGTGGTGGAGGCTTATGTACCTACATCAATAACAATCTAAACGTTTTTGAATTAGATTACCTCTCTGATCCGCAATTTGAGACACAATGGTTTCTACTTAAACTAAACAGACTACCAAGAGGCATTAACTCGATCATCATGGCAACTGTATACCATCCACCGCAGAATAATAACAATCTTTTGCGAAATCATTTATTTCAAACTCTTGATACTGCCTTGGCGAAGTTTCCAAATTCACACCTGGTAGTTTGTGTTCTTCTTACAAACTTAAAAAACTTGTCCTTAAACCAACGCGAGGAGCAAATACCCTTGATCAAGTTTACTCCACCTTATCTCATTATTATAATGAAGCCTTAATTCTTCCTCCTATTGGCAGTTCAGCTCACTCAAGTGTACTCCTAAAGCCAACTCCATACTGTCCCACCACCTATCCTACTGCTCGTATCCTTAGAAGAGATTCCCGACTTTCCAACAAACAAGCTTTACTGTCGGAATTATCACGGATTAATTGGACCCCGATCCACTACACTACGTCATGTAATGAAAAGTTTTCCCTCTTCACCTCAATTCTATCTGAAGCGATGGACTCTCACCTTCCCATGCGAAGTATTAATCTCCACCCGTCTGATAAACCATGGATAAACGCCAATATAAAGAAACTTATCGCCAAACGTCAACGCGCTTGGTCCATTGGCCATTCTTCTGCATATACCTTCTACCGTAACAAAGTTAACAAATTATGCAAGTCAGCCCGTCGTACTTATTTTAACACAAAAATATTAAATACCAAATATAGCAACCCTAAGAAGTGGTGGAGGAATGTCAAACTGTTATCAGGTTTTCCTAAACCTACTCATCTCTCCAGCTTGCTCCATGATGGTATTTTTAAGCGAGGCGCTGAATTAGCTGACTTGATTGTAGAATCTTTCTGTAAAGTCTCTGCAAATATTCCTGCACTAAGTTTCACCAAACTACCCATCCCTACAGTTCCTGATGAATTCATCATCACACCTCAACAAGTTGAATATGAACTGTTCCAAATAAAAGCACATAAATCTACTGGGCCCGATGAAATACCAAATTGGCTTCTTAAATCTTGTGCGCCTTTCCTCAGCAGCCCTATATGCTCTATATTCAACTCTTCAATCGCCCAAGGTTTTCTCCCAGACACTTGGAAATGTGCTGATGTCCTACCAATATCAAAGGTGCCTAATCCTAAATCAGCCGATGATGACCTACGACTAATTTCACTTACTTCTGTTCTCAGTAAAACACTGGAACGTTTCATCTACCGTTGGCTTTTCACCTATATCCGTCCACACATTGATCCATTTCAATATGGAAATATCAAAAAGTGTTCGACGACACACCAGCTTATTCACCTCATTCACCACTGGTTAGCCGCAACCGATAAACCTGGAAATGTTATAAGATCATGCATGATCGACTTCTCGAAGGCTTTTGATCGCATTGATCATAACAAACTTTTAACGAAACTTTCAAATTTAGATGTTCCTCCCATATTATTGAACTGGTGTGCTTATTTTCTACAAAATCGTCAACTTCGTGTAAAGTTAGGAGAAACAAAATCTGATTGGAAACGAATCAATGCTGGTGTCCCACAAGGAACCATTCTTGGCCCATTGTTTTTCTTGGTGATGATCGATGATCTTACAACAACAACTCCCCCTGTACAAGTATGTAGATGATTGCAGTACATACGAAGTCGTTTCCCGGCCATCCTACAATTCAACGCTTCAACCAGATTTGAACACACTTAGTGCCTGGACCGAATCGAACAATATGCGTTTGAACGTAAAGAAAACTAAAGAATTCCGTGTATCCTTCTTGAAATCTCCTCTAGAGTTTGAATACCTTTCCATCCATGGCACCCCACTTGATGTCGTGGACAGCTTCAAACTTCTAGGAATCACCATATCCAGTGATCTTACATGGAACAACCACGTTACAAACATATGTGCTAAAGCTAGCAAGCGGCTATATGCCTTACGGATACTGAAGCGAAATGGCGTTCCAGCTCAGAATCTAATCACTGTCTTTAGTTCCTTTATCCGTCCAGTGTTAGAATACGCATGCCAAGTTTGGCACTCTTCTCTTCCATTGATTCTATCAGACCAAATTGAATACATCCAAAAAAGAGCTTTAAAGATTGTGTACCCGCATCTTTCGTATACTGCCTCCCTCAACAAACTAAAACTTAAAACACTTTATGAATGCAGAGACAATCAGTGTCTGTCCTTGTACCGATCAATTTTGAAGCATGACAATAAATTAAGCGAACTGCTTCCAAGTCCTATTATTCATAGGTTCCGTTTTAGGAATCCTCGGAAGTATCCACTTTTTAAATGTAGGACTGAACGATTTAAGAACAGTTTTATACCATATTGTGTTAGTAAATGGGATTCACTTGACACGAGTGAATCAAATTAGCAGCTAGAGTATAGTATAGATTATTGGTATGTATATATTTTTAATTAATTGTATTTAACATTGTAAATTGTACATTTTATATTAGTCAATAACTGCCATTTTTGTAATTTCAAGTTTTTCAGATTGCTGACTATCTTCAATCTGCCATTTGAAAATTTTAATAAATAAATAAAATATTAAAAGGATGTTGGGAAAGAAGATGTGAAGAAAACAAAAAAGAAGAGGAAGTAAAAAAGAAGACGGGAAAAAAAAGAAAACACAGACAGGCAAAAAAAGAAGACAAATGAATTGCAGAAGAACAAAGAAGCCATGTTATAAACTATTTCATCAAATTATGATGCGGAAAAAAACTTAAAAATAGAAGTTAAAACAAAAAATATTGATGTTCTAAATTTATTTTGTGTTATAAAATGTTATCAAATTATCATGTAATACATAGCTATTAAAAGCTTACCTTTATATTATCCAGGGACGTTGTGTGTAATTCCTAAAAAAAGATTAAAACAAAATATATTCATGTTACAAATTTATCTTGAAAATATATTATGAAATTATGATGTAATGCATAGCTGTTAAAAGCTGACCTTCATTTTATCCAGAGACGTTGTTCGTCATCCCTAAAAAATGTAAAAAAAAGAATGAAACAAAAGATATTCATGTTATAAATTTATCTTGAAAATATGTTATAAAATTATCATGTAATACATAATAGCTGTTAAAAGCTTACCTTTATATTATCCAGCGACGTTGTTTGTCATCCCTAGAAAAAGTAAAAAAAATAATTAAACATAAGATATTCATGTTATAAATTTACCTTGAAAATACCTTATGAAATTATCTTGTAATAGATAGCTGTTAAAAGCTTACCTTTATATTATCCAGCGACGTTGTTTGTCATCCCTAAAAAGGTAAAAAGAAATAACGAAAGAAAAGATATTCATGTTATAAATTTATATTGAAAAGATGTTATAAAATTATCATGTAATACATAGCTATTAAAAGCCCACCTTTATATTATCCAGCGATGTTCTTTGTCATCCCTAAAAAAAGACTAAAACAAAATATATTCATGTTATAAATTTACCTTCAATATATCATGAAATTATCACGTAATCGATACCGATTAAAAGCTCACCTTCCTATTATCCAGGAACATTGTCATTCCTTTTCGTATTATCACTACGAAGTAACATAAAAAGTAAGCTAAAAAAAAGGCCTTCAACTATGAAAAATAGGAGGATGCCCAAAAATTATTTACGACCTCTAAGCATGGCCCTGAAAATGCAATAAAGGCCGGGTGGGTGGGTGTCTTTGGAGGTGGGTTTAAAAAATTCAGCTTCTTATTAGCCTCCGGGGTTATCCCTGTGGTAACTTTTCGGACACCTCTAGCTTAAAACTCGTAAGAGATAAAGGATCGATAGGCCATGCTTTCACAGTTTGTATTCATACTCAAAATCAAAATCAATCAAGTGAGCTTTTACCCTTTTGTTCTACATGAGATTTCCGTTCTCATTGAGCTGACCTTAGGACACCTGCGTTATTCATTTGGCAGTAGTGCCGCCCCAGCCAAACTCCCAACTTGACAGTGTCTTCGGCCCCGATAGACCGGCAGACGAGCGATCTTAAAACCAACATGTGGACGGCGTAACGTCCAATTCCGCTTCAACGAGTAAGTAAAAAAACGACGAAAGTAGTGGTATTTCACCGGCGGATTATTCCTCCCACTTATTCTACACCTCTCGTGTTTTTTTCACAGAGTCTGACTAGCTCAACAGGGCCTTCTTTCCCCGCTGTTATCGCCAAGCCCGTTCCCTTGGCTGTGGTTCCGCTAGATAGTAGATAGGGACAGTGGGAATCTCGTTAATCCATTCATGCGCATCACTAATTAGATGACGAGGCATTTGGCTAGAGGGTGTATTAAATTTTATTATATTATAAATTACAACCTAATACAGATTGGACCTAATGGAGTGTAGATCTCGCACTTATTCCTTTATATTTACACGCAGAAAAATACCGCATCACCCACTTAATGGTCCGTCATTATCTCGCCGTTCTAAAAGTTGATCGTTTAAAAACCTTGTAAATGTTAACCCACCCAATTATATCGTCCTTTTGATAATATTCTACTTTCCGGCGGTGAACATCATAAAGATCAGCGTTGTCTGCAGCGATTGTTATATCCACGACATAAGCGATATTATGGCCAATCTTCGACAATACAAGATCCGGTTTACGTATTCCCTCCCGCGTGGCGGTATTTGGTTCCACCAATACCTTCCAACCCTTTTTCTCACACAGTTTTGCAGTCGTAGTAACAAATCCTATCATGCCTCCTTATTCTTTCCCCCCAAGTTCCTTCGCACACTTGTAATATGTGACCCAACGATTCCGTGCGACCGCAGCAGTCACATTGGGTAGATGTTCCAGGTCTTCCTCTAGAGTTCCTTAATGCCGTATTCATTAGGTTACCTCGTATCTTTATTGCTCCTATATAGTTATATCCTTTCATAACTGCTCCACCATTTGTTAACCAACCATGAATCTTTCCCACTATACCTGAACCCTGTAGTCCATGACCGTCAATTGTTCGATACAAAGCGTCCACATAAACTCGCTTCATTGCTGCTTTAGATGTAATTGCAGTACCATAAATCTTAGTTGGCGTAATCCACTTTTTCAATAGCCCTTGAAAATGTTCAGTTGGTATAATTGCCTGGACTGCGGGATCTTGGTTATTAAGCATCGATGTAATTCGCTTTTCTTTCATTAAAGGAACACATGCAGAAAATGATAACAGCCCTTCCAGCAGCATAGAAGAAAGGTATACTGGTATCCTTTCGAAGTTTTAACCACTTGCGTACCGCAGCCCGAATCATGCGATCGAGATATTTTAAATAACCTCTGGACACCCTTCCCAAGACCAACTGGTGGTAATAAGATGGTATTATATGGGTCTGTACGATATACAGGCGCTGTTGAGGCTTTAAAGGTGCCTTTGTAACATTACCCAAGACCTTTATTATTATTATTATTATTATTATTATTATTATTATTATTATTTAATCTTATTTAATCACGGTAGCCTTTCAGAAGTACATCTGTTTTTCAAAGGGCCGTGAGTTCATTAAAATATTTACATAATTATTGGGAAAAAAAGAAAATTTAAAAAGCGAGAAAAACAGGATATTTAAGTAAACTATTTACATGGATGCAGTTAATTACACTATAAATGGGTCAGGACCAATGGTTAGGACATACGCTTTATGACATTCTTAAAGGAGTTGACAGAGACATCTTCTATTAATGCTTGGTCAATAATATGATTAGGTAGGTTATTCCAACTCATAGCTCCTCGATAGGAAAAGCTATTCTTTAGAAAATTTGTCTTTGGCTTAGGTAGGTGAATATTTCTATTGTTGCCGCGTAATTGATGGCTGTCGTTTTCGTTCAAGTTAATTGTCTGCATTAAGTATTCGGGCACTAAACCTTTAAGGGCCTTAAAAATCATTACAAGGTCGCGCTCGTCTAAGTTGTCCTTTATAGGTCTCCAGTTCAAGGTTTCAAAAATGTTAGTTGATCTTATGTCGTAACTGGATCCTGTTATTACGCGAGCAGCCCTTTTCTGTAACTTATATAATTTATTGATGTGATCGTCACCAAAGCCATGCCACACAGTTGAGCAGTAGGTAAAGTGCGGAAGTACAAGTGAATTGTACATTGTAATTAAAACATCTTGTGTGACAAAATCTCTAGCTCTTCTTAACATTCCGATACGTGCTGAGATTGTTTTGCATTGTTTGTTGTTATGTTCGTGCCATTTTAATTGTTCATCTATAATGATGCCTAAGGATTTTGTACTTTTAACTTGTGTTATTTGCTCGCCTGCAATTGATATGTTTGTAGTATTTGTGCCAATAGAATTAAATTTTTGTCGTGAGCCAATAATCATGTATTCAGTTTTTTCACGGTTTAAGGTCAGCTTGTTTGCGGTTAACCATGTGTGAACTTTTTCTAAATCGTGATTCAGTTTACTCTCTATATCTGCGGATGATAATCCGTTGCATGATAGATTTGTATCGTCCGCAAACATTGTGGCGCTTGTTGTTTCAAGGCAATTTGGCAGATCATTTATATAAAGGAGAAATAGCAACGGGCCTAAATTTGTTCCTTGAGGAACTCCACAGGTAATTTTTCTTATATCCGACATTTTTTTGTTAATTTTGCATACTTGCTGCCTCTTCCTTAAATATGACTGAAACCATTTGTGTGCTGTGCCCTTTATTCCATAACTGTCAATTTAGATAAAAGAATATTGTGGTCCACTGTGTCAAATGCTTTTTTTAGGTCTAAGAATAGAACACCATTAATAAGGCCCTGATCCATGTTTATTAACCATTCATTTGTTGAGCTCAGAAGTGCAGTTTCAGTTGAATGGAGTGATCGAACCCGGACTGGTTTGGCGATATGATAAGGTTTTCGTCTAAATAGTCAAGTATTTGTATATAGACAATTTTCTCGAAAATCTTTGCAATTGTTGAAATTACTGAAATAGGTCGATAGTTTCCACAGTCTGATTTCTCACCAGATTTATAGATAGGGCTAACCTTGGCGACTTTCCAATCTTCTGGAAAGATCCCATTAACAATAGGTTGAATAAATGATTTAGGGATGGTATTATACTGTCGCCAGCTTCCTTAACCAATTTTATAGAGACGTTGTCAAGACCTGGTGATTTGTTGGTTTTAAGGTTCTTAACTACTTTTTTTAGCTCATCATAGGTTATGGTTTGAAAATCGAATGAGGTTGACACTGGAGTGACATAACTCAAAGGATTAGTTTTTGTGATGGGAATGTTACTAGCTAGTGTAGGCCCAACTGAACAAAAATAGTCGTTAAATTCCTGGGCTATATTTGCATCACCGGTTATGTCAATCCCATTGACCTTCACTTTATTAACCGCAGTGGATTTGGAGTGTTTATTTAATAGTTTATTAATAGTTTGCCAACACTCTTTACTATTTTTGCAATCTTTTAGTTTGGTATTAAAATATTCAGTTTTGCATTTCTTAATGAGTTTCGTAATTTGATTTCGGCATTTTTTATAAGCCTTATGGTAGTATTCAGAGTTTAATCTGACGGCTTTCTTTTTGAGATCATCTCTTTGATAGGAAAGAGATTTAATTTGATCTGTTAGCCATGGTGCATGAGGACTTTTAACTCTACAGGTTTTAATAGGTGCATGGGTATTGGCAACGTCTAGAAAAATTGTTTTCCATTCATTCCATGCAGTATTTGGTTCAGCAATAAAGCTGTACGTTTTAAACGTTTCCTGTAAGTCATGCTGGAATGCTGCCATGTTAAAATTTTTAAATTGCCTTGTCTCGACTATTTTGGGAGGCTGTTTAGGGATACTCACTTTACGGCAAATGTATGCAAGGTTGTGATCACTAATCCCTAAGTCTATCACCCCACTATCAATAGTTTTTGTATCTTCTACTTTTGTGATCATTAAGTCTATTAAGGTTTTGCTATTTAAGGTAGTTCTTGTTTGTATCTGTATATGTTGCTGTAATTGATATATGTCTAAAAGGTCTGTGAGTTTTTTAGTATGAGCGTCTTTGTTTGTTGAAAGTAAATCACAGTTAAAGTCGCCGGTGATAACTAAGTCTTTGTTTTCATTCTCCATTAAATGCAGATTATTTTCAAATTTTTCAAAGAGTTCAATAGGGGAGTTTGGTGGTCGATACCATGTAGATATCAGAAAAGGTTTACTTTTAGGTTTTTTTATTTCAACGCAAATTGTCTCTAAGTCCTGGACAAGTAAATCGTGGCGCTGGATATAAGGAATATTATTTCTGATGTAAATGGCAACTCCTCCGCCGTGCCTATTTCTATCATGGCGTATTATGTCATATCCACTAATCCTGACATCTCGGTCATTGAAACTATCATCTAGCCTTGTTTCATTAATTGTAAATATATCAAAAGATAGTTCATTGATAATTATAGTTAGTTCGTCTAAGTGTTTTGGCAAGCTCGCTATATTAAGATGGCCTATTTTATAGCCTTTTAGTTTCGGATACGAGTGCTGTTCATAATTAGATGGTGAAATAGATTCATGACTTGAGATGTCTAAATTTGCTTCTATGTCTAAATTTACTTCTAATTGTCAATGTTTTATACAGTCAATTAAATTTCTGGCCAGGGTGAACGTACCTCTGGTATTTAAATGAAGCCCGGAAGCATTCAGGTGACTTTTATTAATGTTGATATGTTTGATAAACGACCAGTTATTTTTTTAAACATAAGTTAGCCAACAAGTTATTAGTAGTATAATTTTCGTATTAAGGTTATCGTCACTTCGAGTGATTAGACTTGATATAATAACTCGACACTTTGAATTACGCTCAATGTGTTGTCCAAGATCATTTAGTTTACTTACTATTTCATCGGGTCGATCCCTTGGGATATTATTTGTTCCAGCGTGGACAATGATTGCTTTAGGACTTCTCTTTAACGTAGGTTCAACATAATGTTTCATGTCTTCGATAGTTGCTCCAGAAAACGTGCGAATAATCACCCTTTTATTGCTGTCTATAGAGCGTCGTAATCGGTTTACGTCTAGCCGCTTTAACATTGAATCTCCAAGGATTGTAACGGAATCAAGGTCGTGGGTTGTTGATACATTGCTGGAATTGCACCTTCTCCAAGGACTCCTTGATATCGACCTTTGCCAAAGATGTAGGAACTTTAGTCCGAGATACTTATACGTATCCTGAACGTTAATAGCCGGTATTAGGTCGCCGTTGGCCACAAGATATGGTAGAGGGTTAACAACCCACATCTTCCTCTTTCCATCCACATCGATCCTCATTGATGCTGATTTTCCATTTGCGCCTGTACTAATTGTAAGGCCAGACAATCCCAAACTACGTTCCAATCGCTTTAATTGATGAGCCGCTTCATCAGGGGTTAACGCAGTCATCGATCAGAGTCAAACGCTTTTTTCACGTCGATGAATACCGCATTTACAGGACGATCCGTTTCTGATGGTATTTGATAATGGACTGGAGCAAGATTATATTATCTGCTATACCATTCCCCGATCTAAGAGCTTTCTGCCGTATGCCAATTGGGAGTTCCTTCTCAATTCGAGATGCCATCAGTTTATGAAAACAAGGAATGATCATAATGGAAAGCGTTATCGGGCGATGAACTGCCGGTTCCTTGGTCCCAGCTTCCTTCGGGATACAAACCGTCTCACCCACTCTACACTGTTTTGGTTGATATCCAGATAACATCCATAAGTTATATCGAGCCAACAATTCTGCCCTAGGTATGGCCTTAAGGTCTCCCACAGTCATACGATCGTATCCTGGAGCACTACTGCTCATTCTCTTAATGGTTTCGTCCAACTCCTCCTCTGTTACGGAATTGACCAAATTCCACCTTACTGGACCAACTGCTTCAAGATTGCGCACATTATTAACCGATGGGTGTTCAAAAACAGTTCTCCAATAATTCTCCTGCTCGTTCAAGGGAACTTCTTCTCCCCTCTCCGACCATTCTCCCTCAATAACATCCTTCGCACATCTCGATCTGTTTTGCTTAAAAAGCCTTTCACACGAGCATAATCAGCTCTCCTTTTCTTCCGTTTATTAACATACGCTCATGTTCGCCGTACTATCGGTGGTCTATCGACAACATCCTTCTTAGGTACCCACCTCTAGAAATCATCATCAACGAAGGCACGCACGTTGCCATCCGGACATCTGGGTATGATATTCTCGACATCGAACGAAGCACGGAAGGAAAATCCACGGATGGTTTCCTTCAACTCTGCTCCCCAGCTTCCATTTTCACTCCCAGGGGCTTCGTTACCGTTCAAAGGTGTTGATTCATCGCTAGGTTCCGCCATATCCACCTGTCCACCGCGTACATCCTCATTTAAACCAGTTAGGTCAGACACTCGTGTTAAGTCAGCTTCTAAAGAAGTCAATAATTCTTGATACGCATGATTGTTTTTGCGCCGTACTCCCTTAATGCTTTCTACAGTTCTCCGTGGAAACAATTGATGCAATGCCAAGTTAATATGCCTAGTTACTCCCGCCGTTTAGCCGCGCTTGGGTGAATTACTTCACTTTGACATTCAGAGCACTGAGCAGAAATGACATTGATAGTAACAACCTGGTCTCTCAAAAAGCTAGCATAGACTCTAGGCTGAACATTGACGACATTGACACTTCTTCCGGATTCGGCCTGAAAGTTGTTATTGCCTACAAGAGTGGCAACATCGTTGTCAAGAAAACCTTTGCCGAAGAAGTTGCAATGCTCATTAAGAATTTGTGTTTACAAGAGTGGAAGACCGCAATAAATTACGCAGCCAAGCACACGAAATTGCAACAAGAAATTATCAGCAGCGTAGAGCAAGAAGTTCGAAGGGAGTGTGTCGATTACAGCAAGTTCGACAGCAGTTGTCTTGTATCCAGCTCGCCCGATGAGGTTGCTGGATTTTCCAACAAGATTTTATGCGAGGAAGTGCGAATTCATTGTTCGGTTTTGAATGGTATGTTGCGAGCAGCAAATGGAATGGATAAAAAAGAACGTCGAACGACCGAGGATAAGAGGGGTTTGAATGCAGTAGCACTTGCCGGTTCCGTGTTAATTCGATATCGTAACCCGAAAATGTCCGCCTTAGCATATAGAATATCGGTCATTCTCTTTCATAGTGGAATAAGCTATGATGATTGCAGGGAGGCTTAATAACTTAGGGGTCTGCATGTCCAACCAGTGCATGATCGCCTTTCAAGGTAAAATGAAAGAGACATGTGACAAAGTCAACAACTGGAAGAAAGAAGAAGAGGAAAATAAGTGCCTTACTTTGTTTCTGAAAGATATCATTGGGCAGCAAGTATCACACAGGGCAGAAGATGACATGCAGGTTGATACAGTTCTGGATGTTACAGAGGATACATTGAAGAACTATCGCTGGTTCACGGTTAACACTTACAAGGGTGCAATGAAGGTGATTTCAAGTGTACAGAACTCCATGAACGAACCACTGGTCACAGAGGATGTGATCAACAACTCCATCCATGTAACTCAGCAAACCAAGATACCATTATACAAGTAAGTTGTGCAGTGTATGCATAATAATTCTTTAGTCAAGTGATGGTGTTAAACAACTTCATTGTGTTTATTTCAGTTATCTATACTAAATATTACTTAAATGTTGCTTTATCACATTTTAAGGTGTAACAGCCAATTCTGATTTGTGTGGGGGAGGCAGGGATTTTTTGCCTCTAAAATAAAAATTAAAAGCAAAATATTGATTTTTTAGTTCTATTTTTCAGTCATAGTTATCATATAAATAATTTTTCTTGAACATTTTATAGCAATATATACAAAATTACTGCAGCAAAGTGTCCAAATTTATTTTATATAATATAGGGAACCCCCCCCTGCTACACCTATGATAATGGACCTCAGAATAGAGAATTAGGAGAGAGGAAGTACAAACTAAGCATTCTTCTTCTCTTTTCCTTCCCTCTTTCCCCTTTACTTTAATTACCACACTGCATCCATTTTCCTTTTCCACGAGTCTAATCTTACAGACTGTACAAAATATCCTGGTATAAACAATCCCCTCTTGGCATAATTTTGGTAAGTTGTCTGCCCACACTGTTGGAAAATCTACAAGATTCCAAGATCAAAATCTTATGACAAATGGCTAAAAACTGCTTGGAGTTGGTGGAGCCATGAATTGAGAAAATCAATTGAAAAACAAGGCAGTTGCCTATTTAGCTAGGTTATAGGCTCAATGTTCAGTTAACTAGCTGGTAGGAAAGCTTAGTCCATGTATGTAACAAAACTGACCCAGCCAGTGAGCAGAAGCCCAATTTTCATTAGGAAAGTAGGGAAAATCAGGTGTCTGCATGCAGGCTAAGCCAGTGGTTGCTGTCCCCAAATAGCCATTTCATTGAGGCAATGAACCTTTTTACTTTACAGGATTGTTGCTGACAATGTAGATCATAACATCCAAGCAAGAATCCAGACTAAGGAACGAACAAATCAATCACTTCACTGGACTCATCAATATGCAATGCGTGAAAAGGTAATTGACCCAACCCTGGAGAGTAGTGCTGTCCAGAGGCCTATCTCTGATGTTCAATTAACAGAGTTGCTTCCTGATGCCTGTGTGGTGACAAGATTGGTTTGGCACCATGCTGTACTTGTTAGTAGAATCATCACAAAATACCAACCTGCCTTTTTTCCATATAAAGGAGATGTTATCTATCACATTCCCCACAGATATGACAAGGAAATGTCCAAATAGACAGAACTAGTAAGTGAATTTTCCTGGTTATATTAAAATCTTGATTACATGAATATAAAACATACTAAATTATAAACTAGGTAATTTTAGCAAATATTTACTGTAAACTACTTGATAAAGTAAAACAGTACCACTTCTTGGAACCCTTGTATTGCATGAAGCCATTAATTTTAAAATTGATGATTTAATCTGTGATTATTAAAAAAAAGCTTTCCCTTACCCTTTTATCTCCATTTTTCTTGCCCTAATTTCCTTCTTTTTTTCCCCTGAGCCTGCTACACAGGTTAGGTAATTGTATATGATTAAATTATATTTGATAACTGCATGATAAAATAAATAATTGATAATATACATGTAAAAATAATTTGTAAAATATTTGTCCCTAACCCTCCAATAATATCACTATATGAAAACATTAATCATAGTTTCTAACAATAAAAAATTCATATATCTATATCTATTTCCTCATTCATATAGTGCTCACTAGGTATGGAGTTTCATAATCCCAATGTTGCATCAGAAATGGCACAGATATTGAAGGATTTCCAAGACAAGTATGTGCCCTGACATGCTGGTAGGGCGGGCGGGCAGGCGGCTGGCAGGCGGCGGGCAGACAGACAGACAGACTGTCTAATGTAATTTATTATATCCTCAGACATGAAGTAGAAAAACACAACATGAGATTCCAATGTGTGTTTGACACTGATGAACGGGATGAATTTGGCTATTATGTTTGCAGATGTCATTGTGGTCTTGTTTTCTCGACCAAATGTACTCGCAAGAGGTGTGTGATATTAAAATATATAAAACATGAAAAGCTTAGTAAATCTATTCTATTGATCATATCATCATCATCCTTGTTATTATTATTATTATTGTTTCACGTTAAAGGTGTAATACCAGTGTCAGAATTCTGTGCAAATATTTAGTCTCTACTGACAGGTGTTTTTAATTTAAGCCAGCAAGTATTTATTATTATTGCATGTTGTTATTTAATATGATCATCATATCATGATCACCATCATCTTGGATACAATGAATAGATTTCAAGATTTTGTTCAAAACATTTTGTTACTTAAAGAAGGGAAAGAAAACAAAAGGCCAGTTGATAGAAATGGGGAATACAGTACTTATTCAACCATGCATAGTTGAGGTGGAGATTGTGTCATACCTGTAAATGTCTATCCTATATTCCCTTCATTTAAAATATTGTTAACCAATGTAAACAATCAATTATTTTTAAGGCATGAAAGATCAAAACATCCTGACTTCACCACAACACCAACACACTTAGCTTCACCTACATGTACAACAGCAGAAAATGATCACAAGGAAGACTTTCTCTATAACTACCACCAAAGCAAACTATCCTTTGGGTTGCTGTTAATGGAATTTGAAGATGTAGTGAAAGAGGGTAATGG
This sequence comes from Paragorgia papillata, assembly GCA_035771165.1. Classification (NCBI taxonomy): domain Eukaryota; kingdom Metazoa; phylum Cnidaria; class Anthozoa; order Scleralcyonacea; family Coralliidae; genus Paragorgia; species Paragorgia papillata. The sequence goes on along the minus strand of JAWNZC010000175.1, from coordinate 436,863 downwards.
GCAGCATTTGGTAGATATTTATAAATTTGCACTGCTTATCTTCAAAGCTAACAAGCATCACAAGTATGCATATGTGACACTGCTACATCTTGTCAAGCTAACTGCTATCCTGCCAGAGTTTGAAGCAGAGAGATTGAAATGGAATAGGTTTGTCAATAACAAAGGGGTGAAGGGCACAAACATCCCTCTGGACTTGAAGAAAGAACATCAGAACCACCTGTTGAAATCCATGTGGCGCAGACTGGGAGCAAACTTGAATGAAGAGAATGCTGCTCGGATTGCTGGCACCCTCGATTCTGTTGATGCAATTCTACAGAAGATTGATGATGATTGCGAGTTCTCAAGTAGATCATCATATCGGTCTGTTGACAAGAAGGAAGAAGCTGTTCACCAGATTATCAATGACCTCTCAACGATCAGAGCCTTCGAGTATACAGATGGTAGAGATGGACATCCTTCATTCCCCAAGTTTAATTCCAACTTCATAGGAGAATTGGATTATAGAGATCTTCACAAGTGGATGCATGAAAAATTGAAGGAATGGGAATCCATTTATGAGAATTAAGATACCAATAGGTACATGACATTACAGTATACAGAAACAAAAGTGCACATTATTGAATTATCATTATTCATATTATATATATTTATATTACTTATGTAAGTACACGAGTTTAATAAGTATTATTCTATATCCTTTAGCATAAACATCCAATAATAACCCCTCAAATGGGGTTAATATATATCAAATAATATGATATATATGTATATAGTAGTATCTACATAATCTCATCATCGGAACTTACATATTCATTGTCGTTCCCAAAAGCAACTAGTTCTAACATATTTTGTTGCAAATAAGTGTCCTGGGGAACTTTGTGCACCACTGCTTGATTTAAAAGTGCCAAGGTTTCATCAAAGTTTGGTATGTCATTGAAAATTTCATTTAAAACCTCAAGTATTTTCAAGCCATGACTGAGTATACACAACAGTTCTCCATTATGTCACTCAAAGTAAATAACGTGGGACAGTTCTTCACAACTTCTTTAATTAATTGATATGAAAATTCATTAAACATGGGTAACCTTGTAAGTTATCCCTAATTTCATGCAAGGCATCAGTCAAATCTGCTTTGTCATCTTCTCCTACTTGCCTTGATTGACAACTTGTATCTGCTGCAACTTTATCTTTTACTTTGTAATATACTGGGCTATTGTCACATTGCTTTTCAATACCATTGCAGTTGCATTGCATTGCACAAAAATCACAACAAGTATGACCAGGGTAGATTGGTTCAACTTCCGAGTCTAAACTATGATAGGCAGCAACACGAAAACAACCATTTCGATGATTGACTAAATCTTTAATGACAGTTTCACATTGGCTTAGCTGTTGCCCATGATACACAATGAGAGAATAGCTTTGCATTCCGTCTCTTCCAGCTCGACCTTATTTCCTGATGTAAATCAAGGAGATTGCGTGATGGCCCCCAGTTAATTATGTATCTGATGTCTGGAAAGTTAACTCCCATACTCAATGCTGAAGAGGCAATGACGATTCGAGTTGTCCCATTTCCCTTCAGTGATTGTAAAATACATGCCTTCACTTGAGGCCATGAAGTTGAATGGTAGATACCAATCAGACAGTCTACGCGCGGAAGTGAAGCGTATGCTACGCGAGAGCCGCGATAAATATCTCGGGTCAGTAGAATCTGATTTCAAGTTAAATCCCAAACGATTTTGGTCGGTATTGAGACTAAATTCAAAGTCACGCATCGTACCTCATCGGATCTCCATGGCAACTGGGTTTGGAAGGACTACCGCGGAGGGACACATATCCCTCTTGGCGCCCAGGATTTTTGCTGAAGGCCCAAAGGCAACGGCGAGTCTCTTCAATCGTTATTTCGCCTCTGTGTTTACCAACAGTAGTCCCGAGTCTGAAGATTTTAATGACAACTATGATTCTAATCAGACAGCTTTGACTGAGCTTAGATTAACTGAGGGTGAAGTACGTGTTATGCTTCAATCTCTGGATGTCTCCAAGGCAACTGGACCGGACGAGATCCCGGCAAGACTGCTCAGAGAAACAGCAGATGTTATTGCACCATCGTTATGCTGCTTGTTTAACAAGTCGCTCAGTACTGGATCTATACCCATAGAGTGGCAATTGGCAAACGTAGTACCAGTATATAAAAAGGGGGACCGCGAATACACTGAAAATTACAGACCTATTTCTTTATTGTCGATAATATCGAAAGTATTGGAACGCTGTGTCCTTAACAATATCAAAGACTGGCTTTATAGTCTAGTTAATGACTGCCAACACGGATTCATCACTGCCAAATCCTGCATTACGAACCTTATCGAGTCTTTAGAACATATTGGGTCTGTCCTGGATAAAGGTGGACAAATTGATACAATCTATTTCGATATGTCAAAGGCCTTTGATAAGGTGGACCATGGTTTGCTTATTAATAAGCTACGCGGGATGGGGTTTGGTGGAACGTTTTTGCAATGGTTGACAAGTTATCTGACTGATCGTCATCAACAAGTCACGGTACTCGGTGCCACATCAGATGCGATGCCGGTAACCTCAGGGGTGCCTCAGGGGTCGTTACTGGGGCCAGCATTATTCTTATTATTTGTGAATGATCTCCCAGAATCCGTTAAATCGAGTCGGATAGCTATGTATGCTAATGACACCAAAGTGTTTAAGGTCATTCAAACACTGGAAGACGCCTCTGCTCTACAGGCAGATTTGACCAATCTAAGTAGGTGGTCGATGGGCTCAGGACTCGGGTTTAACGAGATCAAGTGTCGTGCCCAGTCGATAACACGCAAGACAAAGCCAATTGTCACTACCTACAAGATTAATGATGTTCCACTTCAATCCACGTGCTGTGAGCGTGATCTTGGCGTTCGTGTCTGTTCGGATCTCATGTGGAAAGAACAAGTGCTGGAGGAAACTGCACGTGCAAACAAGCTGCTCGGATATGTCCGAAGGAACACGCATCGCATCAAGAGTGTATCAATAAGAAGATCAATGTACCTTTCAATGGTTCGTCCACATATAGGTTACGCCACACAGGTTTGGGCTCTTCAATCAATTGATCTAATGTTAAAGCTTGAGAGGATTCAGAGAAGCGCCACGAGATACATCTTAAATCTACCGTTCAGTAGCTCTGTTTGCTATACTTCAAGGCTGCAGCCTTTATCACTCCTACCTATATGCTACTGGCATGAATTTTTAGACTTAGTATTTTTCTTTAAACTAACACATGGTCTGATTAACTTAGATCCATCTATTGTTCCTCATGTACGCAGTACCGGATGTACGCGATCATCTGCGGATGTTAAGACAATAAAGTATGATGTACCCAAATGTAAAACTACGACATACCAACGCTCTTACATTGTAAGAGTTACTCGCACTTGGAATATCCTAGCAGATAAACTGAATTCTTCTATGGACAGCTTGGGCGTTTTTAAATCTTTTCTTTTAAATTATTACTTTACTGCCCTGAATACTAGTTTTAATGTAGACGATCCTAGAACTTTTAAAACTATCTGCAGTAAATGTAATACTGCTCGTAGTCTTGATCATAGAATAACTTGTTGCTTTTAATTTGGACTTTTATTTTTAATATTCTGTTTGTAATATTTTGTGTTGTTGATTAAGAATTTAGAATTTTTATCCGGGTCCGCTGTTATTGGCAATGCTGTTGCGGATACCCTGCCTGTTATGTTTTAATTGTTTGTACTGTAATTTTTGTTAAATATTTGTAATATCATGAGGCAAAGTTTTTAAATAAATAAATAAATAAGTCAACTGCTTGTTGAGAGTAGGGTGGCTGAAAAGCCAAATTACCACGCTGCATCGTTAAATAGTTTGCAACAAATGCAATATCGTTCATAGTATTGCAAAATATCAAAGTTTTGGCAGTCCTTTCCTTTCTCTTTGACCTGCTCTATAAGCCATTCTAACTTTGTGAATATTTTTTCCTTTTTAACTTTGGAAATGGAAAATCTGATGTTCTTGCGATGTGGGCTGACAAAAATTTTTAGATAATGTTTCATTGCCAACTGTGAGCAAATGATCTTCTGTGTCTTCTCATCTGCAGTGCCTGTCATAGCTGCCACTGGAACTCCTGAAGATTTTAAATAACAACAAACATAACCGAAGACAGCTTTGGATACCATCACATTTTATATGACTAACCCAAGTAAAACACTCTTATTGGCTATGGTCTATTTGCTATTTGTTATCATCATGACATACACAGCATTATAAAGTCCCCCCAAAAAACAGAAAACCAACTGTCTTTCTATTATCAGGCTGATCATAATGTTGTAACTATAGTAAAAGGTGATTTTTACTTTGTTGGAATATTTATTTCCTGTGAATTCCCTCTTTTAAAGCCCCACCCACAAAGGAATTTGTACTGTCTGAAGATAAGGGTATTACATTAATTTGGTAAAATTTACTAAAGTGTACTAAAATTATTATAGGTATAATTGTTATAAAAGGAAAGAGGACCAATTTGCCACTTCCTTGGGAGGGGATGTGGATATTTTATTTTAATGACTCAATATCATATTTTAGATAATATTTGTTGAATAAAGCAAATATAGATACCATTCATTATTCACTTCATATGTAATGTAATAAAAGCACAGAAGACACAGGTAGAACAGTCATGGCAATTGAATCTGAATTATGGCATAATTTTTTTTTCTTCCTTTCATATTTTCCATCTATTACATATACACAAAAAAATTGAATCTAATTGATAAATATGCAATAAATACATTTCAGCATTTTCAGCATTTGACAATTAATTAATAAAATTTAATCAGCTATCAAGTTATATTACATTGACATCCAGTTGCAGTGAATTGCAATATCTGCCTCTGCATGTCAGGGGCTGCGGAGGACTTTTTAGAGTGGGGGAGGAGGCAATTTCAAGTGGCGAAGATTGGGGGTGGAGGTGCAGAAAAAGATGTTGAATTTTGTACTATTTCAATTTAATTTTATTTTACAAAGCATGGATGTGCATGTTTACATAGGTGCACTGGAGTCTAAAGACATTGCACAAAGTCTAAGGACATTGTGTGCTATTTGATTGTAAATCAGTTTTTTGCGGCAAAGTTAGTATGCATTTCAAACTTTTTAGATCCACATTTTCTTTTTGAGTAATGTCAACTGAAAAATATTAGAAAGAAGCACTCTATACCTAATTTTATAAGAAAATTAATATCAGGGGGAAAAAGTGGGGGGGGGGGCAATTGCCCCCCTTGTTCTGCAGCCCCTGCATGTGTTTCTCATAGGATTCAAAAAAAGTAAATTGTATTCCTACCTTCAGTACCTTGGTGTAAGAATGATCGGAGAATGGACAGCTGACCATAAGCTCCACGAAAAACTTTAGTTTTTTTGTATTTCTTTCCTTTTTTTTATTTTTCTTCACTATCATACATAGAAACAAGATTAGTATTGATCACTATTTTTATATACAAGCCCTAATCCGCATAACATATAGCCAATTTCAAAGCCAAATACTGCCCCACTTACATTTTATATATATTTCAAGCATTAGATATTAAGATTTGCTGTACATTTGGTTTACAGTAACACTGCAAAAAGTATTATGGGATTAGGTCAAGTATACACCTATAGCCGTGTTTACACTGCAAGCTTTAGCCTGGCCTAACTTTGGCCTGACTTTTTGGCAGAATGTCTAGGCTTGCTTCTTTTGTTATCCTATGCCTTGGCCTTGGCCAGGCTTGTGCCAGTGTAAACACGACACATTTACCCCGGGCCAGGCCAAGGCAATGGCTTGCAGTGTAAACACGGCTATAATATGTTACATTTAGCAAGAACAAGTAGTTCAAACAATGATAAAATGACTATTCTTTGCTGCCAATTATATGCACCGCCAACTGTTGGCATGGTGTATACGTATTAACCTAATCCGTATTACATGTTTTATCAAAATATCTTACCGTAGTGCACACCAAGTCTCTATCGTGTGGGATTATCCACAACACAGGCACTGAAGCGTCGGCAAAAGGAGTCGTCGTTTTTCAAGTGATTTAGAAACCGCTCGTCGGCTGAAGCGTAAATCAGGTTTTGATCCATACCGTCAAGATCGTCTAGCTTTTCGGCCAGATTGCATGCTGTCAGTCCCAGTGAGGCAACTTCCATAATCTGGTCTTTAATAATGCTCACTAGAGGTGTTAACTTTAATGGTTTATAGCGTATTTATTGAAGAAAGAGTTCGCTTATACATAATCTGCTAAGCTCGGCATTAAAAGGTAACAACAACATAAAACGTTCGATATACGTTTTGATCACGTGTCCGTTTGACTAAATGTACCTATATGTCCCTAAATATCAATATATGTACCAGTTAATACTTGAATACTATAATATATCAACACCCCCACTCAGACTCAGATTTGTAGTCACTATGATGAGTCTGTTCTCATGCTTCAGTTAGTTCAGTTACCCAATAAAACACAACGGTGTTTTTCAACTTTAACACGTGGTAAAGACTTGGTCAATATATCCGCTGTCATATCGTCCGTTGGAATGTAATGAATTCCGACTTCTCCGTTTTCTACTCTTTCTCTGATAAAATGTAGCTTCGTGTCGATATGTTTCGATCTCTTGTGCATAACTGGGTTGTGACACATCTTGATACACGATTGGTTATCTTCTCCGATTTGGGTTGGCTCTTTCACCGGATAACCAAAATCTTTCATTACTGATCTAAGATAAATTGCTTCTTGAACTGCCGCTGCCATAGCTTGATATTCAGCTTCTGTTGATGATAACGCGACTGTCGCTTGTTTCTTTACTTCCCAACTTATAGCTGCGCCATTTCCTTCGAATTTGAAATAGTAGCCAGTTGTGGACTTTCGATCATCGAGATCACCGCTCCAGTCTGCATCTGCATCACCGATAAGCTTCATGTTGGAGTTCTTAACGAAAGTCAATCGTAGACCGATTGTTCCCTTTAGATATCTTAAGACGTGCTTTGCTGCTTTCCAATGTGAGGTATCGGGCTTGTCAAAGAATCTTGATAGCTGATTGACTACGTTAAGAATGTCAGGTCGAGTTTGTTTCCCAATATACAGAAGGGATCCAACCAAACTTCGATATAACTTCTCGTCAACTAATTGCTGCTCATCACTGTTCTTCACTAACTTGAGGTTTACTTCTCCAGGTGTAGCCACAGGTTTGCAATTGCTCATGTTGAACTGATCAAGGACGTTCTTGATATACTTCTCTTGATCTACGGTGATCTTGTCTCCAGATCGTAGAATTCGCATTCCCAGGAACCAGTGCAATTCTCCACGATCATCCATCTTGAAATTCTTTTCCAACATCGATTTGATTCCATTAACAACCTCAGGTGCTCCTGCGATTATCATATCGTCGATCCATACTAGTATATACGAAAACGTTCCGTCCTTTTCTTTCCTCACGAAAAGACAGTAGTCGTTGCGACTTCGTTGGAATCCATTCTTGATAAGTAGATTTGCTAAGGATTCGTACCAATTCTTTGCTGCTTGTTTAAGACCGTAAATTGACTTGTTTAATTTGCACACTAAAGTCTGTCCGTTTTCTTCTCGCTTGGTAAAACCTTCGGGTTGTTCCAGATAGATTTCTTCTTTGATTGGTGAGTGAAGATACGCTGATTTTACATCCATTTGACCGAGATGTAAATCTTTCTGTGCTGCAACTGCTAACAAGGTTCTGAATGTCTCTGGCTTGCATGTTGGTGCATACGTTTCAAAGAAATCTAAGCCTTCGACTTGCGCGAAACCTTTCGCCACGTACCGAGCTTTATACTTGTCTACTTGACCATCTGCATCGTATTTAACTCTGTATACCCATTTTCCAGGTAACACATTCTTATCTTTCGGTTTGTCAACAAGTGTCCAAGTGTTATTGTATTCTAGTGATTCAACCTCTGCTTGCATTGCTTCTTTCCAGTACTTGGCTTTTGTTGACTTTACAGCTTCTCTGTACGTTTTCGGGTCTGTAACGGTTTCTTCTTCTTGTTCGGTTGCGTTGAAGAAAGTATAAGAATTGCCATATCTTTCAGGAGGTCGTCTGTTTCTGTTTGCTCTTGGAAGTGGTTCTGCTTCTTCATTATCTTCAGCTTCATCTCCATCTTGTGGCTGGACTGGTGCATTTGGAACTTCTTCTGCGATTTCCCCCACTTCATCTACGACCGGTTTCTCCTTGGCTGGTTCATTAGAACATTCGTTGTCGGGATGTAGGTTTGGATTCTCTACAATTGACTCTTCTTCTTGACAGGATTCTTCTTTAGGGGAGAATGGTTGAATTTCATTCTCTTTGAAAATCACATTTCGTGCTTTGATTATCTTCTTTGTGGTGAGCCCTTGTAATATGTACGCTGTACTGTTGCTGTCGTAGCCAATGAACTTCGCTTTCACAGATCTGGGATCCAGCTTTCGTATCTTGACTTTTCTCTTCTTCACGTAAGCTGTGCATCCGAATACTCTGAGGTGATTTCTTCTAGCTGTTTTCCCTGTGAAAAGCTCGAAGGGACTCTTTCCTTGATTGCTACTTGCACTCACAGTGAGATTTCGAATGTGTACAGCGGTATCTAAGGCTCGGACCCAATATTTCTTCGGGAGCTTCGCTTGTATAAGTAAACACCGTCCCATTTCTACTAAGGTGCGATTGAAGCGCTCTGCGACTCCATTTTGCTGTGGTGTTTCAGGAACTGTAAACTCTTGCTTTATCTTTGAGTCTCTGCAGAACTCTTTAAACTGATGTGAGGTGTACTCTGCACCATTATCTGTTCGTAATGTTCTAGGTGTTCCAGTTTCGGCAACATATTCTTTGAATTTGTCGAGAACTTGTGACTTCTTGCTCATGTACTTTACAGCTGCATACTTGGTGTATTCATCGATGAATGTCACTGCATATCTGGACCCGCTTAGACTAGCTACTTCAAAAGGACCGAGTATGTCCGAATAGACAAGTTCAAGAGCTTTCTTCGCCTTATTTCCCACCTTTTTTGGTACAGGTTGGCTTGCTTGTTTTCCCATTGCGCACGTCTCACACGCTTCTTTTGTGTCGCCTTCACAACCAATGGTACGCTTTACATCGGTTTTGTTGAGATGCCCGAGACGCTTATGCCATAAATTGGTGTCTCCTTTGATGCTTTGTTTGGTTTCGTTGCAGGTGGGTTGATTGACTAAATTCTGATACTTAACTTTCAAGAAGAACAGGCCAGTGTCTTTTCTTAAGTTAATTTCACGTCCATTATTCAACACCATTCTTTCTTTGCTTTCGTTAAAGATGAACTTGTGACCAAAATTCACTGCTTTGTTCACCGACAGAAGGTTGACTTTATAGTTAGGCACATACAAAACATTTCTCAGAGTCAGTTCTGCCATCTTTCCGTTCTTTAACTGAACTGTTATTGGCACATCACCGATTCCTTCAACTGCTGTGAGGTTTCCTTTGGGATCTCTTACGCTCTTCTCATTTGCTGTACGTAGATTTCTAAATAGGGTCTTCTGGTTTACAATGTGGTCTGTGCAACCAGTGTCCACAATCATGTGACTTGCCATTTTTGTGCTAATGCTTTCTTCTTGTAAAGGACTGACGAAGCATTTTGAATAAGATGACACCGCATTTTCATCTTTTCTCTTTGATTTGTCTCTACATGCTTTTGCTAAATGTCCTCTTTTGTTACATTTGGAGCATGTTGCTGTGCTTCTTTTGTTACATTGCCTTGCGAAGTGTCCTGTATTTCCACAGACGTAGCAAGCTTTGGGTTGCGATGGTGTTTTGTTTCCACCTTGTCTGTTTAGCGAGTGCATTGCCACTGACGAATCAACTTCCGTTTGCTTTCTCTGTATACGACTGTCCTCGTAATTTTGTAGACGGGTTCTCAGTTCGGTAAATGTCGACGCTGGATTGAAACTTTCTTGAACAACGAAATGTTCGTATTTCTCTGGAAGTCCATTGATTACTAATGCATTGAAAAGTGTCTCTGACATTTTCTCGCCAGCATCTGCAAGTCTAGACATAAGTTCTTGAGATCGTATAAAATATTCGTGTAGTTTTTCTTCTTCTCTGAGCTGCAAACGCGATAGTTGTCTCACTAAACTAACCACGGTTGGCTTTTCTACATTCGAATAACGTTGCTGTAATAAACGCCATGCTTTCGCGCCATCGCCAGTTCCGTCTGGGTATAAACAATCATGTCGAATATACATCAAACTTGTTTTGTCTAGCGCCAACGCAATATGACACCAAACGCTGTTATTTCGCTCGTTAATTGCTTCAATTTCTTTGTTTCGTTGCTGTACTTTAGCCTCCCATTCTGTTGTTTGTTGAGCCGTCGCTTCGGGGCTTAACGGAGCGATTTCTGCTGGTATAACTTCCTTACCAAGTAACGATTTGAATAATCCTTTTGTTTGTATAAAAGCTGTAAATTTCGTGCTCCATGCTGGATAATCCTCAGCATTTCCGCTGAAACTAAGCCACTTTACTGTATGACTGTCCATCTTCAATATCCTGGGCCCATAACCTGTTAACTTTAATGGTTTATAGCGTATTTATTGAAGAAAGAGTTCGCTTATACATAATCTGCTAAGCTCGGCATTAAAAGGTAACAACAACATAAAACGTTCGATATACGTTTTGATCACGTGTCGGTTTGACTAAATGTACCTATATATCCCTAAATATCAATATATGTACCAGTTAATACTTGAATACTATAATATATCAACAAGAGGAGTGACAACGAGCAGAGATTTCGTTGGTAATAGGAGAGCCAATAGCTGGAAAATTAAGCTTATTCCGAATCCTGTTCGAAGAACAGCCAGCAGATCTTTGCCAATGAATAACTGCTTGATCCCCAACCGCTGCTCCTCTCTTAAATGAAACTTGAACCCTTTCTCTTCTAGCGAGTATGAAACAGCTATCAAACATCGCTCGAAACTACCTCCGTGTTGACTCATGGCGTCCATAATTTGCTGTGTTTTAATCTTACTGTAATACAGTGGCGCCAACACGAAACATGCAAGTCAATCGGATGCTGGCCAAGTATAACCGGATGTTTACGAAACGGTGGAAATTTACTGTTAGCCAATCAGTATTTAGCGTTCAGAATCTGAACGTTAAATGGCCAAATACACGGGTTTAGTTGCTCCCTTCTCCTCCACTTTCCAATTTTTCTCTTCCTCCCCCCCACCCACCCCCCTGTTACGCAGGCTAGATTCCCCTTGTCCGTTCCAGTTCTAAGTCGGTTGTTACTTGCATGCCGAATTGACCTGACTATCATAGCTCTGAGTCCATCGATGTGAAGCCCCTTCCCGATCCGGCCCAGACCCCGAAGAGTCCTGACCAGTCCAAGACGGGTCCGCGCCCCTCAAGTCCCAGCCCAACATGCCCAACCCTTAGAGCCAATCCTTGTCCCGAAGTTACGGATCCATTTTGCCGACTTCCCTTACCTACATTGTTCTATCGACTAGAGGCTGCTCACCTTGGATACCTGCTGCGGTTATGAGTACGACCAGACAAGAAAATGAACAACTCCCCCGGATTTTCAAGGGCCGTCGAAGGCGCACTCCGGACCCCACAAGATCTGTGGAGCTTTACCGAACGTGAAACCCTATCTCCGGCTAAACCGATTCCAGGGTGACAGTCCGTTAGAAAGAAGAGAGAACTCTTCCCGGGACTCTCACCGACGTTTCCGAGTTCGTTTGCGTTATCGCTGTGTGCCACAAGTGGCCATATCCCTGTTCTGGTTCGCGAATATTAACCCGATCCCCTTTCGACAGGCGGCCTCCGAAAGTGGGCGCTTTAAAACGGACATACGATATGAAGAAGGGGCCGCCCTTTCGAATATTTTAAAAAATTAAAACAAAATGGCGGACTGAATTAATTTTTATAAAATTGTCTGTAAAAAAGTTCCTACTATTGCAATTTGATAAAAGTTTCAGGACTTACATAACAAAATGCCCTCTTCATTTTAGGCGGAAAAAAACACACATTAGATTTCACCGAAAAAGGTACAATATCTACAAGCTATGAAGCTTATAGCTTCATCCGGCAGAATAGCGTGAAAAGAAGCTAAGTGTTTAAAGACTGGCATCATTCTATACTAATTTATGGTCCAAATGCAAACGGTAATGTGTAAATAACTGGCTTGTGGCAGCCAAGCGTTCATAGCGACGTTGCTTTTTGATCCTTCGATGTCGGCCCTTCGTATCATTGCGAAGCAGAATTCGCCAAGCGTCGGATTGTTCACCCGCCAATAGGGAACGTGAGCTGGGTTTAACCGTCGTGAGACAGGTTAGTTTTACCCTACTGTTGAAATTGTTGTTGCAATAGTAATACTGCTCAGTACGAGAGGAACCGCAGATTCAGACAATTGGCATTTGCACTTGGCTGAAAAGCCAATGGTGCGAAGCTACCATCTGTTGGATTATGACTGAACGCCTCTAAGTCAGAATCCGTGCTAGAACGCAACGATGCATTGTCCCGGACATTCGTTGGTGAACGAAGATAGAAGCTGTATTGTTTCCGGCGTCACAACGTGCTTACTCGAGTAGAACACACTCCGAAACACTAAACAGACTCAAATATCATCAAAACATATCATTGTCGACGTAGCCGTGAAATGCCATTGCAACGCTGCGCTTCTGCGATAGATATCAAGAGGTTCATGACGGTTCTGTGTTTCTCCGATTTTTTAGAGCATCCTCCTTATTACAGTAAGTTCTTTTGACAACGTAGCTTTTATTTTGGTTCCGCGCGCAGATCGTTTATGCCAGTTAAATCCAAGAGATAAGGGGGGAAGGATGGGGGGGGGGGGTGTTCTATTATTATAAAGTACGCGTGCTTTTGAGCGGAACACGCACGGACGTTTCATGTACTATATATAGGGGTTATTTTTGCTACCGATGTGGGAGTCGGCGTTGATGAATGCTGGCGAGGTTGAGCTATGCTGATGTTAGGGGTGGCGTTGAAATTGAGATTTCAATAGAATACAAGTGCTGCACTTTCATTGCTCGGTATATTAGCCAAGCAGTGCGGTGCGAAGCTCTTCCGTGGTTAGCCCTAACAACAACTTGTTATTATAACAACTCGAGCCAGTCATTACCAACGACTGCACATTCGCAAACGTCTCGTCAATTGCTACTAGGCGTTTTCGAGTGACGCACACCGGCAGTTTGTACTGAACGGTGGGCTCCTTGCTCTGCTTCCCCTGTTTTCTTTTTCATATTACCTGTTAAACTGTAATTGTTTCCCCATAAAAAAAGTTTTATTTAAATTAATAAACAAATAAAAATCAATAGACACAACCTTTAACGGCGGATCTCTTGGCTCGTGTATCGATGAAGAACGCAGCTAACTGCGAAACGTAGTGTGAATTGCAGATTTCAGTGAACCATCCAATTTTTTAACGCAAATGGCGCTTTCGGTTATGCCAAGAGCATGTCTGTTTGAGTGTTGCTACTAAATCGTGCATCGTTTCTTGCACGACCTTTGGAGTCTCATGGTGTTTCGCCGTGTCCCCCTAAATAGATTAGTTTTCAAGTACATCGCGTAGCCAAAATGTTCGCAGCCTTCGCGTGTGCTGCATTGCTTTCCCATCGTGGCTATTTGACCTCAGATCAGGCAAGACTACCCGCTGAACTTAAGCATATCAGTAAGCGGAGGAAAAGAAACTAACCAGGATTTCCTCAGTAATGGCGAATGAAGAGGAATCGCCTCAAATTTGTAATGGTCGTTGATTGCAACGGCGAATTGTAGTCTCGAGAAGTACTACTCTCCTGGCAAATCGACTTTGTCTAAGTTGCTAGGAACAACACGTCGTAGAGGATGACAACCCCGTACGTGGCAAGATTCGAATGCCGACGAGGTTCTTTCGAAGAGTCGGGTTGTTTGGGAATGCAGCCCTAAATTGGTGGTAAACTCCATCTAGAGCTAAATACCGGCACGAGACCGATAGCGAACAAGTACCGTGAGGGAAAGATGAAACGAATTTTGAAAAGAGAGTTAAAGAGTACGTGAAACCGTTAAAAGGGAAGCGAATGAAACCAGCAATTTGCCTTACCGGAATCAGTCGCCTGCGCTCGATCACCTGCTTGTTCGCGATTTTTTTAGACGCGACTCGTACAATTGGCCGAGCGAAGGCGGCACACTTCTGGTAGGTGAGTGTCAGCCATGTATGACATGGCATGTATGGCATGGCATGTATGACATGGCATGGATGACATGGCAAGGATGCTCAGGCGAGTTAATGTCTGGGTCCAATTTTTTCTCGACCCAGTAATTTCGCCGCAACGAGTGCGCGGCCGCGTCGCTGTTTTTAGCGCTTTTTAACATTTTTTTCGATTACAAAATGGCGTTGCTATTAAATACCCAAGGAGTGATAGAATAGAGCAGAATGTTTTACATTTGCTTCGAGATGAACTGTGGATGAACTAGTAAACGTCGTCCTCACTATACAGTAAAGCCGAAAACGACGAATGGTATGAAGAAAGTCATCAATTCTTCAAGGTAAGCGATATTTATTTGGTTGCTAGTAAAGTATATAATTTTGTCTGTTGTCTCACTTGTCTGTGTTTGTATCGAGCCTCTACACATTTATGTGTACTTTGGTTTGACTTTTGAGTATTAAATATATCTAAACATAAGCACAACAGTGAAGACAAACACTTACGGTCTGTCTCCACGCAGCATTTCAGACATCTATTCATAAAACTACATGTCAATTTACTAGTAAATCTAAGTTGCGTTAAAATTAATAAAGTGTGAATACCATTACTGTATATATTACATGATTTTAATAGTTACATACACAGTAAAATTTTATCTAATTGCCCAAAGACCTGAAAATCTTGACAACTTTGAAGTTCTTGCCATTGCTGTGCATTTAATCATGGTTTAATTTTTATTAATTTTTTTATTATTTATTTTTACTCTAGATAACAATTCTTAATATTATATTCTTATATATTAGGACTATGGTTTAATTACACATTAGAGCTTAAACTAACTACCCAACGACAAGTGCCTTAAATGCTTTAAATAAACTGTTGACATTTTCTGCTTTTCTTCAGGTAACAATGCAATATTCCTTTTGACAATGATGATCCAGTGCATCTCCAAGCAATCTCATGGAATATAAAAGAACCAATCACAATTCAACATATACATGTGCCAACTGTTTTATATAAAATAATATGGTGTACATTGAAGTAACCAAATAAAGTAAACATTTTGGGTTTATTTTTGGGTTGTGTGAGTGTATGTACAGTATCACAAACAGTTTACAATATATAATAACAAAATAATTTAGGAGCAGAGAGCTGTATTCAGCCATTAAGGTGATTCAAAATATGGTTTGGGCATGAGTAATAACAGCTTAATGTACATATACATGTATTTCTGCATCATAAAGTCATTAAACCTATCCAAGTAGCCCATTTAATAGAATTTTACACTCATGGCTAATGCCAGATGCTGTACTTCCAAGAAAAAATGTCAAAAGAAGCAAACTTGTAAACCATTGCTCAGCAGCAGAGTAGGGTGAATTAGCACCAACTGCGGCAACCGATCCAAAATAATTTTCTTCAGAAATAATTCAAAATAATTTTCTTCATAATGGTAGGCAGGAGGCAAAATCAGTTGAAAATTATCTTGGCAGAGCAGAAGAATTTGTAGCCAGGAAACAAAATCAGCTCAAGATAATCCTGCCAGAGCAGAATAATGGTAGTCAGGAGGCAAAATCAGTTCAAAATCATCTTGCCAGGGCAGAATAATGGTAGTCAGGAGGCAAAATCAGTTCAAAATCATCTTGCCAGAGCAGAATAATGGTTGTCACTAGTCAGGAAGCAAAATCAGTTCAAAATCATCTTGACAGAGCAGAATAATGGTAGTCAGGAAGCAAAATCAGTTCAAAATCATCTTGGCAGAGCAGAATAATGGTAGTCAGGAGGTTAAATCAGCTGAAAATCATCTTGGCAGAGCAACATAATGGTAGTCAGGAGGCAAGATCAGTTCGAAATCATCTTGCCAGAGCAGAATAATGGTAGTCAGGAAGCAAAATCAGTTCAAAATCATCTTGCCAGAGCAGAATAATGGTAGTCAGGAGGCCAAATCAGTTCAAAATCATCTTGGCAGAGCAGAATAATGGTAGTCAGGAGGCCAAATCAGTTGAAAATTATCTTGGCAGAGCAGAAGAATTTGTAGCCAGGAAACAAAATCAGCTCAAGATAATCCTGCCAGAGCAGAATAATGGTAGTCAGGAGGCAAAATCAGTTCAAAATCATCTTGCCAGGGCAGAATAATGGTAGTCAGGAGGCAAAATCAGTTCAAAATCATCTTGCCAGAGCAGAATAATGGTTGTCACTAGTCAGGAAGCAAAATCAGTTCAAAATCATCTTGACAGAGCAGAATAATGGTAGTCAGGAAGCAAAATCAGTTCAAAATCATCTTGGCAGAGCAGAATAATGGTAGTCAGGAGGTTAAATCAGCTGAAAATCATCTTGGCAGAGCAACATAATGGTAGTCAGGAGGCAAGATCAGTTCGAAATCATCTTGCCAGAGCAGAATAATGGTAGTCAGGAAGCAAAATCAGTTCAAAATCATCTTGCCAGAGCAGAATAATGGTAGTCAGGAGGCCAAATCAGTTCAAAATCATCTTGCCAGAGCAGAATAATGGTAGTCAGGAGGCCAAATCAGTTCAAAATCATCTTGCCAGAGCAGAATAATGGTAGTCAGGAAGCAAAATCAGTTCAAAATCATCTTGCCAAAGCAGAATAATGGTAGTCAGGAGGCCAAATCAGTTCAAAATCATCTTGCCAGAGCAGAATAATGGTAGTCAGGAAGCAAAATCAGTTCAAAATCATCTTGCCAGAGCAGAATAATGGTAGTCAGGAGGTAAAATCAGCTCAAAATCATCTTGGCAGAGCAGAATAATGGTAGTCAGGAGGCAAGATCAGTTCAAAATCATCTTGCCAGAGCAGAATAATAGTAGTCAGGAGGCAAAATCAGTTCAAAATCATCTTGCCAGAGCAGAATAATGGTAGTCAGGAAGCCAAATCAGTCCAAAATCATCTTGACAGAGCAGAATAACGGTAGTCAGGACTCAGGAGGCAAAATCAGTTCAAAATTATATTGGTAGGGCAGAATATTAAATGGTAAGAGGTAATCAGAATATTAAAAGGTGATCAACTTTCATCCAAGGAGTCAGCTGCTGACTGCTGAGCTGCTCCACTTTTTATATAATATCAGAAGAAGAAAAGGCCTTCAGATACGGCTCGTGTTCTTTGAAATTGTGGTAATTCCGCAGCTTAAATTTCTGACAAAATCAAAATCATGGAGCCTTTCACGGAATGTTTAAGTGGATTGAAAACTTGTAGTTGTATCCAGCGATGTGTATTAAAGTGAGCAAAAATTCCCTTCACTTGGCGCCGTGTATAATACTTCGGGTCTCGTTTTCATCTCGTTTATAAACTTCGCTGACCATAACTCTCTTTGTTTCGCAAAGTATATTGAACGTATGTAAATTATAAAACTATTTACAGACTCTGGAGTTATTAAACAACAAAGACTTCGAACTTTCCTGACTTTCCTTGTGGTTTCCAGGGTTATGCGGAAAGACGCTGGGCAAATATATTTCTGTTTCGTCGAAAAATATGGCGCATTTGATAAACCTCGGCTAGTGAGTTTGAACACCAAACTTTGGAGGCTCTGCCGGGAATGTTCTCTTTGTACAACAATGCTCATTTTGCGTTGTAGTGGTAGAATATGTTCCCAACTGTAGTGTTCAAACTTCGAAAGTGTCATTTAGATCGATTTAATTACTTTAATGTACATAATTCGTAAAATATTCATCAAAATTTCTCTTTCATGCCATATTTCTTGGAGATATACCTAATAATGTCAACATTCCAAGTTTGATTGTTGTATTAGACCTTCATAGCTAACACATTAACACAAAACGATGTACAAGAACACGCTTTTCCTTCCCGGCAAGGCATGTTTGTAATTTCACATTAATCCGACGCATATTTGTGTTTATAATTAATCACGTGACACTTTACTGCATAAAGTTAGTATTTAATAAAACCAGTAAAACATATTTACACAGCATTAACAAAGAACCGTTATGGCATGGCATGTATGACATGGCATGGAAGACATGGGTGGCATCTTTGACATGGAATGTTTGACATGGCATGGATGGCATGTTTGACATGGGATGTATGACATGGCATGTATTGCATGGCATGTATGACATGGCATGGATGACATGGCATGTTTGACATGGCGTGTTAGACATGGCATGTTTCACATGGCATGTTCGACATGGCATGGATGACATGGCATGTTAGACATGGCATGTATGACATGGCATGTATGACATGGCATGTTTCACATGGCATGTTTCACGTGGCATGGATGAGATGGATGACATGGATGGCATGTTTGACATGGCATGTATGACATGGCATGTTTGACATGGCATGGATGACATGGCATGGATGACATGGCATGGATGACATGGCATGTTTGACATGGCACGTTAGACATGGCATGGATGACATGGTATGTTAGACATGGCATGTATGACATGGATGCCATGGATGGCATGTATGACATGGCATGTTTGACATGGCATGGATGACATGGCATGGATGATATGGCATGGATGATATGGCATGGATGACATGGCATGGATGACATCGATGCTATGGATGGCATGTTTGACATGGCATGTATGACATGGCATGTCTGACATGGCATGGATGACATGGCATATATGACATGGCATGTGACATGGCATTAATGGCATGGCATGGATGACATGGCATGGATGACATGGCATGTTTGACATGGCATGTATGACATGACATTACGACATAATATTTTTATGAGATGAATATTTTTCTTAGATATCCTCCTGTATTTTACGACATGACATGTAAGACATGACATGTACGACATGCATGACATGTACGACATGACATGTACGACATGACATGTACGGCATGACCTGTACGACATGCATGCCATGTACGACATGACATGTACGGCATGACATGTACGACATGACATGCATGACAATATTTTTATAAGATGAATATTTTTCTTAGACATCCTCCTGTATTGTACGACATGGCATGTACGACATGACATGCATGACATATACGACATGCATGACATGTACGACATGACATGTACTACATGACATGTATGACATAATATTTTTATAAGATTAATGTTTTTCTTAGACATCCTCCTGTATTGTGCGATATGAAGAAGGGGCCGCCCTTTCGAATATTTTAAAAATTAAAACAAAATGGCGGACTGAATTAATTTTTATAAAATTGTCTGTAAAAAAGTTCCTACTATTGCAATTTGATAAAAGTTTCAGGACTTACATAACAAAATGCCCTCTTCATTTTAGGCGGAAAAAAACACACATTAGATTTCACCGAAAAAGTTACAATATCTATAAGCTATGAAGCTTATAGCTTCATCCGGCAGAATAGCGTGAAAAGAAGCTAAGTGTTTAAAGACTGGCATCATTCTATACTAATTTATGGTGCAAATGCGAACGGTAATGTGTAAATAACTGGCTTGTGGCAGCCAAGCGTTCATAGCGACGTTGCTTTTTGATCCTTCGATGTCGGCTCTTCCTATCATTGCGAAGCAGAACTCGCCAAGCGTCGGATTGTTCACCCGCCAATAGGGAACGTGAGCTGGGTTTAGACCGTCGTGAGACAGGTTAGTTTTATCCTACTGTTGAAATTGTTGTTGCAATAGTAATACTGCTCACTACGAGAGGAACCGCAGATTCAGACAATTGGCATTTGCACTTGGCTGAAAAGCCAATGGTGCGAAGCTACCATCTGTTGGATTATGACTGAACGCCTCTAAGTCAGAATCCGTGCTAGAACGCAACGATGCATTGTCCCGGACATTCGTTGGCGAACGAAGATAGAAGCTGTATTGTTTCCGGCGTCACAACGTGCTTTCTCGAGTAGAACACACTCCGAAACACTAAACAGACTCAAATATCATCAAAACATATCATTGTCGACGCAGCCGTGAAATTAGACTGAAAGCCAGCCACCGATCTCATCTCGTTCTCACTCGCTGAGAGAGGCGTCTGAATTCAATAGGCGATAATGCCGTCCAGTGACGTCACTACCAAGAAACTGGGTAGTGAAATCTGATTGGTTGACTTGTTTCTAATTTGGAATAATTATAGAATTAGAATATAATAAACAATCTGACGTTTTCAATAATGAAGAGCGGCTAATAAAGGAAAACTGTTGAACTATGACCTCTACTTGCTTTCATTTGCATATCAGGTGTCTGCTATGCTGTGCAGCTCCCTTAGAACCAAATAAGCGTTATCTTGTTGGAGGAAAAGGACTAAAAGTTGATATTTGTTTTGTGTTGAAGTCTATTGATGTGCCGTTCGAGACGGGACAAGATAACTTGTGTAAAACATGCATCCGAAAGGTAGAAAAACATGGAAAGATAATGGCAAATTTAAAGAAGAGCACAGATGAATTGCGAACACTTTTTTTCGAAAAAGAATATCCATTAAATTTGAAGAGGATATCGATAGACCTGGATGAACAGAGCGCAAACCTCGTACCTGTTGTCGCCGCGAAAAAGGTTTGTTTACAACAGTCTATTAATGATATTGATAACTTCGAATCGAGTATCAATGCGTCTTCTCCTTTCTTTACAACTGAGTTAACAACGTTGCAGAGGACAAGCACTCCAGTGAGAACTGGGAGACCATCAACTACCAAAATTCATGAGTCTAAAACTGCCACAGAAGTAAAGGTCAGATTACGTTCATCTTTAATATATAATTAAAACTGCACAGTTCAGATAACTTTTACAGATTGTTTCGCTCCTATCCATTTGATCCTGTAGTTTAAATTATTATCCAAAATCGCTTTAATTGTTGTCTTAATTGTTGTAGGTCAGTGTTAAGTGGCCAAGTGAGAATTATCCGAGGGTGAGAACACTTAATGACAACTTTGCCTCTCTTGGAAAAGCTTTGGTTAGAGGGACGTTCTCGCAGATTGCCAACGCTATTTTTTAAATCAAACCGCTTAAAGTCGAGGTTACCAAATGTTTTATACGGCAGTTGTCTACAGAATGTGCAGATTTGACTTCCAAAAAAAACCCTAGCATACTGCGAAAAAGTACTACCGAAGACATTAGACGATTTGAGCTCAAGAAAGTTTGTGAAGAGCTCAAAGAGAGGGCACCATTGTACTATGCTGTGTTGCTGACAAGTGCTGTCTCAAATAGAAGGAAAGACTCGAACACAATCGATTTCCTTCCAAGTGTTGCTGTGGCTGGATCCATACTCCTGAGAGAGAGGTGTATGTTTCTTAACGCGACACAGGTTATGATGGCAATCGTATTGAAATTCAGTGGAATTCAGGTAGAGTACATGTTTGTGAATATATGTACTGTTAAGTATAAAACATATTCGGACTAAAATCATCTTGCAAACTCAAAATATGATGTAAACTAGGACAATATGCATAAGAAACAGTAATATTCAATTGTACTAGTGACTTCTAAATTATGTTGAAATAGTACCTTTTTTTTATAGTCTTATAAACTTTCATTTTTGCAATACAAGTATTAATCATGGGCGTTGCTAGCCTTTGAAGAGGGGTCCATGTGATGATGTCACATTTTTTATGATGGTATTGAGTGGTTTCAAAGAGGGAAAATGTGTCACACAGTACTGCTTTCTTGATTGAGAAACAATATTTAATAAAATAACTGCAGTGGCAGTTACAATTGCGAAAGAGTATGAGAGTTTTTCCAATTTTATTAAATTGTTTAGGGCCAATGCCCTTTTCGTTTTAAGTAAACTCCCTTCACAATTAACCGTAAACATTTTCTTCTCAGTTTTTCTTATTGGTTTTGGACAAATTATAAATCGATCTTGGTGGGAAGTGGGGAGGGGAGGGGGGAGCTTGTCCCTGGAGATACTTGGTTGCAACTGATGTACTGTTTATGTGCTTGTCAGTGTGTTGTTTTACTACAGTAGTTTATAAAAATTTAATCTCTTTTTACTGTAGTCCCACAAACCTCTAAATTGTAAAATGGAATGTACATGTATTAATGTTTAAAAAGCTTGAAGATTTATTTATAACATTTAATTTTTTAGGCTGTCTATGCAAGACTCTGTGCAATGAAAATAACTGTTTCAAATACAACATTGTTAAGAAAACTAGATGAATATGGGTGCAAGTTTGATGAAGATGTTTTGGATGACAAAGCTAAAGTTTCTAAACACCTAGTAGAAATGGTTTTGCTGAAAGAGAAAGTCAAAGTGAGTGATATGGAATTGTCAGAAACAGTGGCACTCACTGGCAGGACTGCCAGATTTGGGGGAGGGTGTGAAATTTAGGGGGTTTGGAGGCCAATTGCTCCCATGGAAAATTTTGAAATCTCAAACTTTCTACAATGTATAATTTTATTAATTTTCAGAAACAACTACATGTATAGGCATTCTCTAAGAAAATTCAAATTTTAGCTATCATCACACAAAAAGTAAAGCTTTCTATTTCACTAACATTAATTATTCTTACCTCCCCGCCCCCCCACACACACACACACAGATGTTTCTCATCAAATTTCACACGAACTCAAAAACAGGCCTGGAGAAACAGGCCTGTCAGAAACAACACTTCGTGATTAAATACTCAAGAAATACAACTTTGTTCTCTCAAGTTCATGAATCATCTCTACCATCAGCAACCATAAGCCATGAAATACCTCAACAAACAGTTACATCTACCGGCAATGGGATGAACTTTGTTATGGACAATTTTGATTTGAGACAAGAAGTGAAAGATATGACAGCTGATAATCAAAATAAGGACTACCATTGGACTAATCATAACTGTGTTAAGAACAGAGTATCGGGAGCCCACCTTGCCAATGATAAGCCTATTTGTAAGCTGACTGATCTACCTAATGGGTCAGTGATACCGCAGGCAAAAGATCATCTCAACATCAGAGAGAATTACATTGTCTTGGTTCAACGAATCATTGTTGAACATATTCCTGCTTTGAATTTTTTGAATAATGCTGTGCAGAAACACATTCCACATACATATAGTAAAGAAATGGCCCAGCCTACTACAAAGGTAAAAATCCATAACATATATTAATATACAGTACTGTTGTTTGGTCATACTAATTTAACTAATGGTATTAATAATAATGTGACACTACTATTTATAACAATAATTATTTTTATCAGACTGAGTATTATAAACTGATATTTAAGTACAAATAGTTTATAACGTAAAACAATTTTTAAAATAAAATGTTTCCTATTTTTTAGATAGATTTTTACTTAGTATTAATTTACAGCTTGACTAGAAAACTTAACACTCTAACCAACCAATCTGCAATTACTACTAAGCTCAAATTTTAAAACTCAATGTTGAACAACAACTTACAGCTCACAAAATGCAACATGTACCACAAATACTTGCCAGACTCAATAATTATATATGCTCAGCCCAGTACTTTAAATACCCAAAATAACCTTGCTCTATCACCTGAACCTCCGTAGCTAAATCAGGTTAGATTGTGTGACTGTTTCTCACTAGTTTTTGGTTTCATTCCCCATCAGCCTGGATTTAGGAATTGTTCTTCAGTATTTACAGATTGACTATATAGCAAACTGAAAACTAATTATCGTAAATTATATTTTAGACGTGCCTCGGAATTCTTTTTGAGGATGAAAATACAACAGAGGGTATGTTGAGTGTCCTGAAACATATCCATGCTTACTTATCAAGTGCTAGTGAAGGGAATCATAAGACATTTGACTATGCAAATGTTATTGGAGATCAGTTGACAGTTGACAGGGCTATAAATGCTATCATGTCACAGCAAAATGGATATAGTGAAGAGGATAGGCTAACACATCTTAATATTGGAGTTGCTGATTGGCACACAGATATGAATTTCCTCCAGGTACATACTAGATAAGTTTGGTACTGTATAATTTATTACACCTGTACCCTTTATCTAAATGAGAACATATTTAATATAACTCCAGGCAATTATACTAATTATAGTAACTTAGGTTAGATATACTGCCGGAACAGAGAACGTAGGAATCTAACGTTTCGAGCGAAGGCCCTTCGTCAGAGAGAAACGTAAAGAGTGTAAACAAACAATGAGCTTATATACGAAAGGTAATCATGTGACCAAAAATAAGCCAATCAGATAAAACTGACAATAACAAATTGATGATGAGATGCGAAAAATTAGCCAATCAAAGAAAAATAACAATAACAAATAGATAATGAGATGCGAAAGACATTTGCTATTCATATCGTCGATGAGTAAAAAGGAGGGGGTGTAAGGAGGGGGTGTAAAGAGGATGAGCGAGAGTAAAAATAGATAAACTAATAAAGTGAAAACGCTGTTTATGTCCGCCCTTGCTGAACAGAAACAACATCTTCAGAGGTGTTAAATAAAAGAAAAACGTTCGTTGAGTCCGTGAGGATGAATGGTACCAATTTTGAAAATGAGACGCTTTTCTAGTCTTTTGCGGCTGACATTACCGCCAGAAATGGGTGAGATGGCACAAACTTTCATGTCTGAAATACAATGGTTGGCACTATTAAAATGTCGGGCAACAGGCTTGTCAACATCATTGTTCCTCACGGAACGAAGATGTTCAGCAAACCTGTCAGATAAACGTCTGCCAGTTTCACCGATGTAAAGCATGCAACAATTATTGCAAGAAATACAGTAAATGATGTTGGAAGAGATGCAAGTAAAATTATGCTGAATAACAAAATTAGATTTAGGTCCCGAAATACATGTAGCGGAGTTAAGAAAGGAACACGTGTAACAACGGGTACGGGAACAAGAAAAGGTACCCGCAGGTGCCAGTAGATTTTTTCTAAGGGCACTACGCACTAAACCATCACGAATATTTTTATTACGCCGAAAAGAGATTAAAGGGTTATCGGTGAAAACAGCTGACGTTTCAGGATCATTCTTTAGGATATGAAAATTGCGGCTAATGATATCCTTAACTTTGTAGTTGAAAGGATGAAATGTGAGAACTAATGGTATTTTGTTATCAGAAACTCTTTCTAAAGGTTGTTTTAAAAGTGTCAGGACGAGGAATACTAGATGCTTTGTTAATAGCAGTGTCTAACAAGTGGGTGGGATAGCCACGCTGGACAAAAAAGGATCTCATTTCCAAACATTTGGTCTCAAAGTCTTTGTCATCACTGCATAGGCGGCGAAGTCGCAGAAATTGAGAGTATGGAATGGATTGTTTAGTGTGTTTGGGATGAGAGGATGAAAATAAAAGGTAACTATGTGAATCGGTCGGCTTGTAAGAGACAGAAGTCATGAGCGCATTATCACTAATCGATACCAAGATATCCAGGAACGACACACAGGTTTCACTGATTTCCCATGTGAATTTGAGAGCTGGATGGAAATCATTAACATAATTAATAAATCTCTCTAAATTCACACGTGAGCACGATGCTGTTCCGAAACAATCATCTATGTATCTCTTAAAGAGATCAGGAAAGGGTCCAGTGTATCGTTCAAAGATTTGTTTTTCAACATAACCAACAAATAAGTTTGCGTAGCTAGGGCCCATTTTGGTACCCATTGCTACTCCACTAATCTGTTGGTAATGTTCACAATCAAATGAAAAATTGTTGAGGGTGAGTACAAGTTCTGCCAAGCGAAGTAATGTAGTGGTGGATGGTTCCAAAACGGTGCGTTGATCAAAGAAAAACTTCAAAGCTTCCAGACCATCGCGGTGAGGAATGACGGTGTAGAGAGACTTAACATCCATAGTGAAAATGAATTTACTGGAACCGCTGAAATGTATTTGGTCGAAAATCTGTAGAGCATGTTTTGTATCTTCGATATAAGAAGGCAACTTCTTTACCAAAGGTGACATAACATTGTCTAAAAAGCTGGAAATGAGTTCAGTGGGACAGCTGCAAGCAGAGACGATCGGCCTGCCAGGATTGTTGGGTTTATGAATTTTAGGTAAAAAATAGATAACTGGTGTTCTAGGAGTGGTGATTATTAGGTTGGAGGCAGAGGCAGGCAATTCACCGGCTTGAATAAGATTGTTAATGGTAGTTTTGACAGTTTTTTGGTGAGTAGGGGTGGAATCGGAATTTAACTTAGTGTAAAAGGAGGCATCGCTGAGTTGACGAAGAGCTTCTTGTCGGTACAAGTCAGATCTCCAGACAACAACGGCACCACCTTTGTCCGCAGGTTTGATGACAACGTCATTACGACCACGCAATGATTGAAAAGCTAGAAGTTCCTCTTTTTTAAGGTTAGAGGCCCTTTTGGGGCGTGAATAATTTAATCTGTCAATTTCATGGCGGCACTGTCGAACAAAAAGATCAAGAGACGAAAATTGGCCTTCAGGTGGAGACCAAGAAGACTTTTTAGGGTTGATTTCCTCAAAGACATCCTTATTAAAGGTGGGGGACTGATTATGAAAATGGGCTTTTAGGCGTAAACGGCGGAAAAAAGCTTCAGTGTCTTCTTTGATTTATTTTCATCTTTGATTTATTTTCATCCTCTCATCCCAAACACACTAAACAATCCATTCCATACTCTCAATTTCTGCGACTTCGCCGCCTATACAGTGATGACAAAGACTTTGAGACCAAATGTTTGGAAATGAGATCCTTTTTTGTCCAGCGTGGCTATCCCACCCACTTGTTAGACACTGCTATTAACAAAGCATCTAGTATTCCTCGTCCTGACACTTTAAAACAACCTTTAGAAAGAGTTTCTGATAACAAAATACCATTAGTTCTCACATTTCATCCTTTCAACTACAAAGTTAAGGATATCATTAGCCGCAATTTTCAT
Source organism: Paragorgia papillata (assembly GCA_035771165.1). Taxonomy (NCBI): domain Eukaryota; kingdom Metazoa; phylum Cnidaria; class Anthozoa; order Scleralcyonacea; family Coralliidae; genus Paragorgia; species Paragorgia papillata. The sequence continues at coordinate 409,896 of JAWNZC010000175.1, read as the reverse complement.
ATCCTAAAGAATGATCCTGAAACGTCAGCTGTTTTCACCGATAACCCTTTAATCTCTTTTCGGCGTAATAAAAATATTCGTGATGGTTTAGTGCGTAGTGCCCTTAGAAAAAATCTACTGGCACCTGCGGGTACCTTTTCTTGTTCCCGTACCCGTTGTTACACGTGTTCCTTTCTTAACTCCGCTACATGTATTTCGGGACCTAAATCTAATTTTGTTATTCAGCATAATTTTACTTGCATCTCTTCCAACATCATTTACTGCATTTCTTGCAATAATTGTTGCATGCTTTACATCGGTGAAACTGGCAGACGTTTATCTGACAGGTTTGCTGAACATCTTCGTTCCGTGAGGAACAATGATGTTGACAAGCCTGTTGCCCGACATTTTAATAGTGCCAACCATTGTATTTCAGACATGAAAGTTTGTGCCATCTCACCCATTTCTGGCGGTAATGTCAGCCGCAAAAGACTAGAAAAGCGTCTCATTTTCAAAATTGGTACCATTCATCCTCACGGACTCAACGAACGTTTTTCTTTTATTTAACACCTCTGAAGATGTTGTTTCTGTTCAGCAAGGGCGGACATAAACAGCGTTTTCACTTTATTAGTTTATCTATTTTTACTCTCGCTCATCCTCTTTACACCCCCTCCTTACACCCCCTCCTTTTTACTCATCGACGATATGAATAGCAAATGTCTTTCGCATCTCATTATCTATTTGTTATTGTTATTTTTCTTTGATTGGCTAATTTTTCGCATCTCATCATCAATTTGTTATTGTCAGTTTTATCTGATTGGCTTATTTTTGGTCACATGATCACCTTTCGTATATAAGCTCATTGTTTGTTTACACTCTTTACGTTTCTCTCTGACGAAGGGCCTTCGCTCGAAACGTTAGATTCCTACGTTCTCTGTTTCGGCAGTATATCTAACCTAAGTTACTATATTTCGATTGTTGTTTCAACACTGCCTACGCAGCACGCTACTTTTATTTCAATTATACTAATTGTCAAGTGAGATCTTATAGTAGCGGTAGTGGTGTAACACTGAGTTGCTGGGGGCCCTTAGGAAAATTGTGTTTGGGGCCCACCCACTTTAATAGTGACCAGATAATTGGGCCAGAAAATGACACAAAAGGGTAATGTGATATTATATAAAAATTATACAAAAATATAATTGGCAGAAATGCCACTGTTAAGCCATATTTTTTCACCATGATGAAAATTGTTAATTCTAATTTTTGACAAGGGCCCCCAAGTGTCAAGCCGCGTTTACACTGCAAGCCATTGGCTTGGCCCAGGGTAAATTTGTCATGCTTACACTGGCACAAGCCTGGCCATTAGGCCAAAGCATGGGGCAACAAAAGAAGCAAGCCCAGATATTATGGCCTAGGCCAGCCCAGGTCGTGTTTACACTACCGAAAAGTAGGCCAAAGTTAGGCCAAGGCCAGGCCTAGGCTTGCAGTGTAAACACTGCTTCAGGGGCCCTTACAGTAGTTCTTGCCCTATAAGCTTACGTATGGTTATGTCCAAGTACATATCTCTCCTTGTATTTAAATTACTCAGAATGACTAATAATTTATTAATACTAGACAATTTTACTCACCAATGGAAAGCATAATTTAGCAGTAAAGTGTCCATTTCCAGTTACAGGTACGGTACAGATGCTGTAAGGGTGCACATTTGAGAAATAACAGCAACAAATAAGTTGTATAATTACACTATTCCTTACTAATTTGCTGTTCCTTGCTTTATATTTTCCAGCTATGCTTCAAAAAACTGTACTCTACCCAATCTGGTTCAGATCAGAATACATTGTTTTGTGACAGAAACAAGATTAATAGAAGGAATGTAAAAAGTGATGTCACAAAAGCCTACTCTCAAGCCCGGTCCATGTTTGTCTTGGCCAGTTAAAGCTCGAGTCCTTGCTGCAGCTTTGAACATTTTTGGAATGAAATCACTGAATGACAGCCTTAATCAACATTCATTTCCTGCTAGCTTGGTGACTGGAAGCACAGCAGCAAAGAAAATATATCTACGGTTGATAGCAGAAAAAGTTGTAGATAAGTATGTAATTGATAACAAATCTGTAAATTCTTTGATTGACAGTGTATTATCAGAACAAGAACAACTGGAGAGAAGAAATAACCAGGTGCAGAATCCAGATGGATGGTATCCTTGCCGTGTAGCAGGCTGCAACAAGTCCTTCAAATATGATGGCAAGAGCAGAATTAAGCATGAAGAAACTCATATCAAAGCCCCAACATTGTCACTATTGGTAGTACAAAGCAATTGTCAGCCATCCAAATCGATTGCACCAAGTAAAAAAGGTGATGATATGTTCAACTACCAGTGTTCCCTACTTCAGCATGGGTTGTTGTACTTGAACTTCAGAGATGCTGTGGCTGAAGGAGATGGACTGAGAATTATCAGAAATTGGAAATTCCTCCTGCTCCATTTCCAAGAACATTCTACCAAATCTAAATATGCTTTAGAAGCCCTACACCTTTTATTGCAGGTCTATTCTTTACTAACCCCTCGTCAGGCCCACCAGTTGATGTGGAACAGGTCAGTGAATAACAGGGGTGGATATGGCTGTAACGTTCCACTTGATCTTGATCTTGAACATGACAACAAATACGTCAAAGAAGCATGTAAAAAACTTGGAAAAAATCTGACATCCAAAGCAGTTGTGAGGATTTGGCATTCCACCAAGGTTGCAAGAGAAGTTATAGAGAAGTTTGATGCTGGGAGCAAGATCAGACAGAGGTCGGGTAAACATGTGCAAAAGTCTGATTTAAAGGACCTTGGAATCCTGGTTGATAATTTGGTAAAACAAGATTCATTTACGGAGACAGCTGGAAGGAAATACCATCATTTCAGTGACTTTCCAAGAAGCCATATCAAAGATATAGATATGTCATCCCTATATAAATGGATAAATTATCACAAAACATACATTATACTTAACAGGAAGGCTTGATAACTTAAAAAACAGTAAAGGTGATTTGTTGTATTGCACTATAGGCTTAGTAATAGTTATTGTATGTTTTATGTCATACACATGTGATGACCAAATTTTGATTTATATAAAAAATATAAACATGTGTACAGTGTATATATATATATATATATAAATATAAATGTATTGAATTTTGATAAGCAAATGAGATCCTGATGACTAAGCCCAGAATCTGCATGCATGGCATGGCACAATAGCAAATTAAGTATGTGGATGCTACTACATGTAAAGTAAGTGTTGTATGGGTGCTTTGTAAATACATTTCCAGTCTGGAAGATTCTGTCCAAATCTAAAGCAAGTCCATTCTGGCCAAACTGACGGGTCCAGTACCTGTGCAAATTTGAAAGCACCTTTCAGTGTTTTAAGTGTTTTGGGGCACTGTATAAACATAATATTTCATGAGAATGCCAGGAAAATCATATTAAATATGATTTTCAGTTGAGAAAAACACATTTTCAGTTCTATTGTTATAGTTATGTTTAAATGAATATCAGTAAAATCTCTGCCAGAGATATTAACAGTCAAAAAGTAGATTAAAATTCTTGGTGATTAACACTGCTAACATAACTCCCACCATGTCACAGGAGGTCTACCCTTGATGAGTAAAATCATCTGGCATTAGACAGTAAAAAATAAAAAGTGCCAAATGGCACTGATGGGAATAAAAGGGTTAAAGTGTATAAACTCAGCCACTATTCCACCACAATTTTGCAAACATTTAGAAACAGATTTAGTGTTTTTACCCCAACACTATACATTATATTTTTGTATTCAACTACTGGAAATACAGTAATTTGGGTTTCGTTTAGCTAAACTTGATCAATAAAATTGAATAATTGACATCATCAATTATGCATATCAACATTTTGCAAAACTGAATCCAATATGGCAGGATAATTCGCTTGCGTAGCCTCTTCTTCGTCTGCAATAAGACCACTTACTTGAAACGAGACACTGAAAAGATCAGAGTTCTGCATTTCCTGAAATGAATCGTCTTCTAACCGTTCTGCCCATTCAGCCATAAAATCATTTTCTTCACTATCATCACTTTCCATTAAATTAGGTGCAGGTATATCTTGAAATACTTCATAAAACAATTTGTATATTAATTCAGCATGATGGTACTGCCAAACTTCGACATGTAACATCACATCAGAAATGTTCATAATAAATTCACTATTATCTAATACTTGCTTAATTTGAACATCAGTAAATTCAATAAAAAAACTTGGACATGAAATAACTGTAGCTTTTCTTCCTTTCTGATCCCCTTGCATTGCCTTTATGGTGAGTGATTTCCTCATATCTTGTAACTTTACTTGCAACATTTTCCTCTGTGTAATACTGACATCTCTTTTCTTTACCAATGGTAACTTCTTATGTGTTGAACTGGTTGACAAGAAGAGAGAGGAATGACATTCCTTGTGGTTACAATTGCATTTCATAGCACATGTATCACAACAATTATGAAGAACCTCAGGTGAATACGTATGAGTATTGCTTCCCAAATCAAATGGTTGCTGTAGGATCTTTCGTCTGCATTCATCTGAAATCTTCCGTTCTTCCTGTTATCCATACATCCAGACCAACTAGATCCTCTAATGGCAACACAACTAAATTCATCATTCGTAAATGTAAAACAACTACCTATCAAAAATCCTACGTCATCAGAACCACCCGAATTTGGAACTTTCTTGCAGACAAACTTGACCTTAACACAGATACTCTTTCTTTATTTAAATCAGTTATGCTGAAGTATTATTTTTTATCGTTGGTAACTTCTTATAATTGTGAAGACCCTCGCACGTTTAAAACAATTTGTCTCAAGTGCAACTCTGTTCGGAGTCTCACTGACCCAATTTCTTGTTGTATGTGATTATGTAATACTTATAATGCACTGTGATTTTATTGTTCATAGTTATCTCTCTATATCTTTTGTATGTTTAGGGCCCACAGTAATTGGCTAACGCTGTTGTGGTTCCCCTGCCATTGTTAAATCTGCTGTTATTTATATGTTTGTTTCTATGTATGTTACATATGGCGAAGTTAATAAAAAAAAAATAAAATAAATAAATAAATAAAAATGAAAGTACATAATCCTTGATATCTTTCTCACAGAAAATGCACATCTTGTTGTTGAACAACAGTATAGCCCTGCCTGGCTTCTCATCTCTACCACATCTACCACTCTCCTGTACATATGCTTCTAAGTTCTTCGAAGGACCTACATGAATGACAGATCTCACTGCCTTAGCATTTATCCCCATCCCAAATGCAATTGTTGCAAATAAGACTCTAACACATCCATTTTCTTTGGAAAATGAGTCAAGAATGGTGTCTTTAACTGTTGCAGGTGTATTTGAATGCATCATCTCAACAAGACGTTTCCTTGGGTCAAGTGACATGTCAGCAAACATTCCATCAGCTCCAATGTGAATGTCTGGTAGAGCTGTGTACACTGCTTTACTGTCTGACAATAAATCAACACTCTTTCAGTGTTTGTCCCTTTTTCTTTGATATCATCTATCAACCACCAGAAATAATCAACCACGTTTTTACCTTTTTCAAGTAGTTGGGTGGAATAACTTACATTATTTCGTGATGGACTCTCAACCACTTCAAAGGGAGACAACAAGCCAAGGACTTGAAATACATCATTTTTTGTTTTCTTGGAGGCAGTTGCTGTCAATGCCATGATGGGCAATCTGTCAGGAAGTAATGACCGTATTTCACGTAAACATGAATACCATTTCCTGAAAGCATTTTTCCCTTTGTGTCCAGATAATCCCCTACAAACAAACAGAAATATTTACAAAGTTAGACTACAAGTACTGTAGTATTAAGGAAATAGTATACAATCGCTATTAATAACTCAAAGTCTTGAGGCATAGGCATTTTAGAAAACATACATGGTTTTGAAAACTGCAAACTTCAAATTCAATCAATCTATGATTTATGTTGAGAGGAACCCGAAAGGGCTTTCACATTGTATTACTTTTCTTAAAAACAGTACACGTACTTGCCTATTTGTAAATATCATATAAATTTATAAATTTCATAGTAAAATTATCACTAGTGAAAAAATATACAGGCAAGCCAAAGATGAAGTAAATAGCATGTGATTTTTAGATGAATAATTTTAACTTACCAGTGCGAAATACAATGCGCTTCGTCGACAGCTATCCCAATCAGTCTTTCCTTGTAAATATTAGAAGAAAGCATCAATCTCCATCTATCCACCGATAGCATTGATTCTGGCGAGGTATAAACAATCCTAAATTTTCCATTCTCCACCTTTTTAAGTACTTTCTCATCTTGATCAGCGGTTACAAATGCTGCAGCAATATTTAGAGTTGTCAAGAGTGAAACTTGATCTTTCATCAAAGCAACGAGCGGTAAAATAACGACAATGATACTTTCAGGTGAGAAATTTGTAAGTTTACTCGCCACGAGTGGAGCCATCTGAAATATAATGGACTTTCCATAGCCTGTAGGCAAGTTTACAAAAACATCTCTCTTCGAAAGGAATTCAAAAAGTCCTTTTTCCTGTTGAGCATAAAGAGTATCCACATTAAACCGTGGACAAACATGCAATAAAGCTTGTTTAAAATCGTCGAGTATCAACTCCTTTGCGGCCATATTGAAAACGTCAGATTGTTTATTATATTTTAATTCTATAATTATTCCAAATTAGAAACAAGCCAACCAATCAGATTTCACTACCCAGTTTCTTGGTAGTGACGTCACTGGACGGCATTATCGCCTATTGAATTCAGACGCCTCTCTCAGCGAGTGAGAACGAGATGAGATCGGCGGCTGGCTTTCAGTCTACTGTGAAATGCCATTGCAACGCTGCGCTTCTGCGACAGATATCAAGAGGTTCATGACGGTTCTGTGTTTCTCCGATTTTTTAGAGCATCCTCCTTATTGCAGTAAGTTCTTTTGACAACGTAGCTTTTATTTTGGTTCCGCGCGCAGATCGTTTATGCCAGTTAAATCCGAGAGATAAGGGCGAGAAGGATGGGGGGGGGGGGGGTGTTCTATTATTATAAAGTACGCGTGCTTTTGAGCGGAACACGCATGGACGTTTCATGTACTATATAGGGGTTATTTTTGCTACCGATGTGGGAGTCGGCGTTGATGAATGCTGGCGAGGTTGAGCTATGCTGATGTTAGGGGTGGCGTTGAAATTGAGATTTCAATAGAATACAAGTGCTGCACTTTCATTGCTCGGTATATTAGCCAAGCAGTGCGGTGCGAAGCTCTTGCGTGGTTAGCCCTAACAACAACTTGTTATTATAACAACCCGAGCCAGTCATTACCAACGACTGCACATTCGCAAACGTCTCGTCAATTACTACTAGGCGTTTTCGAGTGACGCACACCGGCAGTTTGTACTGAACGGTGGGCTCCTTGCTCTGCTTCCCCTGTTTTCTTTTTCATATTACCTGTTAAACTGTAATTGTTTCCCCATAAAATTTTTTTATTTAAATTAATAAACAAATAAAAATCAATAGACACAACTTTTAACGGCGGATCTCTTGGCTCGTGTATCGATGAAGAACGCAGCTAACTGCGAAACGTAGTGTGAATTGCAGATTTCAGTGAACCATCGAATTTTTGAACGCAAATGGCGCTTTCGGTTATGCCAAGAGCATGTCTGTTTGAGTGTTGCTACTAAATCGTGCATCGTTTCTTGCACGACCTTTGGAGGTGTTTCGCCGTGTCCCCCTAAATAGATTAGTTTTCAAGTACATCGCGTAGCCAAAATGTTGAACTTAAGCATATCAGTAAGCGGAGGAAAAGAAACTAACCAGGATTTCCTCAGTAATGGCGAATGAAGAGGAATCGGCTCAAATTTGAAATGGTCGTTGATTGCAACGGCGAATTGTAGTCTCGAGAAGTACTACTCTCCTGGCAAATCGACTTTGTCTAAGTTGCTTGGAACAACACGTCGTAGAGGGTGACAACCCCGTACGTGGCAAGGTTCGAATGCCGACGAGGTTCTTTCGAAGAGTCGGGTTGTTTGGGAATGCAGCCCTAAATTGGTGGTAAACTCCATCTAGAGTTAAATACCGGCACGAGACCGATAGCGAACAAGTACCGCGAGAGAAAGATGAAAAGAATTTTGAAAAGAGAGTTAAAGAGTACGTGAAACCGTTAAAAGGGAAGCGAATGAAACCAGCAATTTGCCTTGCCGGAATCAGTCGCCTGCGCTCGATCACGTGCTTGTTCGCGATTTTTTTAGACGCGACTCGTACAATTGGCCGAGCGAAGGCGGCGCACTTCTGGTAGGTGAGTGTCAGCCATGTATGACATGCAATGTATGGCATGGCAAGGATGCTCAGGCGAGTTAATGTCCGGGTCCAATTTTTTCTCGCCCAGTAATTTCGCCGCAACGAGTGCGCGGCCGCGTCGCTGTTTTTAGCGCTTTGCGACATTTTTTTCGATTACAAAATGGCGTTGCTATTAAGTACCCAAGGAGTGATAGAATAGAGCAGAATGTTTTACATTTGCTCCGAGATGAACTGTGGATGAACTAGTAAACGTCGTTCTCACTATACAGTAAAGCCGAAAACGACGAATGGTATGAAGAAAGTCGTCAATTCTTCAAGGTAAGCGATATTTATTTGGTTGCTAGTAAAGTATATAATTTTGTCTGTTGTCTCACTTGTCTGTGTTTGTATCGAGCCTCTACACATTTATGTGTACTTTGGTTTGACTTTTGAGTATTAAATATATCTAAACATAAGCACAACAGTGAAGACAAACACTTACGCAGCATTTCAAACATCTATCATAAAACTACATGTCAATTTACTAGTAAATCTAAGTTGCGTTAAAATTAATAAAGTGTGAATACCATTACTGTATATATTACATGATTTTAATAGTTACATACACAGTAAAATTTTATCTAATTGCCCAAAGACCTGAAAATCTTGACAACTTTGAAGTTCTTGCCATTGCTGTGCATTTAATCATGGTTTAATTTTTATTAATTTTTTTATTATTTATTTTTACTCTAGATAACAATTCTTAATATTATATTCTTATATATTAGGACTATGGTTTAATTACACATTAGAGCTTAAACTAACTACCCAACGACAAGTGCCTTAAATGCTTTAAATAAACTGTTGACATTTTCTGCTTTTCTTCAGGTAACAATGCAATATTCCTTTTGACAATGATGATCCAGTGCATCTCCAAGCAATCTCATGGAATATAAAAGAACCAATCACAATTCAACATATACATGTGCCAACTGTTTTATATAAAATAATATGGTGTACATTGAAGTAACCAAATAAAGTAAACATTTTGTGTTTATTTTTGGGTTGTGTGAGTGTATGTACAGTATCACAAACAGTGTACAATATATAATAACAAAATAATTTAGGAGCAGAGAGCTGTATTCAGCCATTCAGGTGATTCAAAATATGGTTCGGGCATGAGTAATAACAGCTTAATGTACATATACTTGTATTTCTGCATCATAAAGTCATTAAACCTATCCAAGTAGCCCATTTAATAGAATTTTACACTCATGGCTAATGCCAGATGCTGTACTTCCAAGAAAAAATGTCAAAAGAAGCAAACTTGTAAACCATTGCTCAGCAGCAGAGTAGCGTGAATTAGCACCGACTGCGGCAACCGATCCAAAATAATTTTCTTCATAAATAATTCAAAATAATTTTCTTCATAATGGTACGCAGGAGGCAAAATCAGTTGTTGTTTTTTTAAATTATCTTGGCAGAGCAGAAGAATTTGTAGCCAGGAAACAAAATCAGCTCAAGATAATCCTGCCAGAGCAGAATAATGGTAGTCAGGAGGCAAAATTAGTTCAAAATCATCTTGCCAGGGCAGAATAATGGTAGTCAGGAGGCAAAATCAGTTCAAAATCATCTTGCCAGAGCAGAATAATGGTTGTCACTAGTCAGGAAGCAAAATCAGTTCAAAATCATCTTGGCAGAGCAGAATAATAGTAGTCAGGAGGTTAAATCAGCTGAAAATCATCTTGGCAGAGCAAAATAATGGTAGTCAGGAGGCAAGATCAGTTCAAAATCATCTTGCCAGAGCAGAATAATGGTAGTCAGGAAGCAAAATCAGTTCAAAATCATCTTGCCAGAGCAGAATAATGGTAGTCAGGAGGCCAAATGAGTTCAAAATCATCTTGCCAGAGCAGAATAATGGTAGTCAGGAGGCCAAATCAGCTCAAAATCATCTTGCCAGAGCAGAATAATGGTAGTCAGGAAGCAAAATCAGTTCAAAATCATCTTGCCAGAGCAGAATAATGGTAGTCAGGAGGCCAAATCAGTTCAAAATCATCTTGCCAGAGCAGAATAATCGTAGTCAGGAAGCAAAATCAGTTCAAAATCATCTTGCCAGAGCAGAATAATGGTAGTCAGGAGGTAAAATCAGCTCAAAATCATCTTGGCAGAGCAGAATAATGGTAGTCAGGAGGCAAGATCAGTTCAAAATCATCTTGCCAGAGCAGAATAATAGTAGCCAGGAGGCCAAATCAGTTCAAAATAATCTTGCCAGAGCAGAATAATGGTAGTCAGGAGGCAAAATCAGTTCGAAATCATCTTGCCAGAGCAGAATAATGGTAGTCAGGAGGTAAAATCAGCTCAAAATCATCTTGGCAGAGCAGAATAATGGTAGTCAGGAGGCAAGATCAGTTCAAAATCATCTTGCCAGAGCAGAATAATAGTAGCCAGGAGGCCAAATCAGTTCAAAATAATCTTGCCAGAGCAGAATAATGGTAGTCAGGAGGCAAGATCAGTTCAAAATCATCTTGCCAGAGCAGAATAATAGTAGCCAGGAGGCAAAATCAGTTCAAAATTACATTGGTAGGGCAGAATATTGAATGGTAAGAGGTAATCAGAATATTAAAAGGTGATCAACTTTCATCCAAGGAGTCAGCTGCTGACTGCTGAGCTGCTCCACTTTTTATATAATATCAGAAGAAGAAGAAAAGGCCTTCAGATACGGCTCGTGTTCTTTGAAATTGTGGTAATTCCGCAGCTTAAATTTCTGACAAAATCAAAATCATGGAGCCTTTCACGGAATGTTTAAGTGGATTGAAAACTTGTAGTTGTATCCAGCGATGTGTATTAAAGTGAGCAAAAATTCCCTTCACTTGGCGCCGTGTATAATACTTCGGGTCTCGTTTTCATCTCGTTTATAAACTTCGCTGACCATAACTCTCTTTGTTTCGCAAAGTATATTGAACGTATGTAAATTATAAAACTATTTACAGACTCTGGAGTTATTAAACAACAAAGACTTCGAACTTTCCTGACTTTCCTTGTGGTTTCCAGGGTTATGCGGAAAGCCGCTGGGCAAATATATTTCTGTTTCGTCGAAAAATATGGCGCATTTGGTAAACTTCGGCTATCGAGTTTGAACACCAAACTTTGGAGGCTCTGCCGGGAAGGTTCTCTTTGTACAACAATGCTCATTTTGCGTTGTAGTGGTAGAATATGTTCCCAACTATAGTGCTCAAACTTTCATGTTTAGTGTATAGTGTTCACTTATCTTCATCTATAGTGTTCGACATGCATGACATGACATGACATGTACGACATGACATGAACGACATGACATGAACGACATGACATGTACGACATGCATGACATGTATGACTAGACATGTACGACATGACAAGTACGACATGACATGTACAACATGACATGTGTGACATGACAAGTGTGACATGACATGTGTGACATGACATGACATGTATGACATGACATGTATGACATAATATTTCTATAAGATGAATATTTTCCTTAGACATCCTCCTGTATTGTACGACATGACATGTACGACATGCATGCCATGTAGGACATGCATGCCATGTACGACATGCCATGTACGACATGACATGTATGACATAATATTTTTATAAGATGAATATTTCTCTTAGACATCCTCCTGTATTTTACGACATGACATGTTGACATGACATGTAGGACATGACATGTAGGACATGACATGTATGACATGACATGTATGACATGATATGTATGACATGACATGCATGACATGACATGCATGACATTATGACATGCTTGACATTATGACATGTACGACATTGTAACATGACATGTACGACATGCATGACATGACATGCATGACATGACATGACATGTACGACATGACATGAATGACATGACATGAACAACATGCATGACATGTATGACATGCATGACATGTACGACATGCATGACATGTATGACTAGACATGTACGACATGACAAGTACGACATGACATGTACAACATGACATGTGTGACATGACATGTACAACATGACATGTGTGACATGACATGTGTGACATGACAAGTGTGACATGACATGTGTGACATGACATGTGTGACATGACATGACATGACATGACATGTATGACATGACATGTATGACATGAAATGTATGACATGACATGTATGACATGTATGCCATGACATGTCATGTGTGACGTGACATGGATGATGTGACATGTGTGACATGACATGTATGACATGACATGTATGACATGACATGTATGACATGACATGTATGACATGACATGTGTGACACGACATGTGTGACGTGACATGTGTGACGTGACATGTATGACATGACAAGTATGTCATGACATGTGTGACATGACATGGCATGACATGACATGACATGACTTGACATTACATGACTTGACATTACATGTACAACATGGCATGTACGACATGACATGTACGACATGACATGTACAACATGACATGTACGAATGACATGTACGACATGCATGCCATGTACAACATGCATGCCATGTACGACATGACATGTACGACATGACATGTAGGACATGACATGTTGGACATGACATGTAAGACATGACATGTACGACATGCATGACATGTATGACATAATATTTCTATAAGATGAATATATTTCTTAGACATCCTCCTGTATTGTATGACATGACATGTACGACATGCATTCCATGTACGATATGCCATGTACGACATGACATGTATGACATAATATTTTTATAAGATGAATATTTCTCTTAGACATCCTCCTGTATTTTACGACATGACATGTTGACATGACATGTAGGACATTATGACATGCATGACATTATGACATGCTTGACATTATGACATGTATGACATTGTAACATGACATGTACGACATGCATGACATGACATGAATGACATGACATGAACAACATGCATGACATGTATGACATGCATGACATGTACGACATGCATGACATGTACGACATGCATGACATGTATGACTAGACATGTACAACATGACAAGTACGACATGACATGTACAACATGACATGTGTGACATGACATGTGTGACATGACATGACATGACATGACATGTATGACATGACATGTATGACATGAAATGTATGACATGACATGTATGACATGTATGCCATGACATGTCATGTGTGACGTGACATGGATGATGTGACATGTGTGACATGACATGTATGACATGACATGTATGACATGACATGTATGACATGACATGTATGACATGACATGTGTGACACGACATGTGTGACGTGACATGTGTGACGTGACATGTATGACATGACAAGTATGTCATGACATGTGTGACATGACATGGCATGACATGACATGACATGACTTGACATTACATGACTTGACATTACATGTACAACATGGCATGTACGACATGACATGTACGACATGACATGTACAACATGACATGTACGAATGACATGTACGACATGCATGCCATGTACAACATGCATGCCATGTACGACATGACATGTACGACATGACATGTAGGACATGACATGTTGGACATGACATGTAAGACATGACATGTACGACATGCATGACATGTATGACATAATATTTCTATAAGATGAATATATTTCTTAGACATCCTCCTGTATTGTACGACATGACATGTACGACATGCATTCCATGTACGATATGCCATGTACGACATGACATGTATGACATAATATTTTTATAAGATGAATATTTCTCTTAGACATCCTCCTGTATTTTACGACATGACATGTTGACATGACATGTAGGACATTATGACATGCATGACATTATGACATGCTTGACATTATGACATGTATGACATTGTAACATGACATGTACGACATGCATGACATGACATGAATGACATGACATGAACAACATGCATGACATGTATGACATGCATGACATGTACGACATGCATGACATGTACGACATGCATGACATGTATGACTAGACATGTACAACATGACAAGTACGACATGACATGTACAACATGACATGTGTGACATGACATGTGTGACATGACATGACATGACATGACATATGACATGACATGTATGACATGACATGTATGACATGAAATGTATGACATGACATGTATGACATGTATGCCATGACATGTCATGTGTGACGTGACATGGATGATGTGACATGTGTGACATGACATGTATGACATGACATGTATGACATGACATGTATGACATGACATGTATGACATGACATGTGTGACACGACATGTGTGACGTGACATGTGTGACGTGACATGTATGACATGACAAGTATGTCATGACATGTGTGACATGACATGGCATGACATGACATGACATGACTTGACATTACATGACTTGACATTACATGTACAACATGGCATGTACGACATGACATGTACGACATGACATGTACAACATGACATGTACGAATGACATGTACGACATGCATGCCATGTACAACATGCATGCCATGTACGACATGACATGTACGACATGACATGTAGGACATGACATGTTGGACATGACATGTAAGACATGACATGTACGACATGCATGACATGTATGACATAATATTTCTATAAGATGAATATATTTCTTAGACATCCTCCTGTATTGTACGACATGACATGTACGACATGCATTCCATGTACGATATGCCATGTACGACATGACATGTATGACATAATATTTTTATAAGATGAATATTTCTCTTAGACATCCTCCTGTATTTTACGACATGACATGTTGACATGACATGTAGGACATTATGACATGCATGACATTATGACATGCTTGACATTATGACATGTATGACATTGTAACATGACATGTACGACATGCATGACATGACATGAATGACATGACATGAACAACATGCATGACATGTATGACATGCATGACATGTACGACATGCATGACATGTACGACATGCATGACATGTATGACTAGACATGTACAACATGACAAGTACGACATGACATGTACAACATGACATGTGTGACATGACATGTGTGACATGACAAGTGTGACATGACAAGTGTGACATGACATGTGTGACATGACATGTATGACATGACATGTATGACATGAAATGTATGACATGACATGTATGACATGACATGTATGCCATGACATGTCATGTGTGACGTGACATGGATGACGTGACATGTGTGACATGACATGTATGACATGACATGTATGACATGACATGACATGTATGACATGACATGTATGACATGACATGTGTGACATGACATGTGTGATGCAACATGTATGACATGACATGTATGACATGACAAGTATGTCATGACATGTATGACATGACATGGCATGACATGACATGGCACGACATGACATGACTTGACATTACATGTACGACATGGCATGTACGACATGACATGTACGACATGACATGTACGACATGACATTTACGACATGACATGTATGACATGACATGTACGAATGACATGTACGACATGCATGCCATGTAGAACATGACATGTAGGACATGACATGTAGGACATGACATGTTGGACATGACATGTAAGACACGACATGTACAACATGCATGACATGTATGACATATTATACAATATCCTTGTTGCTATGCGTGTTTTCATTGGTTGTTGCCCATGATCTATTAGAGGACAGACACATGGTCACGTCAGATCACGTCAGCTGACTTGCTTTTTTCTTTCTTCATGCCCCAAAACCCGACAGGTTTTTTTTTAAAACCTTTTAAGTTTTTGTATTGTATAAAACAAATAGATTCCATTTTTTTGTTGTCTGTTCAGTTATAGATGCACAGAGGACGTCACAACGTGGTAAGAACATCAGTGACCCACTCGACTGCGTCTCGTGGGCCACTTTTTTGTTCTTACCACGTTGTGACGTCATCTGTGCATCTATAACTGAACAGACAACGGCAAAATGGAATCTATTTGTTAAATATTTCTATAAGATTAATATTTTTCTTAGACATCCTCCTGTATTGTATGACATGACATGTACGACATCCATGACATGTACGACATGCACGACACGTACGACATGACATGTACGACATGGCATGTACGACATGACATGTACGACATGACATGTACGACATGACATGTATGACATGACATGTATGAGATGGCATGTATGGCATGGCATATATGGCATGGCATGTGGCATGGATGACATGGCAAGGATGACATGGCATGGATGACTTGGCATGGATGACATGGCTTGACATGGCATGTTTGACATGGGATGTATGGCATGGCATGTATGAAATGGCATGTGGCATGGATGACATGTGGCATGTATGACATGGCATGTATGACATGGCATGTATGGCATAGCATGTATGGCATGGCATGTATGACATGGCATGGATGACATGGCAAGGATGACATGGCATGGATGACATCGCAAGCATGACATGGCAAGGATGACATCGCAAGCATGACATGGCAAGGATGACACGGCAAGGATGACATGGATGACATGGCAAGGATGACATGACATGCATGGCAAGACATGACATGTACGACATGACATGAACGACATGACATGAACGACATGACATGAACGACATGCATGACATGTACGACATGCATGACATGTATGACTAGACATGTACGACATGACAAGTACGACATGACATGTACTGTTAGATTTGCGTGTGCTGTTAGCGCGCTGCCTCTCACCAAAAAGTTAAGCCCGGTTAGACGGGGTTAGTACTTGGATGGGTGACCGCTCGGGAACGACCCCGTTGTCGGGCTTGGACTCGTGTGAGTAGAGTTGTAGTTGATCTCTCCTGTGCTTCGAGGGTTTTTCGCCGGGTTCTCGGTTTTCCTCCCTCCATAAAAATCAACACCTAACATCTTAGCTGTGGTCCGTGGTCTGAACTGTGTCGTTGGCGGCTGCTTGGAGCGCCTTTGATATGCCTCGACACGGCCATGTTGATCTGTGTCCTTCGCAATTCAGCCACTGGCTGCAAGTAAGGATGATTAGCCCCCAGTCCTTTATCCTTTAACATGACATGTGTGACATGACATGTGTGACATGACATGTGACATGACATGTGTGACATGACATGTGTGACATGACATGTGTGACATGACATGACATGTATGACATGCATGACATGACATGTATGACATGAAATGTATGACATGACATGTATGACATGACATGTATGCCATGACATGTGTGACATGTATGACATGGCATGTATGACATGGCATGTATGGCATAGCATGTATGGCATGGCATGGATGACATGGCATGGATGACACGGCATGGATGACATGGCAAGGATGACATGGCATGGATGACATCGCAAGCATGACATGGCAAGGATGACATGGCAAGGATGACATGGCTTGACATGGCATGTTTGATACGGCATGTTTGACATGGCATGTATGACATGACATGTATGACATGACATGTATGACATGACATGTACGACATGGGATGTACGACATGACATGTACGACATCACATGTACGACATGACATGTATGACAAGACATGTATGAGATGGCATGTATGGCATGGCATATATGCCATGGCATGGCATGTATGGCATGGCATGTGGCATGGATGACATGGCAAGGATGACATGGCATGGATGACTTGGCATGGATGACATGGCTTGACATGGCATGTTTGACATGGCATGTATGGCATGACATGGCATGTTTGACATGGCATGTATGACATGACATGTATGACATAATATTTTTATAAGATGAATATTTTTCTTAGACATCCTCATGTATTGTACGACATGACATGTACGACATCCATGACATGTACGACATGCACTACATGTACGACATGACATGTACGACATGGCATGTACAACATGACATGTACGACATGACATGTATGAGATGGCATGTATGGCATGGCATATATGCCATGGCATGTATGGCATGGCATGTGGCATGGATGACATGGCAAGGATGACATGGCATGGATGACTTGGCATGGATGACATGGCTTGACATGGCATGTTTGACATGGCATGTATGGCATGACATGGCATGTTTGACATGGCATGTATGACATGACATGTATGACATAATATTTTTATAAGATGAATATTTTTCTTAGACATCCTCATGTATTGTACGACATGACATGTACGACATCCATGACATGTACGACATGCACTACATGTACGACATGACATGTACGACATGGCATGTACAACATGACATGTACGACATGACATGTATGACATGACATGTATGAGATGGCATGTATGGCATGGCATATATGCCATGGCATGTATGGCATGGCATGTGGCATGGATGACATGGCAAGGATGACATGGCATGGATGACTTGGCATGGATGACATGGCTTGACATGGCATGTTTGACATGGCATGTTTGACATGGGATGTATGGCATGGCATGTATGGCATGGCATGTATGAAATGGCATGTGGCATGGATGACATGTGGCATGTATGACATGGCATGTATGACATGGCATGTATGACATGGCATGTATGACATGGCATGTATGGCATAGCATGTATGGCATGGCATGTATGACATGGCATGGATGACATGCCATGGATGACATGGCAAGGATGACATGGCAAGGATGACATGGCATGGATGACATCGCAAGCATGACATGGCAAGGATGACATCGCAAGCATGACATCGCAAGGATGACATGGCAAGGATGACATGGATGACATGGCAAGGATGACATGACATGCATGACATGACATGACATGTACGACGTGACATGAACGACATGACATGAACGACATGCATGACATGTACGACATGCATGACATGTATGACTAGACATGTACGACATGACAAGTACGACATGACATGTACTGTTAGATTTGCGTGTGCTGTTAGCGCGCTGCCTCTCACCAAAAAGTTAAGCCCGGTTAGACGGGGTTAGTACTTGGATGGGTGACCGCTCGGGAACGACCCCGTTGTCGGGCTTGGATTCATGTGAGTAGAGTTGTAGTTGATCTCTCCTGTGCTTCGAGGGTTTTTCGCCGGGTTCTCCGGTTTTCCTCCCTCCATAAAAATCAACACCTAACATCTTAGCTGTGATCTGTGGTCTGAACTGTGTCGTTGGCGGCTGCTTATCACATAAAGCTCCTATTATTTACAAACACGCAAAAGTTAAAATCCATACGTTAAAATCACTTGCCGTTTAATCGCAAATTGAATTTATTCTCGGGCGAGAAGGTCATTAGCAGTGTTACCATAGCGAAACCGCGTTGCCGGCTCTCAGCGGCTCCGAGCCCTCGGCGCTTGGTTGCGAGCGACTCCGAGCTCTAGGCTCTTGGCTCCGAGATACTCTCCGAGATACTCTCCGAGATACTCCGAGATACTAAGGAAGATAAAGGAAGATTAGTGGAAGATAAAGGAAGAAAAGGGGAAGATAAGGAAGATAAGGAAGATAAGTGGAAGATAAGAGGAAGATAAAGGAAGGTAAGGGGAAGAAAAGGAAGATAAGGGGAAGATAAAGGAAGACAAAGGAAGGTAAAGGGAAGATAAAGGAAGATAAGGGGAAGATAAGGAAGATAAAGGAAGATAAGGGGAAGCCGCAGCCGCTCGGAGTATCTCGGAGCCAAGAGCCTAGGACTCGGAGTCGCTCGCAACCAAGCGCCGAGGGCTCGGAGCCGCTGAGAGCCGGCAACGCGGTTTCGCTATGGTAACACTGCTAATGACCTTCTCGCCCGAGAATAAATTCAATTTGCGATTAAACGGCAAGTGATTTTAACGTATGGATTTTAACTTTTGCGTGTTTGTAAATAATAGGAGCTTTATGTGATTGTAAATATGAAATTATATATTTTTTAAACTTTATTTCGTTATTTAGTCATGTTACAAAAACGTTTCTTTAAACAAATCACATTCTAAAAACTATAATCTTTTAAGAGCCACCAATTCGTTGACAGAATACAAACGAAATATTCTCATAATGCCTAAAGATTTAAAATAGGACGTGTATACTCCAGAAACCCCAGAAAGCTGATGCCACTGTGCCGGACTTGTGGAACTTTCCACAGTTCTTAAACGTATAAACACCACAAAAGCGAACCAAATATCTAATATAATATTCATATATAAGCTTTTCATTGCTATGTGCTAGTGTTAATACGTTTTAAACCCCTTAGCTCACGGCTTTTCGAATTGATTCCTCACACTATCTTAAGTTCTTCTTATATACGGCTTAAAGTGATTCCTCATTCAATCTTCGCACGATTTCTTCACTTATAAACAAGGGTTTAGTAAGCAATGATTCTAGGATGACTTATTCTGTTTGAATATTATAACATGCCCCACAACTGCCGACTGTCGATCAGTAAGATAAAGTGCATAAATGAAATTTGGTTCCTATGACTTGTATAAGTCGAGCATCTTTTGATAATGAAGATCTTCGGGAATTAGTCGGAGAGCTATCGGTTGTGACGTATTACACGGGGGTTGAGTAACAGTAGAGGGTCCCAAAGGAGCCTGAGACGAATGAAGGACGCGACGCGGTTTTGCTATGGTAACACTGTTAATGACCTTCTCGCCTAGACTTGCCTAAGCGCTTAATCTCCTTAATGACCCCTAATGAATTTCTCTTTTGTCTCCTGCACGTGCACTAAGGATAAATATGCAAATATCACACTTAGTAACAGAAAGCGTAGCAACTCTTTCAAAGTAATAAATCGCTTTGCCTTTAGTTTATATTTCGACACTTAAAATCGTTCTTTTCACGACTTCTCGAAGTGATTCCTCATCTAAAATATATCTTAAGTTCTTCTTACGATATCTTGACTTGCTTTACGAGAGTTTAGTTAGTAATGATTCTAGGATGACTTACTCTCTTTGAATATTTAGGTTCTAAAAATATAATATTCATGATATACTATTAATTCAAGTCTATACGTTATCTCAGCCGATTCAGACATTTAGGCTGTTCAAAACTCTCTCTATTCCTCCAGACAAGGTTTCAGATAAAAAATATGAAGTGTCTCTTTCAATTTCTCTCTCGTTCCTTGTAAAGAACGTCTATTTCGTTAAAGCTTACTGTACGCATGCCCTTTGTACCTACGTGTCCCACAAGTGTTGACTGACAGTGGGGTAAAGTGTATAAATGAAAAGGTAATACTTAAAAGGAACATAAGTCGAGTGCCTTTTGATAATGACGTAACCTCGAACTTCGGAAATAAGTCGGAGAGCTATCGGTTATGACGTAGTGAAAACCAGGGGGTTGGATGAAAGCTAGCGATGACGATGCATAAATAAAAAGTCGGTATGACGTAGTGAAAACCAGTGGGGTTGGGTGTCAGCTATGGTTAGGGGGGGGGGAAGTTAGGGTTAGGAGGTCCCAAAGGAGCCTGAGACATAATGACGTAATCAGGTTAGGGTTAAGAGGTCCCAAAGGAGCCTGAGACATAACCACGTAATGAGATTAGGGTTAGAAGGTCCTAAAGGAGCCTGAGAATGAATAATTAAAAATTGAATATTTAATGACATGACATGTAGGACATGACATGTATGACATGACATGCATCACATGATATGTATGACATGACATGCATGACATTATGACATGCTTGACATTATGACATGTACGACATTGTAACATGACATGTACGACATGCATGACATGACATGACATGCATGACATGACATGACATGTACGACATGACATGAACGACATGACATGAATGACATGAACGACATGCATGACATGTACGACATGCATGACATGTACGACATGCATGACATGTACGACATGCATGAGATGTATGACTAGACATGTACGACATGACAAGTACGACATGACATGTACAACATGACATGTGTGACATGACATGTGTGACATGACATGTGTGACATGACATGTGTGACATGTCATGACATGTATGACATGACATGTATGACATGAAATGTATGACATGACATGTATGACATGACATGTATGCCATGACATGTGTGACATGTCATGTGTGACGTGACATGGATGACATGACATGTATGACATGACATGTATGACATGACATGTATGACATGACATGTATGACATGACATGACATGTATGACATAACATGACATGTATGACATGACATGTATGCCATGACATGTATGCCATGACATGTGTGACATGACATGTGTGATGCGACATGTATGACATGACATGTATGACATGACAAGTATGTCATGACACGTATGACATGACATGGCATGACATGACTTGACATTACATGTACGACATGGCATGTACGACATGGCATGTACAACATGACATTTACGACATGACATGTACGACATGACATGTACGAATGACATGTACGACATGCATGCCATGTATGACATGCCATGTACGACATAACAAGTAGGACATGACATGTAGGACATGACATGTTGGACATGACATGTAAGACATGACATGTACGACATGCATGTCATGTATGACATAATATTTCTATAAGATGAATATTTTTCTTAGACATCCTCCTGTATTGTACGACATGACATGTACGACATGACATGTACGACATGCATGCCATGTAGGACATGCATGCCATGTACAACATGCCATGTACAACATGCCATGTACGACATGACATGTATGACATAATATTTTTATAAGATGAATCTTTTTCTTAGACATCCTCCTGTATTTTACGACATGACATGTACGACATGCATGACATTACGACATGCATGACATGTACGACATGCATGACATGTATGACTAGACATGTACGACATGACAAGTACGACATGACATGTACAACATGACATGTGTGACATGACATGTGTGACATGACAAGTGTGACATGACATGTGTGACATGACATGTGTGACATGACATGACATGTATGACAAGCATGTATGACATGACATGTATGACATGACATGTATGACATGACATGTATGACATGACATGTGTGACATGTCATGTGTCATGTGTGATGTGACATGGATGACATGACATGTATGACATGACATGACATGTATGACATGACATGTATGCCATGACATGTGTGACATGACATGTGTGACGTGACATGTATGACATGACATGTATGATATGACAAGTATGTCATGACATGTATGACATGACATGGCATGACATGACATGACATGACATGACTTGACATTACATGTACGACATGACATTTACAACATGACATGTACGACATGACATGTACGAATGACATGTACGACATGCATGCCATGTACAACATGCCATGTACGACATGCCATGTGCGACATGACATGTAGGACATGACATGTAGGACATGACATGTTGGACATGACATGTATGACATAATATTTCTATAAGATGAATATTTTTCTTAGACATCCTCCTGTATTGTACGACATGACATGTACGATATGACATGTACGACATGACATGTACGGCATGATGTACGACATGCATGACATGTACAACATGACATGTACGATACTGTTCACCCTCCAATAGGGAACGTGAGCTGGGTTTAGACCGTCGTGAGACAGGTTAGTTTTACCCTACTGTTGAAATTGTTGTTGCAATAGTAATATTGCTCAGTACGAGAGGAACCGCAGATTCAGACAATTGGCATTTGCACTTGGCTGAAAAGCCAATGGTGCGAAGCTACCATCTGTTAGATTATGACTGAACGCCTCTAAGTCAGAATCCGTGCTAGAACGCAACGATGAATTGTCCCGGACATTCGTTGGCGAACGAAGATAGAAGCTGTATTGTTTCCGGCGTCACAACGTGCTTTCTCGAGTAGAACACACTCCGAAACACTAAACAGACTCAAATATCATCAAAACATATCATTGTCGACGCAGCCGTGAAATGCCATTGCAACGCTGCGCTTCTGCGACAAATATCAAGACGTTCATGACGGTTCTGTGTTTCTCCGATTTTTTAGAACATCCTCCTTATTGCAGTAAGTTCTTTTGACAACGACGTAGCTTTTATTTTGGTTCCGCGCGCAGATCGTTTATGCCAGTTAAATCCGAGAGGAAAGGAGGGGGGGGGGTTCTATTATTATAAAGTACGCGTGCTTTTGAGCGGAACACGCACGGACGTTTCATGTTTTGCTACTGATGTGGGAGTCGGCGTTGATGAATGCTGGCGAGGTTGAGCAATGCTGATGTTAGGGGTGGCGTTGAAATTGAGATTTCAATAGAATACAAGTGCTGCACTTTCATTGCTCGGTATATTAGCCAAGCAGTGCGGTGCGAAGCTCTTGCGTGGTTAGCCCTAACAACAACTTGTTATTATAACAACCCGAGCCAATCATTACCAACGACTGCACATTCGCAAACGTCTCGTCAATTACAACTAGGCGTTTTCGAGTGACGCACACCGGCAGTTTGTACTGAACGGTGGGCTCCTTGCTTTGCTTCCCCTGTTTTCTTTTTCCTATTACCTGTTAAACTGTAATTGTTTCGCCCTAAAAAAATAAATTTAAATTAATAAACAAATAAAAATCAATAGACACAACTTTTAACGGCGGATCTCTTGGCTCGTATATCGATGAAGAACGCAGCTAACTGCGAAACGTAGTGTGAATTGCAGATTTCAGTGAATCATCGAATTTTTGAACGCAAATGGCGCTTTCGGTTATGCCAAGAGCATGTCTGTTTCAGTGTTGCTACTAAATCGTGCATTGTTTCTTGCACGACCTTTGGAGTCTCATGGTGTTTCGCCATGGCCCCCTAAATAGATTAGTTTTCAAGTACATCGCGTAGCCAAAATGTTCGCAGCCTTCGCGTGTGCTGCATTGCTTCCCATCGTGGCTATTTGACCTCAGATCAGGCAAGACTACCCGCTGAACTTAAGCATATCAGTAAGCGGAGGAAAAGAAGCTAACCAGGATTTCCTCAGTAATGGCGAATGAAGAGGAATCGGCCCAAATTTGTAATGGTGGTTGATTGCAACGGCGAATTGTAGTCTCGAGAAGTACCACTCTCCTGGCAAATCGACTTTGTCTAATTTGCTTGGAACAACACGTCGTAGAGGGTGACAACCCCGTACGTGGCAAGGTTCGAATGCCGACGAGGTTCTTTCGAAGTCGGGTTGTTTGGGAAAGCAGCCCTAAATTGGTGGTAAACTCCATCTAAAGCTAAATACCGGCACGAGACCGATAGCCAACAAGTACCGTGAGGGAAAGATGAAAAGAACTTTGAAAAGAGAGTTAAAGAGTACGTGAAACCGTTAAAAGGGAAGCGAATGAAACCAGCAATTTGTCTTGCCTGATTCAGTCGCCTGCGCTCGATCACGTGCTTGTTCGCGATTTTTTTAGAGGCGACTCGTACAATTGGCCGAGCGAAGGCGGCGCACTTCTGGTGGGTGAGTGTCAGATGGTCACTGGTTAGAAAGTTGCGATGAAGGTAGATCCTTCGGGATTGTTCAGCGTCGCAAACAAATCACCCGAGGCTGCCTGTGGTCTGTCGCAATGCGTGCCTTCCGAGGGTTGGCTGGTGTCCTGTCCTGTTGATGCGGTTGTCGACTGCGGCGGACGGCTATGCCAGTGCACCCAAACCGCTGCCCGTCTCCAGATCGGGGTGCACACACCACGCGTTGACGATGCTGACGAAAATACGGTTCCATCCGACCCGTCTTGAAACACGGACCAAGGAGTCTAACATGTGCGCGAGTCTGTGGGTGATCGAAACCCTGGCGAAATGAAAGTGAAGGGAACTTTTTAGTTGCTGAGGTGAGAAGCCCGGCCGTCGTGGCCAAGCCGTATCATCGACCGACCTGTTCTAATCCTAGAAAGGTTTGAGTAAGAGCGTAGCTGTTGGGACCCGAAAGATGGTGAACTATGCCTGAATAGAGCGAAGCCAGCGGAAACACTGGTGAAAGCTCGTAGCGATTCTGACGTGCAAATCGATCGTCAAATTTGGGTACAGGGGCGAAAGACTAATCGAACCATCTAGTAGCTGGTTCCCTCCGAAGTTTCCCACAATATAGCTGGGACTCCGATGCAGTTTTATCGGGTAAAGCGAATGACTAGGGGTCTTAGGATCGAAATGACTTTAACCTATTCTCAAGCTTTAAATTGGTAAGAAGTCCGACTTGCTCGAATGAAGCGGGACAATGGAATGCGAGTCCTTAGTGGGCCATTTTTGGTAAGCAGAACTGTCGATGCGGGATGAACCGAACGCCGGGTTAAGGTGCCCAAGTCGACGCTCATCAGATCCCACAGAAGGTGTTGGTCGATATTGACAGCAGGACGGTGGCCATGGAAGTCGGAAACCGCTAAGGAGCGTGTAACAACTCACCTGCCGAATCCACTAGCCCTGAAAATGGATGGCGCTCAAGCGTCGCACCCATACTCGACCGTCGGAGCAAATGCCCTAGTTTCGACGAGTAGGAGGGCGCGGAGGTCGTGACGCAGCCTTTGACGTCAGTCAGGGTGAAACGTCCTCTGGTGCAGATCTTGGTGGTAGTAGCAAATATTCAAATGAGAACTTTGAAGACTGAAGCGGAGAAAGGTGCCATGTGAACAGCAGTTGGACATGGGTGAGTCGATCCTAAGACACAGGAAAGTTCCGTTTTAAAGCGCCCACTTTCGGGGGCCGCCTGTCGAAAGGGGATCGGGTTAATATTGCCGAACCAGAACAGGGATATGTAATTGCCATGATGTAAGAGTGTCTGGAGAAACTTGAAAAACTAGTGTATATGTTGTAACTGTAAGAATTAGCCATATCTTTTTTACAAACCCATTCTAGAGAAAGGACAAAACATGGAACTCCTCGACCCGGTTACCTCAACATGGTTTACCAGAGGTCCATGTTTTCTCCTCTCCTCATTTAAAGTAGTGTCAAATTAGTTGGTTGGTACATGTGAATATTTTTAGATTTCTGTTTTATACCAGTACTGCAGTATTAGGGAATGTTTACACGAGGCTGGCCCGAACTCAGGCCAGACTGACTTTAGGTTGGTTGTAGTGTTTTTACTGTAGATCATTTTCATGAGTCCGGTCTGAGATTCAGTTCACGCCGGCCTAATCTCAGGTTGCCCACTATGGTGTCATATCCACATAAAATAATGATTCTCTGGTGGTAACGAGCTAAGGCAATTGAGACAAATCTTGAAGCAAGAGCGAAACCACGCCTATAATAGTTTCAAGGCCGGCCTCATGTAAACAAAAACTGAAATGCAAAATTCAGGTCGGTCCGAGTTCAAGCTGGCCTCATGTAAACACCCCCTTACTTGAATCGATTACTGCATTAATTTTGTATCACCAGTTTGTAAAATTAGATGCAAGATGTACATAATGGTTTTAGAACAATTAGCCTATTGTGTTTATATTATCAGCTATAATCAAATGCTAGATAATTTTTTATGTTATGAGAGGCTGTCATAAGCAATATTAAGTTAACACCTACAGTAATGTATGTTAATCCATTTCTACTTGGACAGCCCCTTAATGTTTTATTGTAGTTAACACAGAAATGTAGGAATGGTTCAACAAATAATTTATACATTCCTTCCTTTCACTTCACAGTAGCCATGTTACTGCTTATAGCAAAATTTAGCAATACATGTAGTTTGATTTAGGAAAAAGGTAGCAATGGGTTAAGTTGTTAGCAGGTCATGTCTTTAATTTCACATTGATGTGTACAGTAAATTGCACATATCATATTACATGTATTCATTGATTTTCTCCTTTTATTTCCAGGATATGTTAGTCAAAGTTTTCAATTTGTGACAAGAACTACCTGCAATTTTTTTCCAAAACTAAAGACAGAAAGGAAACATTCAAGAAAACAAAAGAAGGAAAGAAGTGAAAGCTGAGTAGACAGTCTTTGAATGAATGAATGAATGAATGAATGAATGAATGAATGAATGAATGAATGAATGAATGAATGAATGAATGAATGAATGAATGAATGAATGAATGAATGAATGAATGAATGAATGAATGAATGAATGAATGAATGAATGAATGAACAAACATTATATTAAATTAATAAATTATTATACTTGTAGATAACTGTATTTATTTGAAATTGTATTATCTTAAGCATTGACTGGATAAGTGACAACTTTTAATCGTTGTTTGAGTTGCATTTCAATTTTAGCCATAATAATATGCATGACAAAATGACTGTATGACAAAATTTATATTAAGCTATTTATTATTTAGAGTTGAAAGGGACCTTTTCCTTAAGTACATAATAATAAATTAATAATTTATACTTAATTATAAATTATATGTAGTTTAAGAAATCATAACATTTTAATGTGTTTGCTATATTATAATGAAAATAGCTTTGTATTATAGCGTTCACATTAAGCAATAGTTTTGTAGTGAAATTAACAACAATGGTTAGATTTGTTACCCATAGAAAAACCATTCGTTGGATCCTGTGTCACTTGACCCCTTGCGGTTGAACAGTTTCATTCAATCATTATGGTTTTATTAAATTGAATCTATCAAATACCTTTCTATGACATGTGTGGCTCTCATACGATCACAAGAAATCAACAAATTAAGCCAATCCCAATTGTTTAATGTAAGGTAAACAACGTTATACTAACTCGTACAGAATTTCCATAGTTTTCCCATAGTTTGCAGAAAAAGTACTGAATATATGGCAATACTATGAAACTCCATATAATTCCCATAAGGAATGTGGGAATCCTATGGATTTTTGCCAATTTCCTACATTTTCCATATATATGGCTCTGATATGGGGGGCAGAAGCCCATAGCAAAACCATACCCTCTTCCATAGTTTTCCCATAGTTTGCAGAAAAAGTAATGAATATATGGGAATACTATGAAACTCCATATAATTCCCATAAGGAATGTGGGAATCCTATGGATTTTTGCCAATTTCCTACATTTTCCATATATATGGTTCTGATATGGAGAGTAGAAGCCCATAGCAAAACCATATCGACCCCATGAATAGGCCATAGTTCAACCCATATTTTTTCCATACTTGGGCCATATATGTCCCATATCCGCATGTTTGGTAAGGACACCTATCGTTTTCAATACGAAAATATTTCACTTTGTCAAATCACGGTAAACAACGCGCAGGTTGGTGAAGTAATAAAAAATTCAAAAGACGCCTATGCACAGTTAAGATCTGTGCTTAACCGTAATCACCGCGAGATGCCATTTAAATATTCAGAGTTTGAACCTCAACACGGTATTATAGCATACAACCTCTCTCCGTCAAGGGATAGTCATATTGAAGTTTTACCAACAGAGCAAACGGTACAGTTAGTTTGCGAACTAGAATTCTCTGTGAATACACATGCAGGAACTTTATTGTTTATTGGTGAATTTAGAAATCAGTTGCGTATTGGTCTGGAAACACCCGCAAGAATATTATTCAGTAATTAAAAAATGCCAAAAAATACACAATGTAAAAATAACTGTAAAAACATAAAGTCTCTAGCAATCGATCCGCATTTACCATTACACCGTGAACTCGTTAGAATCTATCCAGCAATCTCAAAATACGCATAATAATAATAAAATGGAAAATCAGTGCAAAGACGAACAAAATTTATTAAATAATGAGAATATAAAAATATAACAAGAAGAGCATGTAAGCGAAAATAATAATAAAAAGAGAAAACATGAAGAAGAAGAAGATGAAGATGATGAAGAAGAAGAAGAAGACGATGAAAATGTCGATATAGAATTAGTGTCTGATAACGATGATGACACAGATAGTGAAGAAAACGATTCCAGCGATGAAGACGAAAACGAAACGCGACGAATTAAATAAAATTAAATAAAAAAAAAAGAAAAAAAAAAAGGAGCTTTACCCCAGATTAAAGTATTTCTAAAAGCAGACGTGCAAGAAAAAATAAAATTGCTAAAACCTGATATAATCAAACACTTACAATTTTTAGCAAAAAATATTATAAACTCAAATATTCCCATTCGTGTCTCTCAAGACGATAACCGTTTACTTAAAAAGATTGCAAGTAACAAAATAAAACCATACAATCTGAAATTGTTGTTAACCGAAGATTTACGATTAGCTCAGTGTTTTGAAAGAGCATACAAATTAATAGTTAAAAATGGCGGAAAATATCAATAAACTTCAACTTTGTCGACCCTGCTAAAATCAATGAATTATTGGAAATTATTAAAACCGAAAGAGAGGAAAAAACCCTACTCGAAGCCAGTTTAAATCCCGACCAATTTAAACTTTTAGAAAGTGCAATGAATTGCAATGATTGATTTAAAAAAAAGACAACAATATTATACACAAATTAATGAAGAGGAAACGGATGATGAAAACGAAGATGAGCACGAAGCACAAAGAGAGATTCGTCAAGTAAGAGAAACGTTAATACAAAAAAGTCATAATAATTTACAGAAGTTTATAAGAGAACAAAAAATAAAGAGAGAAGAAGAAGGAGGTTTTAAAATTAAAGGTACTACGGTCAAAGTAAATCTCGAGGATTTAATGTACGATTTGACACACAACGCGAGTAAACCCCAATCATATAATTTAACCTCCTCACAACATTTACGAGCTTGAAAATAATTAAAAAAAAACAATCTTCCTGCCAGCTACATTCGAAACACAAAATTAAAAAGTATGTATGTGCGATTGGGTAATACAATATTAACACCTGGTCAAAACTTAAGAAGCTTACCACCCTCCCCACCAAGAGGTACACCTGGTGCTACACCTCTACGTTTACCGTCACCACCTTCATGAAGCAGAATTCCTGGAAGAGATACTAGAGTTTTACGAAGAATTTATTCTGAATACACAGACTAAAAAGAAGAAAAGTGGTTTCGTTTTATTGCTCTCTCAATAAATTTTTAAATACAGATGATGTTAATAAAATTGGATTTAACAACAAGTATTTAAAACATTTTTTCCTTGGCACATTTCCTGCCAATATTAATCCGAAAAAACTCTTTTCCACATGTTGTTGGAATACGGACGAAGATAACAAAAGCGGTAGACATTGGGTTGCTGTTTGGGTCGACAATCAAAATTTTTATTTTTTTGATAGTTTTGCAAAACAAACAGTATTTTATAATCGTACATACTGGGAAAAATTGGCATCAGACAATAATCTTAAGTTTATAAATGTTGTAAAATCACCGTATCAAAGTATGGTCTCGACCACATGTGGTGTTTGGTGTTTACAATTTTTATATGAAAAATGTAAAAATAAAATATTAAATACAGACACACGTTATTTACCAAAAGTCAAACAACATAGTGTAAAAAAACTATTTTTAAACGAAATATTTTAAAAAATAGCGTCCTTTAAACAATACGGTAATTTAATTAAAAATATATATAAGAAAAAATGTAAAGAACCCAAAACAAACAGTCAAATTTGTTGTAATTTTATTTCTGCATTTTTGTAAAAAATTTACAGTTATTTTTTTTTAATAAAATATATATATTACAACATATATGCTTTTTTTATAGATCATACACTATTGTACATTCATCAGGAAAGATATGTGTTCTAAGTCTAGTATTACTTTTTCCAAATGGAGAACCATCAAATACTAAATACCCATATTCATTTTCGTTTATTTCACGAATCACCTTACTAAATACCTCTGAATTTATTTTACGGTTACTAGCAACCAATTGTGTGTTTCTATGATCTGTCAAGTTCCTAAACATAACATGATATTGGCTGTTCACCCTAGCGTTTCGTAATTTACCATTTCCATACATTAGATTTTGGCAGACAAAAATTACACTCATATTATGATGACTATCTGTCGAGGCAATATTGTCTAAATTCGTTATATTTTGTTTGGACGACGTAGCTACAACCATTAAGTCGTCTAATATAATCAAACTGCTATCACCTAAATGAGGTTTCAAATCTGAAATCGACGGTATTCCTTTGGAACAGTTAATAAATTCAATATGTTTTAATGTTGAACGAATTTGATTTTCATGGACGGTTTTCTTTATCCGATCATAAATAGGTTGATAAGTTGTATACAAATACACAACTCTTGTCGGTACTGGTGAAATCATAGAATCAATGTGTTTGATCAATTTAAAAATCCAATGTGTTTTTCCACATTGTCGGTCCACAAAGCGTTAACATAAACGGGTGTTGAAAAGGTAGTACAACCAATCTCATTTCGTCAGTCTAAACAAATTGTTAAAAGAAAAAAACTTAACCCAAATAACCGTATAGAACACTTGTAAAATCCTGTTGCACGAGTCGTTTATCGAAAGTAAACGAAAAAGATTTTTCTTCGTCACACACTAAAAGCTGTTGTCGGTTATTACGTGTTATCCTATTTTTATACTTAACGTTAATAATTTGATTCCGATCGGTAACACAAGAAGATAAGGAAGTACAATTTAACTGATTACAAACATCTCCTTTTTGAGAAAACCCTTTAGCATGCACAACTTCTTTACCTAAGTGGGTTTGATATACATAGCATTTTGGACCTGTCGAACAAAACAAAATAATCCAATCACCATCGTCCAATTCATTGGTTAAATCTCCTAAAAAATTACCTGTTTTTACTTCGTTGTAATTCGAATCGTCACACTCGTATATAACCGAATCCGTATCAAAATATAAAACGCGTTTACCGAGTTTATTGATTAACTCAAAAAGTTTAAGACGTGCATACGCTGTCACAAAACTTGCAATAATTACATTTCGATTGTTTAATGGGGTTGTCGCAGCTTCTGTTTTTTTGTACATACACCTAACAACATCCTCGGAAAGAAAATCTAAACCTGTAACTTCCTTACTCTCGTCATTTGCTAAACTCAACAACTCATCATAATCGTTTATGAATTCAACTACAGTATTATTTTCATTTTGAGCTAGTTTACCACATAGAGCAATGAGTGATGTTTTTTACACAGTACGAAGACCTGGATTTTTTTTAATATTTTGTTTATCCAGCAAAATTCCTTCGTGTTCCTCATATTCCTTAATATAATCGTTCAACTTTGTCTCGTCAATCTTACCATTTTCATCTAAACACGAAGAGGGAATACCACTACTTTCTTGTTTTATTTTTAAAAAATTATCAACATAACCACCAAAAAGTTTCTCCTTACGTTTATAATCGTATATTTCGATTACTTCAACCACCTTTCAACACACACATATACAATTGCGTTTCCCAAAATGCGATTGAATTTAGCCTAAACGTGATCATTAGCCTAAACAAAATTGTGTTTCAATGGCAAAAAAAAAGCTCAGCAGGGATCAGACCATCTTTCATCTGAGTTTTCACAGACTGAATTACAGGGTAATTTTGGGATGCACATAGGCTAGTTTTAAATGGGCGTATCATAATTAGCAATAGAAAATGTTATTGATTGAATTAAATATTTGTTACCGTATTATCTATAAAGCTAGGGGGCTTATTAATTGTAGGCCATTGAGGAGGAAGGGGTTTATTTTAGGGAGTTGTGTAGTCAGAGTAAGAAAGAAAAAAAAAGAATCTAAAACAAACTATAACTGGATTTTTTTAAACTGAGTTAATGTAGACATAAATCACAACATGTTTTTACTTGGGCGGGGGGGGGGGGAGTAATAGTACAGTATATACTTTAATATGGTACATGTGCATACAGTTGAATCTTGATGAGCAAACACCTCTAATAGGCAACCACTTAAACACGGAACGAGCACATAAAAGGGAACACCCCCCAGTATTCAGGCAGCGAAAACCCATCATTTGAAATTTGAAACATGGCGGCTGATGGTCAGTAACGAAGTGTAACTGACTATAAAGTGCAAATGTTCGTATAAAGATATTTTCGTAAACGCAATTCCTATGTAAATGTATTGAGTTCACGATAAATGAAACGTTTTCGTGGAGTCATATAATCGCTGCTATTTCAAATTTCGCGCTAAAAAGCCATAAAGATCACTCACAACCAGGGTGTTCATAGCAATTTCCATATGCACAACTGCGTTTCTATTTACGCCTGCGATGCTATATTATTCAACGGTTACATTCATTTGATCATGCGTATATAACTGAAGAAATTTACATAAATATAATGTATATAATCGCCGCCATGGCGGATGAAAACAACGTCGAAATGCAGTCGGAGCATTCGCCTTCAAAGAACAGGCAGATACGAAACCAGCAATATTACGAGAAGCACAAGGCCGTTTTAAAAAGTAGCAAAAGCAGCTATCAATTTAAGATGGAAGTACCAAAAGAAGACGAACATCGCTTGGATGAAATCAAAACTAAATTGAACCAGGCTAAGGAACGGCTGAGGCAACTAAACTCGACGAAGACAACAAACTTTGATATAATGGAAGCGCTCGTTGACAGTTGGCTAGATGTTACTGGAAGTCAAGTGCAACATTCCGTTGATCCTACCGATTCTGTCAGTGTGAATAACCCAGACCAACTTCTCAACCATATCCCTCTTTCATTACTCAACCCAAAGTATCAACTCCATAGTGTTTGTAAAGAAAATGATGAAATTTATCTTGTGTGTGGGACGGCTTTGGATCGACTATTTCGATACTTTATTGATAGTGGAAATGTTTGTAGTTGTGGAAATAAATTTGACGCATCTCGCATAAAAATTGAACGAGTGACCAAGCATAATCATTCTGTAAAGGTGGTTTTTGGATGTGACAAAAAACATGTTGTTGAGTGGTTTTCTTCATCAATTGGAAAATATTATGTGAATGTCAGGTGCGTACAAACGTTTATGGTGTATTATATAGTATACTAATAATATATATATTATACATTATACGGATATTATACATACTAGGTGTACAGGTGCATGTTTGGCATGTGCGGCCACATGACACACATTGAGTTGGCAGATTTTCAGAAAGTTGGCAGATTTTTATCTAAAAGCTCAGCTTTTCACTTACTCGGCAGAAAAATTTAGCTTGTCCCACATGAGAAACAAGCCAAACATGCGCCTGCATGTGTATGAGAAATATATGTATGTATAATTATGTGTACCTAATTCTACATTATTTTGTCTGTTTATGTGTTTAGGGCAGTTCATGGTTTTACTTCAGCTGGCTTGCTCCCATCACAGTATGAAAGCTTTTGTCAAGCTGCTAACCTTGGATTTGTTAACGAACACTATATTTCTGATGGTAAGGCAATAAAACTGCAGCTATAATATTAAAATTATTAATTCATAATTTAACAAACTTGCATTTTTTTTGCTATAGTGTACCATTCGATGAAGTATATAGAGGCTGTGCAGGGTTTAACAGACTATGAGTGTTCAAGATTGATTGAAGAAATAAAGGGCAATGATATATATAAGCAAAACGGAGAGGTGAATATTTGTTTTATACGTATATTTATATATATATTTTTATTTAACTATATGTACTGGTAATTGCCTTTTAGTTTGGACAAATAATAAAATATTGAATAGTTTGGACAAAAGATAAAGTTGAATGGTATGTAATTCCATCTTCATTATTATTATAGGGTGTGATGCTTGATGCTCGTTATGACTCAGTTCGGGCTGCATACCATACAACTGTGTCAGCTATCAGTATGACTTAAGTTATGATTTTTCAAACTTTCTTCTGTTATTACAGTAGATTGTTCCTTTCCTTCAATTATTTAATATACATTTGGATTGGGTTATGGTCATGTGCAGTGATACATAACATGTTCTGTTATATGTTTTCAGAGTTAAAAATTGGTGAGGTTAGTCACGATACTGTGATGTCAATTAAAAATGATCTGGTTTCTCGTGGAATAACTAATTCATTTGATACATGGCATGGTAAGAGGAATATCTTTTCATGAATTATACCCTTTTATGTCAATATTGTATCACCATGTAATTCTACAACTTATGCTAATAGGTGGAAAGGCTTTAGCAAAAGTGGCTAAGGGTGCCTTAAAAAATGAGGGGAAAACATGGTTTTGTGAACTGTCAGACAAAGGTATTGTGAAACAGGGACCCTGATTATATTCAACCACTAGTGGCTATACAGTTTGCTTAAAACTCTAAAATGTAGCATGCATATCACTATAGTACTACATACACTTCTTTATAATTCTGGTTCTTCTATATTTGCTGTAGTAAAAGGTGTCAAGACACACTTCTACTATGCAATGAAAAATTGTAACAATGACCCTGGACAACTTCAAAAAAGGTCTAAGAAATATAATTGAGCATTACAAGGTTGGTTTATGTATGGCTTCCTATCATGTGTTACATTATTGACTTTTTTTATTTTGATCTTTTTGGAGATTGCATGCAGGAGCATTTCTTTATATAATAGGGCAATCATGCAGAATGCAGTGAAGAATCAAGATGCAAAACCCAATCTGATTATGTTTCAACGAAAAGGGTGATTACGAGTCCTGCAGCAGCTGAAGCACTTATGGAGAGAGACTATCACATCCACTAGTATTTACAGAAATGCAAAGGATTTTGCAACTGTAAGTGAACTGTCTGTGTAGAAGTACTATATATATATGTATATGCAAGCTGTAGTACACTGTACACAAAGTTTTGGTGTAAGAAAATGGACACTGACTCGTGTCTTGGGACTCATGCTAACTTGTGATAATTATACTGTACTTTCAGTGTCGTGACACTTATTACATAGAAAGCTTCCATAATGTCATACTTGTGTATGACATATGAGAATCAACCTTTCTATATTAGATTGGGTATGCATAATTTGAGTCAATTACCATTATTATACTATAGTATATTTAATTCTATTTTAATTTCTATATACTATTAATTTACTATATTGTTTATGTTATATTTACTTTTATAAATTATATGTGTATGCTGTAGATTTATTTGTTTTTAATGTATTGTTTAATTTGACATACATTCAAAAACTGTTGTTTGTAGAATGAAAATGTGGACCGTGAAGTATATTCTACAAAGTTTTACCAGAGTATAAAGAGACCTGACAGAGTGGCACCTTACAGAATCTTGAAGCCAAAAACATTTCATTTTAGGAATAACATATGGTCATCATTTTTTTCAATTAATTTCTAAGCATAAAATATGTGTCCCTGGACGGCATCTCTATTTGACGGAATCAACGGAATCGACGGAAATATGGTTAATCGCTTACTAACAAACGGTTAATAAAATACATTTATTTACGTTTATTAGCTGAGACTGAAACTGATCTGTCGTCGATACTTCAAGTAAGGTTATTGGATTAGACATATTACGTACATATATATACGCGTAATTGTTGAAAGAGATTTTATATTTTTGATTGCTATGATTGCGCAAATATACTTGTCTCATTTTAAATTTACTAAGTGTTAAGTCGGACACAACCTGTGGGTTGATTAACAGAAAAAGATTTTCGATTTTTAATTAAGGATCATAGCAAAACCACCTTTTGAAGCTTGGTTAAATGTAAATAAAACAATCAGGGGTCTTCATTTATAAAGATATATATATATATATACAAGTTCTCTGTCTGTTGAACTCATTCTTTGAATCATAAACACGGGTATTTTTATTAAGACGATTACATTTAGCGTTTTCAGCACGTAGAAGGTATACTATTGCGTCATGATTGCACAAATGCAACAAATAAATTTTGTAATAAAATTTTGTAGACAAATTTACTAAATATTTCCTGTCATCAGTGCCGAGTAAACACCTTTGCCGCGCGCATGAAATGTCCAAAACATGTATATCTTCCGCCTAAATATTATTTGTGCCGCTAGTAGGAAATTATGTGCGTAAATTTTAGCGTATTTTACGACCCTCGACTTGCAACCCTCGATACTCGACCAAAACCCAAACTCCTCCAGGAAGACCTAATTTTGAGGGGTAGTGTGGCCGTCTTTCTTACATGCCTTTATTTACTAGGGGATTAGGGATATAAGATTTATATTTTAAAAAATTGCACAATATTTTCAAAGATGTGTTTTATAGCATAGTCAAAAACATGCGTGAATGTTTATTGTGATGATTGTGATCTAATTCATATATATGTTGAAGCTTCGAGCTTTAGTTCACTTAGGCAAATGTATGGTTAAAATCCAATATAACTATCAGTTGTCTGTGTGGAAGACATATCCAATCAACAATTTATTTGTTGCATTTGTGCAATCCATGACGCAATAGTACCTTCTACGTGCGGAAAACGCTAAATGTAATCGTCTTAATAAAAATACCCATGCATGTTAAAAATTCAACAGACAGAGCACTTGTATATTTATATCTTTATAAATGAAGACCCCTGATTGTTTTATTTACATTTAACCAAGCTTCAAAAGGTGGTTTTGCTATGATCCTTAATTAAAAATCGAAAATCTTTTTCTGTTAATCAACCCACAGGTTGTGTCCGACTTAACACTTAGTAAATTTAAAATGAGACAAGTATATTTGCGCAATCATAGCAATCAAAAATATAAAATCTCTTTCAACAATTACGCGTATATATATGTACGTAATATGTCTAATCCAAAAACCTTACTTGAAGTATCGACGACAGATCAGTTTCAGTCTCAGCTAATAAACGTAAATAAATGTATTTTATTAACCGTTTGTTAGTAAGCGATTAACCAAATTTCCGGCAGATTCCGTTGATTCCGTTGATTCCGTTGATTCCGTTAAATAGAGATGCCGGTCCCTGGACTCGTTTACTGTTATTACATATACACTGGCAGATATTATTCTTGTACATATTATCATCTATATGGTACAGGTAGGTACATGTCCTTTGTATGGGACTCCAGAAGGGTTTGGCCACCTTCTCTTGACATCATTTACCACACAGTTGGGCATAACTTCTCTGACATCGTCAATAAATATACCAAGTTCACTTTTCCTGTTTACATAACATGGGTTATGCCAGAGACCAACTTTTTTTAGGAGCTTGTAGAACTCTCGGTAGTTTTTGTAACGCTTGGCGATATTTTGTAGACGTGGTGGCCCATACGCCATCAGAAAATTGGCCTTGTGCTCACCAGGTGAAGTAATGCAAGGATTTTGCAAGCAATACTCGTATGCTGCAGACGAATGAGATTGCACACCATTTTCAGGGTTGTCAGTCTGTAAACGTCCCAGGTTATATTCTTTGCAACGTTCTGTTTTTATACAGATAGCTGAAGAAAGTTTAATTAATTTATAACTTTTAATTGAAATATTTCACAAATATGTTTTATTACCTGTATTTTTCTCTGATGTGTCTTGACCTTCGCCACCACTGTCTGCTCGTTTTCGTATTCTTGTTTCTTTCAGGACTTCTCCAGTATAATCCAAAAATGACCGCAGTGCTTCGAGCTCGGAAGAAGGAATAGAAACTACCACCTAAGATTGTATATATTTGTTATGTGCATTATTATTAGCATAATTCGTTGGGCCGAATCGCCGATGCATATCATTTATATATTTTGTAAACAGTAAAGGAATTGTAGAAAATAATAAAAGTTATTGATTCTCACCTTGACATTTGCGTTGTCTTCTGCCATCATATAAAATAATTTCGAAACCAAACCAATAGTAAAAAAAACTTGACTGTGTATGGCGAACTAAACGGCGCAATTTGTTTTGTTGGCGGGCTTTATCTTGATGAACCGGAAGATATATTATTTTGTGAGCCAATCAGATTTTTAATCACGCGAGCGGGGCTAAGACGCTACTTATGCGCTCGTTCCGTGTTTAATAATGACCACTTCTCAGTTGTCGTTTCGTTTCGTCAATCACTGTAAATAATACCTCTATGACCAGCTACTCTAATTTTGTTTAAGCGACCGCAACCTACTTTTAGGGCCTAGGTCTAGGTAGATACTGTAGACTAAAATTACACATTGACAATACTGTATGTTTATAGTCGTGGCAGTTTTCACTTTGCAAACGTCACAGCACTGTTCATGACACGCTTCATACCACATTGTAGTGTGTTAATAGTGCTTCTTGTTTGATTAGTTTTCTGTTGCACATTAAATTGTAAATTTAATGAAATATAACGATGTATATATTCTTGACAGCTATCCTTTGTGGACATTCTTGTAGTGACTGCCTAGTCCGCTGCAATCTCTAGCATTTGAGCCTGAGGGAAAAGCAGCTGAATTGGCAATCAGTTTTCAAAAAAGAAATGTACCTACATGTCTGATATATAGCTGTGGTTTTAAGGTTACTGTAGACCTTCAAACCAATTTTTTTTTTATTCACTGAAAGTGAAGCATTTTATCAGGGTTATCAGATTCTGGAAAGGAAATCATGTTTTTTTATTTCTAAACAAGGAAAAAGCGCATTATTTACTTTCACTTACAGGCCGGAAGTGACAAGAGGTTTATTTCACACGGCTTTTTCTCAAAGAAATGTTTTGAGCTAAAGTAAGAACTCTAAAAAGCTATAAGCGAACACGAATTTATCAGAATCATCTAAAAATTGATATTCGAGTAAATTAATTGTAAAATTGTGGGAATTGTAAAATTTTCAATATTTATCGTTTTACGGCCTTTTATGCAAGCCCATTTAACCTCCTGTGAGATTGTGTTTTAGCTGTAATAGTAAAAATTCGATAACTCTAAAAGTATTTGGAAGTTTTACAAACCCAGACACACTTGTTTTGCTGTGATATTTATCTAGTATACTGCCAATTTTCATAGCATTATAGTAAATAGTTGTTCGCTTATAGCATTTCGAATTGGAATGAAAACTTTAATAAGCAGAAGCGCTATTTTTTGTTTGCGTTCATAAAATGACCAAATGTTTTGCTGCAGTCTTGTAGCCAGTTATATCAGCTTTCGAAGAATGTGTAGGTTTTGGTATATGCAGTAAACGGACGGAGCGCTATAATGTTTTCCCTAAAACGCAACCCGAAGGTCTACAGTAACCTTAATTAAAGTATGAATATTGTTACAAATGCATTTGTTTCAGGTGTATATTTATAATACTTTGTATTTAGTTTCAGAATATACACTGTATTACATTCTAATTAGACATTTTTTGTTGAAGCAATGTATCGGAATAAACATGTTCATACTGAATTGTATAATAATTTCGAATTTATTGCCTCAATTTAGGACTTTTAGGTTCGCTCAATTAAGTGACAATTAAATTCATGAGATTCGGTTTGGGCCCCTTGTTCTGATTTTCTATTAAGTTACCACTTTTACGTGCACCATGGGATGCTTGCTTAATGGAGGTTTGACTGTAATGTGTAGTATAAAATAGAAGTATCTTGTTCAGCATCAATCAACAGTTTTGGGTTTATGGGACATGAAGAGAACAATTTATTGCTTCTTATAGTTGTTCTTGTAAACCATTTTTACAAAGTTTGAAAGTAATTT
Organism: Paragorgia papillata; assembly: GCA_035771165.1. Classification (NCBI taxonomy): domain Eukaryota; kingdom Metazoa; phylum Cnidaria; class Anthozoa; order Scleralcyonacea; family Coralliidae; genus Paragorgia; species Paragorgia papillata. The sequence goes on along the minus strand of JAWNZC010000175.1, from coordinate 368,323 downwards.
TTGTTTGACTGCCACAAATTGGAAAAGAATGCAGTGTCACTGCCGCAGCTACAGTACATCTTGACAGTCCAAATTATTTGATACATTTTTGTATTGAGGGACAACTAACTGTAAAAAGTTTTTTAACACTACTAGTCTTAGAATATTACAACAACACATGCAATGTTAGATAAACCTGACTGGATAATTGTATGCGTCCATGGTGGTTTAAGACCTAAGATATACAGTTAATTGTTTAAATTACTACACTCTAAAAACTAGTGTGTAAAATTACACACGTAATGTGCAATTTTACACACCTTAGTGTGTAAAATTGCACAGTGTGGCCGCTAAAACACACAAATATTTAAAAAAAACACCATATGTGTTTTATTACGTACCATATGTGTTTTATTACACACATCGTGTGTTATTACACACATCGTGTGTTTTTCTACACACCTATACATCATAGGTGTGTTATTTTACACATACGTTTTTGTGTGTAATTTTTACACACCATTGAATATTGAATAGTGTGTTAATTTAGCACAGTTTTTTTCATTTTACACACCTCAGGCAAAAACACACCATTCAAGTTAGCACGCATTGCTTCATTTTACACATCTTTTAAATAACACACCATTCAAGTTAACACGCATTGCTTCATTTTACACATCTTTTAAATAAACACACCATTCAAGTTAACATGCATTGCTTCATTTCACACACTTGCATGCATGCATTGTTTCTTGTTTCCTATATATATATATATAAATATAGGTCTTTCGGTTTATAAATATAATTCATAGCCGATTATCATATATATATATATATATATATATAGTTCAATCTACAGACACGGTGTTTCGCTGTACAACAGCTCATCAGTGTAGCTTGGAACAATCTGAATGAATTTCATCAATTACTTATACACATGCGATCGTCGGTGACAACCGCATGTGGGACAGCATCGGTGAAATACATTCAGATAGCGTGAAGTGCGCATGGGCCCAGAGTGCTCAAACTTCCACAAGGGTAGTGAGCGTTGCATTATCGCTAATAGGTATCCACGGCAACTTCACAGAGTGCTCAACAACACCGAAGTGAAGGAGCGTACATAGTTCAATCTACAGACATATATATATATATATAAGATATATATATATATATATATATATATATATAAGATATATATATATATATATATATATATATATATATATATATATATATATATATATATATATATATAATATATATATATATATATATATATTATATATATATATATATATATATATATATATATATATATATATATATATATATATATATATATATATATATATATATATAGTTAATACAATTTGTTATTTCCATTTTGAAAGCTCATTTAAATTATTTTAAAGGTGACATGACAAATTTGTTTTAATTTTTTTTGGAAGCCAAGAACTTCATCTTTACCAAAAAGATTCCCTTTTTACATTTTTCGCAATTTTTCGTAAAAATTTCGGCACTTGAAAATCAACATTTTGCTAATAACAATGGCTCGGGGCATGAGGCGAGTTATTAGTGTCACGTGACCCAAGTGACGTAAATTTGTTTGCATGTCGAGTTGACGACCTGCTGTGCATCTGTAAGACTTTAGCAAATGTCTAGTGATTCGAGTGATAGCGATTCTACTGTTTCACAGAATTCAACTAGCGACTCAGAGGCTTATGGAGTTGTTTACGGGCAATACGAGCCTTACGCTTACGAGCCCTTCACTAAAAATCGTCCGAATGATGTGAATCAGTCGATACCCAATAGCAGAGATGAAGTGGACGTCGATGGTCTTTCTCCACGCATTCTCGCTGCAAGATACGATAAGAATGTCAATGTTAGCGACTGGTACAAATGCAGCAAGAAGTGCAAGGTCGAAAATCTGGTAGGATCTTTGGAATACAGGTGCTGCCGAGAAGTTGTCGATACCTTGGGAAAGATGGCGTTTGATGGCTCAATAGAGCATATCAGGTGCATCACCGAGCATGAAGATTTCGTGGCTTTGACGAACAAGGCAGTATTAATGCTAGCTGGGCAATTGTTGATGCGCCATGACGGAAGTTACTATCGAAAGCGAAAAAATGTTTCTGAAGATGAGTAAGTATAAGTTACATCCAATCTATCTTGATGTACCAGACCAAGCCATTTATAAAAAAATTATCAGTGGTACAAACTATGACTCATATTGTGTTCTTGTAAATTATAGATATTTGCGATCAGTTGCTTATAGATGGCTCATCAAATGGCTCTGCGGATACATGGGGTGAAGTAATACAAGGCATTTACCTGCTTGTATCTACGAGTACATCAGAACCAAGTACCCAACACATGAAAAGCGTGGATATTTACCTGCACAAGCACGAGAGAACATTCCTAACTTTGACAAAAGTAAAGTATAAACTGTCCTTCATACAAAATGGGGAAAATTATGCTTTCTGAATAAAGTTTTCTGATCCCTTGGCCTATCATATTATAATATTAGACAGGGATTTGATTTACATTGAATAATTTTGCTACAACAATTTTGCTAAACATGTGTTTTCGAATATAGTAATTAGTAAGAGTGAATTTGATAAAAAAAAATTAACATTATTTCACCACATCATTTTTGGCACATGAGTATTTACATTACCTCATTAGAGCATGACTTGTAAAACCAAAGAAATGAGTTTAAAAGTTTTCTGCCTGAAGTTGCCCCATCACACAAGTGAATAACTAAGCAACTTACTGTGTCTGTTACTTGATGTAATTTGGATGCAACTCATCTTGCAATGCTGTGGCAAAACAAGTTGCAATAACCATTTTAGTGTGACTGAAAGTAAATAGACCACATCCAAGTCTATTGAATTTGGGGTTGTTGATTGCAAAATATTGTGAGGACACCTTGTTAACGAGGTGTTACTACACATGGCATGATGCAGGAAAAAATTGCTGCAATTCTTGTACAAAGTATAATTGAGTTGTACTTTTTGCAAGGATTGCAGCAACTTGTCTTCCAATGGTTTTGACCATTGCACAGCATGTTAAGTCAAAGTCATTGCACGTTAAATAAAAATAATTTCATGATGTAATACATACAGTGTTGCAAGCTGCAAATGCTGCGAGTCAGTAACGTGGGATAAGTTTCATGAAAAATTACACCATGTAACAATAAAATATTTTTAATACAAAAAAAACTATATACAATGTCCTCATTTAGGAACAATTACTTTTCGAGTGACCTAGCATAGGTTGCTTGAATTTTCTGCAGCAAGGTGCTTTCCTTTTTTTGGTAGGTTCTGTCAAATGTTCAACTTCAGTTTGCTCAGCAGGCCCTATCCTCTGCTTATTAAACAGCTGTTCTTGTATCTCAAGGGAAGGGAACATGAATGTTTTGATGCTCCCTTTTGTTGCAACCTGCTGAATTGCTTCTTGTCTAGAGATTCTATTTGCAAATTGGGCTGTAAGCGAATCAGGAGCCATAGATGCTTCTTCCTCATATATTTTCTCCAGGTCTTGTAATTTGTGGGAAAACAATGTCTCCTTCAGCAAGTCACTATATCCTGCAAATAAAAAGCACGCTTTCATTCCATTTGGTACTTTTCATATGCTTGAATCAATGAAAATTTTGACAACAATCTGTAAATACGATGTAAAAGCTTCATTTGGCTTACTGTATGTTGGTTGAACTCTAATTTGTTTTTACAACTGCTTCACCACCCTTGAACTTCTGCCACCACACACGAGTCAGCTCTTCACTATTCTTTTTTTTCTTCACCTCTCTATGAACATTTTCATTAAAATGAAGGGATGCAAGAATTTGCCTGGTTGTAATAAAAAATGAATCTAAATTATTTCTGAGTTATGTTATGGGTTGATATCCTCCCTTCGACTTATGGCCAGAGAGAGTGTAGCTTAAGGGCCATCGATGAAAAGGAGTGAAAAGGGATCCATAACTAACTGTACAGCCTGAGATAACTAAGTTAGTAAGATGTTGGGAGGTATGGTTGGTGCAGTGCTTCCCGCCGCTGGGTCCCACTGAAGTTAATCCCAATCTGATTGGATCAATATTCGGATGGGTTACCACGTACATGAGACACATGTTAGTTGTACCTCGAGGGTTTTTCTCCGGGTTCTCCGCTTCCCCCCTCACCAAAATCAACAACAGGGTGGGTTAGGATATACATGTCAAGTGTTTCATACACGAGCCATTTGCTCGGAAGAATTGGGCAACCACTTCCTAGGTAATAAACAATAAATAAATCATACTCATACTATTGTATCATGTCTATTGTATGATGTAACTGTATTGCATACAGGGTGTATTGACGTGCTGATTTACAAAAATGTATTCAATGGCATTAATTTGAGAGGAGGGTTTATTGGAAGAATGTTTATTCAAATTCACAAACCTGCATTTTGTTCCCATCCAGGAAAAACAAAGTATTTTGGGGTGCCAGAAATTTAAAACAGCATGATATGATTCCAGTGCACTTGTTTGAGTGTCTGGAGACATTTTCCTGATGTCATTAATTAGTTTTCTGTTACTCACGATCGCATTCATTCTGTCAAAAGCATCTGTACCTAGATATGGAAGTATGATGTTGTTATAGGGTTGTTGCAAAAAATAATGATATTTTGATTACTACCACACTGCAATTATGCAAATATTAAGTAAACCAGCATGAAACCCGTGGAAATATAGGACCAGTAGCCAGGATCCTGTAGAACAAACCTTTGTACCCTCAGAATTTTCCCCCGGCACTACCATTAGACAAAACGAAAACATGAGTGATACGCAAGCATATGAGATGTAAGGGGCATAGAAATAAATAGAATACAGGCTCCTACATTCCATCTGTTACAATACTATAGGGAGTCAAAATGGCAGATTTATAAGGGCACATGAAGTTTCCCCAGGACTTTTTTGAAATAGCAAATGAAGTGGTAGCACTGACCTGCACAGTATATAACTGGAGTGTGGGTCCCGGAACTTCTGTGTTGCAAAAAGTGTCCCCAATTGGCCAGTGCCATCTTAATTTTTTGACCTACTGATTGGTTAATTTCGTAGTTGAGGACCTACCAAGATGGCATCCATGCTTTCATGGCATGTGATTGGTTAATTTAATGATTGGCCACTCGTATTTATATAGCCTGATGCAAACACGAGACGTTTGGGAGAATTTGAAAGTTTATGTGAACCCGAGCTGTAGGCGACGGCTCAGTTTTATATAAGTACCGTACTTTCAAATTCTCCCAAACTCCCTCGAGTGTTTACAGCAGGTTATATAAACACAAGGCATCTATTTTCTATTTCTTTTATAAAATAAAACGTTGTGACGTCACAACACAGTAATTAACCAATCAGAGTGCGTGTAAGATGCCACCTATTTTATATATATAAATACTAGGGGTGGGCGATACTGGGATTTCATGTTTCGATACGATACCGATATTTTTTCATCGATATCGATATCGATATCGATACTGACACTATTATTACTACATAAGTTTTACTAATATACTTTCACTGTATTAATATATGATTTGTGTTAATAATTGACAATTACATCAAACGTTTAAAACCACAACAAAGATTTAATAGAATATAACTATTAACCCATGGTAATTAAACATTAACAATGTAAAATATATAACCAAATGTTCAGTTTTGTACTATAGATTGTCTCAGTGTCTCAATTACTACATGTTTTGATTCAAGAAAAGAAACATATGAACATTCTTTGGTTTCAGACAGCTTCTTCTATGTGACACTAGTTCTCCAGCTTTAGAAAATAAACGCTCTGAAGGCACAGATGTTGCTGTGATGCACAGATATTTTAAAGCTAATTTTGCAAGGCCTGGATAGTGCTTACTGTTTGCACACCACCATTCCAATGGATCTTCTTCACGTGGTATCACATGCTGTTCAAAATACTGCCTGCTCTCAAACAATTTATCATTCATACCTTGCATTGCATTTGCTCTATCTGCTACCCTTGCATCAAATGCTTGCCATAGCACATCACCTTTAGGCAATGGAGTTGGAACATCTTCTGCCTTCGATTCCAATGAAGCCATCTCATGCACTAGTGATTCTGCACTGGTTCGCGATGCTCCATTATTCAGAAAAGCCAATTTCTTAAAACGAGGATCCAGGAGGGTCGACTTGGCAAGGACACCATTTCCTTCTATGTTGACAAAACGTTGACGCATTTGAGCAACAAGCTCTTTGTTGACACCAGGGGATGCATCATTGCCAGTTATCTGCTGCAAAGATCTTGCTATTGGTATAATCTTGGAGATTGAGACATTCTTTTCAGCACTCATCTCAGTTGTGGCATTTTCAAAAGGTTGAAGTACTTTAATAGCATCCTTAATTTTGTCTACATCCACTAATGAGAGACACAACTCATTCCTACCCTGCAAACAGAGTGTTGTAGTTACAGCTTGCTGTTGTTCAATGATTCGTTGAAACATATACAAGGTGGAATTCCACCTGGTATCAACTTCTTGAATTAATTTTCCCTCGGGGATACCAAGCTGTTTTTGAACCTCCCTCAGCTTGTCTGTGGCTTTAGCACTGTGGTGGAAAAAGCTTACAATGTCCTTGCACTTTTTCTTCAAAGGAGCCAACAGTGTATCTGCGGAAATACCAGCCTGGACAATCAGATTCAGAGTATGGGCAAAGCAGGGAATGTGTTTCCATCCAACAATCCTCACAGCTGCAACAACATTTGCTGCATTATCGGTGACCAGTGCAACGACTTTCGCAGTTATCTCCCATTCATCAGCTATTCTTTTGAGCTCTGCTGCAATGTTTTCTGCAGTATGGCTTACACAGAGATTAAAAGTTTCCAAAACAAAAGATTGCATCTTCCATGATTCATTAATAAAGTGACACGTAACTGTTATATAGCCCTGAGTTGTTTGCGAAGTCCAAATGTCTGTTGTCAGACAAACATGGGAAGCAGAATTTAGCTGATTCTTTACCCTGGCTTTCACTTCTTTATACTTTTCTGGAAGTTTGCGCATTAATGTCCTTCGACTGGGTAGCTGGTATCTGGAATCCAACAAATGAACGAATTTGTTGAAACCCTTATCATCCACGATTGAGCTAGGTTGCATATCAGTTGCTACCATTTCCAGCAAGGCATTATCGAGACTTTTCTGACGTGGACCGTTTGCTTCATACTTTGTACTCTTCGCAAGAATTCCTTGAAGAGTCGCTTGTATTTTCTTACCACCCGATTTCTTCTTGTTTGTCTCGTGGTCTTTCTTCATTTGTTCTTGACAAATTTTATACTCTGCATGATGTTTAAGCTTCAGATGCTGAAAACGAAAACAGCCATTTTATTTATATACTGAATTGTTTATACATACTGTATTTGAAATTTATTCATACTAATTTGAATTTCAAATTTTGAAACTTATATTTACATACCTTTAAGAGATTTGTCGTGTTGCTACGATGTTTTACACTCTCTGCACAAATTGTACATTTGGATTCTCCTTCATTTGTTCCAAATCTTGAGAAATATCGCCATGCAGAACTTCGGGTTCGCTTTCGACGTGTATTACTCGTTTCAGCCGTTGGAATAGATTATTCTAAGACTTCTATTTCTTCGTCTTCTATTTCAATTTCTTCTTCATTTTGTGAACTGGTATCTTGTGAAATTGACGCCATATTTTTTGCCTTTTTTGGCAACGTGGGCACTGGGCAGCGTGCGCTGATCTAAACTTATTTGGGAACTGGGAAGCGTGAAGCTGTACTTCATTTAAGACTGAGTTCAATTCAAAATCAATTAGTCCGTATCACGTGACACGTGAGCAATATCGAAATCATCGATACTGAAAAATAGTATCGATACCAATTACTAATTTCTCAGTATCGACAGTATCGATATTTTTTAGAAATATCGCCCACCCCTAATAAATACAAAAGGATGTGCTGGCTCACCATCAGCTACACTGTACTGACGAGTCCCAAGTGGACGAAACGGCTGTCAACAGTTGCTGATGGTGAGCCAGACACTGCATTTATTATTGATATTTCACCGTCCAAACTGCAGTGCAGAGACCGTGTGGAATTAAACATCATATCTTGTGAGCATATATATATATGAGCATACCCTTACAAAAATAAACTATAGTTTTTCTCATAAAAACTGTAGTTATCAAAACTATAGTATTTTGGAACAAAACTATAGTTTATTTGAAAACTATCGTTGTAGGAACTATAGTTGGAGAAACTATAGTCGGAGAAACTATAGTTGTAGGAAGTATAGTTGGAGAAACTATTGTTGTAGGAACTATAGTTGGAGAAACTATAGTTGTAGGAACTATAGTTGTAGGAACTATATAGTTGTAGGAACTATAGTTGGAGAAACTATAGTTGTAGGAACTATAGTTGGATGAACGAAAGTTGGAGAAATTATAATTATAGGAATTATAATAAAACTATAGTATTGCTGAAAGAGAACCGTAACAACTGACAATTATTACTAACATCAAGCTGCAATTTCTGAAACTAACTAGTTCTAATTTACTTATAGTTACCTGGAAACCTCTTAGCCATACTAAAACATCAAATACAGTAACACTGATAGTCAAAAATTTAATAATGTAATGAAAACAATTAATTTTATTTTATTAGCAATAAACAAATGAATGTTGTTGTTTTTTCACTCTGTTGATTCTTGGCTTCGATCAGCATCAACAGGTTCTGCCAGTTCTGGGTCAATATTTTCTTCTTTTTTAACGTTTTGTTTTTCCCAGGCACCTTCCTCATTGTTTAGTTTAAATTGAATGGCCTTGACGACGACATCTTTAAAAACAGTTCTTTTTTCATCAACAAATTTTGTTGACATAACATGATCTATAGTGTCAATAAACCATCGATGTATTAGTCACAAACTACTGCCAACCTATTTCGATAACCATGCAATTAAGTATTTGTAATATACCATGCATGTTACCCTTTATTATAACAAAGTCTGTGTTTATTAGATTATACTCTAACGAACAGCAATTTTGCTTCAACAAAGAGCATAAGGTGTTGTTATTACAATCAATTACGGACTTAATTCCTAGTAGCCAATCACAGGCGTAGTTCTAAACGAACTTCGTAGTTCTAAATGAACTTTCGAACTTCGCAACAAACTTTGGAACATTTCTGTCAAAAGTAATCTGAAACCGACAACAGTAATTTATACATACTTACCAATTAAAGACTTGATGTAATTGTCATTGAGCTTCGGTTTCATTGCTCCATTCTTTCCCTTTTGTCCCTTAAAACTATGGGATGCCATGTGCTCCCTAGACAAGGTAGCTCCCATTAGGTTGGCCACATATGACCCAACTCGGCGTACCTTTATACTCTGAAGTATCTTGGCAGGTACAGCTAGACCAGGTCCAAGTTGAACCTGTAAGCATTGAAAACATTGTAAGTTATTGGTTGCAGTAATATGGACATTTGTATGGCCTGCTTTCAAAATCACGTGACATGACAAAAGCAGGGCAAAAGTTTAATACGGCATCAATCTCATTGAAAAAGTGATGTAGGATCAGTTTATCATGTTTTGTCATTACAACTGTTTACTCGTATCCTGCATATTACAATGATTTATCCTTCCAGCATAATTGATGCATGTATGAGTCATGTCAACTGAAAAAAGACGCCATCTTTGTACATTTACCCACAATTCTTCACCTACAAAAAACACTATTTCTTAAAAAATACTGGAAGAATGATGAAAAGATGAAAACTATCACGTTGACATGTCAACCTAATCAGTTACCAAAAATGGTTAAATTTACCGTCACCATCTTTTTCTGTACCGACAATTGTTTATAGACCAAAATACGAAATTAAGGCAAAAAACTGGCAGGCATCAGTAAGTAGTGTACTAATAAATGTAATTTCTTTTAATGTGTTGGAGGTTGGTAACTAGTCATTAACCAATCAGATTGCTTTATTTTTTTTTTCAACCAATCAGGAGCAAGTAGGAATAAATTAACGTCGATTTTGGACGGAGGGTGCTAGAGAGTAGGTGTTGGCTACTTTATTTTTAATGAATTCATGGGTGTGGTTTGAGGTCGGGGGGGAGGGTTGGTTTTTTTTGTATGTGTATGTATTTTTTCCTTGTGTGTGATGTAAAAAACAATTTTTTTTAAAAAAGGAAAAAAAATATTTTTTTCTTTTAAAGTATAGAAGTAATGAACGTTGATACCGTGAAGGTTGATATCGCTAAGGAAAAAACTAATAAAAAATAATTGTTATTGAATATATAGTTGTTGTTGTCTTTGTTTTTTTGAAATTTTACGTTTTACCATATATGTTTAAAATAGGAAAACATATTTTTAATTTATAGAAAAAATATATTTTTTCATTTTAAAAAATATTTTTTATAAAAATATATTTTCATTGTTTTTGGATATTTTGTTTTTTGATACTTGTTTATATAAATTGGGTTTTTTATTTTTTTTTTAGTCGGTTTTTAAAAAATGGTTGAAGCGATATGGATGAAGTTTTTCTCAGATCAATCGAAGGAGAAGTTTTTATCAGTTGAAAAATTAAATTATTTTAGGGAATTTTATCCTGATAGTAATTTGATATTACGTGGGGGAGAGGAAGTTATTATACGTGGAGGGGAAGATAATGAGGAAGTTATTAAAGATGCTAGTGAAGAAGAAATAAATATGGAACTTTTGTTTGAAGTGGTTTCTGCAGTAGAGATTGAAAAATATTATGGATACCCCTTGGGAAATCTTTATACTTTGGATACTTTGAAAAAAAGCGATTTTCATAAGTTTTTGGGAAAAGTTGTGTTTTATAAAGATTATATTTTAAAAGTGAAGGAGAATTGTACTTAAATATGGATGAAGCAGCACGCAAGAATTATTGAGAGGTTGTGCAATTATGTGATTTAAAAAATCAGAAGGTTTTAGTGAACAAATTTATTAAACAAATGCAAAGAGAGATACAGACAGATTTCCATATTGACAAAGAGGAAAGTATCATTTTATATCTGTGGATAAAGTACAAGAAGGAAACATCGATTGATTGGACAACGTATATCGCATTTTTAAAAAGAAATGTTTAATAAAAATAGGATAATGAATCTATTATTTTGGATATTGTTTTGGATATTTGTTTTTGGGTTTGTAGATTGGATTATTCATGGTAAAAAAAATGCTTGTTTCTGGTAAAAGGTAAAAAAATTTATTTCCAATGTTTTTTTATTACAAGTATTATTTTTAAAGATTATATTTTTTCCACCAGCGTTGTTGTCTATTTATACAATCACAACGTTTAAAGATTTTAACCTTAACTTTTTTACTATTATACTCTGTACAAAATTTACAAAAAAATGCTTTAACTTCGCATTCTTGACAAGTAAAGAAACAAAATATAAGTTCACGATTAATATAATTCGAACAACTAGTACATGTTTCCATCTAAAAGAAAAAAAATAAAGAGAGAGAGAGAATATAAGAGAGAGAGAGAATATAAAAAAAATCATACCTTAAAAATGGAACCAACCGAGTTGGAGGCAGCAATGGCGTATAAGAGAAGTATTTGTGAATCGTTTGCTGAATATTTTAATAATAATCCCGAAGCGATGAAAGATTTATTTGAAGAATGTAAAGAAAAACAAAAAAGAGAAGAAAGGGTAATAATTTTTTTTACATACCTTACGCTTCTTCTATTTGTTCATGGATCGTATTTTCTAATTCTCTTTTCCTTTTATTTCTTCTTTTGTTGATAATTCTTTCATAGTTATGTTTGTTTTCATGTTTACATGAAATTGATAATAAATTCTTTAGAAGCACATTACATTTCGCTATGACAATCATTTCTAATGAAATTTCAATTAAAAAAGCACATTCAGTTTCTATTGATAATTGATAGTCTAGTTTTGTATTATCCATTTGTGATACCATCGCAATCCATTGAAGACAGAGTCTTGTGGGTAGTTTAATAAAGTGTTCAACATAGGGAAATATTGTAAATAGCATACAACTATCCGCTTGGTATACTGCAGCGTATTCAGCTGAAGCTGGTCTCTCTGTAACAAGCCATTGTTCTAGTTTGTTCTTGTTCGGAAAATATGTTATATATCGGAGCAGTGGGTACGCGCTGTTGGTTTCATTTGTCAATCTGGCTAGATGAGCTTGATATGTGTCACGCCATATGAATAGTCTTCCTGATGGAAGTCTTTTAAATTCATCACTACAAATTAAACATGTCTCTTTGTTAAGTGATACTTCGATAGTCTCCATTTTGTAAGCGAGTGAATAAAAAAAACTGCGTAGCTTCTCTTAATTGATATTTTTTTACCTTTTATTACCCTATTTGGGCATTATTATGTAATTTAACGCTAGTTTTTTAACCGAATTTTATAATTTATTGTTTATTGTTTAGCTTTTTTAAGTTTGTTTTGGGATGAATTAAGGTTATAAAAGTACAGTGTGTTTTTGGTTTTTGCTTTATTATGTTTCTTCTCTTGCTTGCGTGTTTCTTTGAAATAATTCAAGAGAATATGTGGAAATATATATACGGTACAGCTATAATTACTTGTTTGTTTTTATGTTATGCTCAGTCACATAATGCTGATGAATTAAATAAAAAGTTTGAAGAGAAAGTAAAGGCGGAAGGAGGAGAAGGAGATTGCTGCTATTGCCGTTATGAAGAAAAAACAGATGTACATTTAAAGGACGGTTCAATCGTATCGTTTTGGAAGGATGATCAAATAACCAAGGAAAAGAAATCATGAATGGACAAGTTTAACAAACAATTGATTTAAAAAAATAACAACAACAATGAACGAATGATTTAGTTATAGAAATGACATTTAATTAGGATAGTAAAAAAACATTTTATGATATCGAGTATTTTGAAGTTCTTTTAAGAGATAAAAATATAAGTAATGTAAAAAAAAAATATATAAAACAAATAAAACTATAAACAGTTTATTTGTTGAAACCATGTTCGTTTTTCTTGATTACCTTTAAAAATAAAATGTTATTGTTCTTGATTTTTTCGTTTCTTCTTCTAATTTAAAATGTTTATTGTTCTTGATTTTAAGTCAACAATGATCCTTTAGTCCCTGGCAATTCAGGATGGGCAGACTGCTGAAGTCGTTTCTTGGCTTCTCCACTTCCCAAACCTCCGACAGGAGAAAGTAAATCTCTTTGAAATTTTTTGCCTTCCTACTGCAGCGAATCTTTTTAATTGTCCCGTTTTTCGATGTTTTTGTAATCCACCAGTTATCAGTGGTGGTATTGATTATCCAGTCTTCTTGGACTGTTGTTTCGCTCAGCCATAGTTCGTTATAATGGATGATACGGTTGTTGTAGTTCTCCATTTTATCGAATGATGTTTTTCCTCAAAAGCGTTTTAAGCGATTCTAAGCAGTATTTGATTTTTGATCATTGGACGCCAAGTTTTATAGTTCTTAAATATCTATTTCTAAGTATTATATTGTTCCAAGTCAAAAGGGTAATGATGGATGGTAAGTTGTTTATTCAAAAATGGTATAAAAAAATAGAATACTTAGTATTACATTGTTCAAAGTCAAAAGGTTAATGAACGGTATGGTGGGAATGTTGTTTACTCAAAAAATGGTCTATTTCTAAGTATTTGATCTTCTAAGTATTCTATTTTTTGATCATTGGAATGTTGTTTACGCTGTTTCTAAGTATTTTATTTTGAATGTACGTCATTTCTAAGTATTATTTAAGTAATAAGATTAAAAATGAAAGAGGTTGGAAAATACTTAGAACGGTGTAAACAACATTCCAATGATCAAAAAATAGAATACTTAGAAATAAAACTATTGATTGATTGAATTAGAAAATGGATTTAGTTTTTTAAACAATACATTCAAGCGTTTGTAGACAATTGTTTCGTCGATGTCGGGAATATATTCGGTTTTATAAAATAATTGATCGATCTTTGATTTTACGCACAATGTTCCCTTTTCCACAGTAAAAGTATTTTTATTCTCGTTATTTGATATGATCTTTACGCATTGCCAACATATCGGAATTAAGTTCACTTCATCTTCATTACAGTCTTCGAAACTGAAATAGCAAAGTTCAGCGTCTCGCATACAACACCGTAAACTGCAAAAGATATTAAAGGGACGATCTGTTCCGTAACTCCATAGTTTTTGCGCAGTATTGCGGGCGTAGTTAAGAATCCAGCAGCAACTATTTCTTGCTTCGCTCAGGTCTTTCTTGTCGAGGATTTTTTCTGCTTCTTTTAAAATGTTTTGCATTTTCAACGAACTGAATATACTTGAGAAGGAACGTTTTATTACTCCACCTAAGAAAGATCTAGCAGCGTTTATTTGTATTTTATTACCTAGTAACGATAATAACAATTAATTAATACCGCTTAAGGGATTAATTACAACCACTTAAGAAAGATCTAGCAGCGTTTATTTGTATTTTATTACCTAGTAACAGCAATAACAATTAAATAATACCACTTAAGGTTTTTTAATTACACCGGCTTAAGAAAGATCTAGGGTTTATTTGTATTTTTATCACCTAGTAACGCGGGTAACATACGTAGAAGGTTATTTTACACTACCATATATGGAATAGTGATGTTTAATAAAAACAACAAAAAATTGATTTTTTTTAGTTTTATCGTGACTATCGTGGAGAACGGAAGAGATAAAAAAATGGAGCAGAAAAATACGCATGATGAATTGCTATTAATGTTGTCGAATTATGGTTCAAAAGATTTAGAAAAAGGTGAAAAAGTTTTTTTTTTAAAAAATCGTAAAATAGTAGATGTGTCGAAGATCAGAAAGGGTAATTGAAAGCGATATTTATTTATTTTTATATATTTTTTTTCTAGTAGTTGAAAGGAAAAGAATTGCAGAAGAAGAACTTTTACAGTACGAGAAAGAACAACAATCGTTGAAGGAACAAGAAGAGGACGAAGCAGAAAGGAAAGCTAGAAGAGATGGTGGTCAGCGAAAAGAGCAACACGAATTTGATACTTTTTGTGAAGAAGCTCAACAAGCAGAAGTAAACGAACAAGTAAATTGTACATTTAAATCTTTAATTAGTGACTTAGCTATGTCTTCGTCGTCAACGGAATCTGAAAATGATGAAAACCAAATAGATTATTTTCCCCGTGAACATCCGATAGATTTTTTTCCTCAGATACAAACACCATCGGTAGATTATTTTCCTCATCCTATACATCCGCCGCAGTCTCAAATATCTCCTTCAACATCATCGTATATCCCTCATAAGACAATTAATATCGTAGGAAGTGACTCTGTTCTTACAGAATTTAAAATTGAACCAAAAAAACCAAGCGGAAAAAATATTAATTTATTAAAATCGTTGTACGAAGCTGCTGAAACTGTTGACGAAGACAACGAAGACGGCGAAGACGACGACGATGATGCCCTCGGCGAAGTGGATACTGTTGAAGAGATGGAAACGAGTGGTGGAAAGAAAGAAAGAAAATATTATATTAAAAAATTAGTGCTTCAAAAAAAGAGAATAAACGTATCCGAATTATCTATTCGTACAAAAACAAACAGTAATATTATTGTATCGGCAGAGAATAAATTTAGAGAATTGAAGCGTATTTTTATAATTAAAAAGAAAAAATTAGATAAACAGAACAGTATAAAAGAAGTTTTAGATGATTTGGAGTTAATGGAGAGTAGATATAGAAACGATTTGAAAAAAACAGATAAGAAGAAAAAATGATGGAAGTTATTATCACTCAACTTAAAGACGATGGAATTGTATATAAAAATGGATTTTTAGAAAATGAAATTTCGAAGGTTTCAAAAATAGTAATGTATAATATAAATACCATTGAGTTTGAGTCGTTTGATTGTTTATACCGACTTTATACTTCATTGGGACCATATAACGAGGGAAGAATTATAACTTTTTATTCGGTAATTTTAATTTGTTCTGGAAAGTTAACAGAAGAACAAATAAAGTTTCTTGTGAAATTGACAGTGAAGGATTTAATACGTACTGATTATTTGGAGAGGGAAATTAAAAGAAGAAGACAGAGAGAAAATTTTAAAAAAGATATTACATCTATCGTTTTCTTTAATATTTACGTGTTATTACTTCTAAAGTTTTTTTTCTAATATTTTTGGAAAAAAATGGAAAAAGATGAATTTTCGTTTCATTTGAAAGTTAAAATATTTTCTCGTGATGTAGTTAGAATGGAGGAGGATGAGGAGAAAAATGGTTTTTGGTATTCTTGTGCAAAATTGAGCAACGCAATTAGTAATTTTTATTCTCAAAAAAAAAATGAAAAAAAATTGAATATTAGCGAAATATGTATTTTTTTACATAAATATTGTATGAAAAAAAATGGGGGAAAATATTCAAATTTTATGAGAATTGTGGGAAGCCATTATTCTCCTCTACCCGAATATATTGAAGAATATATGCGTTTATTAAACGAATTTTATATTAATAATTCTTCATCCAAATTAATTGCAACCCGTATATATTTTGCATTGGAGTATATCCATCCGTTTTCAGACGGTAATGGACGTGTAGGAAAAACTTTAGTCGCTATATTAAATAATGATTTATTTTGTAAAATAAAAACATTTGAACAACACAAGAATTTATGCGTAGAATTAGAATTATTACAAAGTAATATGTTTGTTTTTGAAGATAGAGAAATTTATATAGCTTCATTCAATAAGTTGAATAATATGATACAAAATTAATTAATTAATAAAATTGGCTTCTCGCAACATTGCTTTTACTCGTTGAATACTTTTATCCGTTAAGTTTTGAATGGTTGCGTTTACACAGTCAAAAACATGGTGGAATTCACCCTTTTTGATTTTAATAAAACTTTCACTATTAAGAGTTGTAAATTCAATATAATCATTATTTTCATCATTATGATCAGAACATGTATGAGAAGATTGAGGCTCGTGTACAAAAATTATTTTTGATTCTTCTTTTATTGAGCTATCACTTATTTCATTAAATTCAAATATTTCATAACAATTGTTATAGTCTACACCGTTTTGCCGACAATCTTTAAATCTACAACATATAGGAGCGTGTCCTCGAAAAACATTTACATGTTCTATCATATTTTGACAATAATAAGTATATTGCCAATTACGTCGTAATATTCCGTTTGGGTTGTGTGCATCGCAATAACATAAAAAACATAATGTAATATTGTACATTTCTTCAATATTACATTTTTTTTCATTACATGAAACGGTTTTATAAAGAAATCCCGGCGCAATAGAAAATAGAAAAAAAACAACTTTCAATTTTTCTTCAGACTCAATCAAATCTGAAAATAATGAAAATATATTGAATGTTCCTTCTTCACAACATTCGCCTTTGAATAAAATGCTAGTAAAGGGCGTATTCATTATTGGCGGTTTGGATAGTATTTTACACGCTGTAATATTAAACCAATTTTGCACGATACTTTTGTTGCTAAAACTGTCAAAATCACATGAGAGCATTTGAAAATAATACTCATTAATAAGTGGATTTTTTGGAAAAAAAGAATGAAGGAATCTATTATCACGGTATAGTACAAGTTCATAGCTTTCATCGAATTTTACAATCCATTTCTTCTTCTTATTATCACTAAAAAATGTCATATCCGGTATTAAATAGTTTTCTATTCCGTTCGATATAGTAACATAAGGATAAAGGTCTTCGCAATTGATAAATGTATTGACATCGGGTATATTGTTGAATAACCAGAATGGGTATGGTTCAACTTCTTCATATGATTTTGCATCCTCTTCATATATATGAATTAACTGTATAAAACCACCTTGATACAAATGTAAAAGTCCAAGACACCAGTATAGATATCCAAAGTAACGGTTAGGAAATTCACGAAATGACGGGATCATTGTAAATATCCATTTCCAAGTAATTGTTTCCTCTTTTTCTGTTGTCTTTATTTTTTTATTATATATATTACCATTTTTTCTTTTCCTTTTAAACATGATGAAGGGAAAAGAAAATGATAATGAAGAATTTAATTATTAATATATATAGTGAAAAAATTGACTATATCAATTCCAAATATGGTCAAAGATTTTTTTTTTAATTTTTTTATTTTACAGATGAATTCGACAAAACTGCTAATTTTTTCTTGTTTTGGTTCGAATATTGGGCAAGAGAATCTTACAGAAAGTACAATTTTGTGTATTGAAATATTAAGAGGGATTTATATCGAAGTAATTAGTGAAGAAATAACAAAAATGTGGAAACAGTCATGCGGTTGTCCTACAACACATAAGGAGAGGGTAGAAATGTTTTTTCCTATTGTATTGAGTGATTTAAAAGTTAATAATGAAGAAATTTGTAAACGGTTTAATGAAGATGTAATTATAGTTAACAATCCTCGTATTATGAATAATACAATATATAGTGAAATACAGAAAAAATTGAACTGTTTTCATCACAAAAGAATAATTTGTGAAGAAAATTACGAATATTTTAAGTTAGTATTATTGAATTAATATGAGAGACAATCTTCCCAAGTAACCATGTGTTTGTCCAGTAAATGTTGATTTTTTTGCACTGAATTACATTGAACGATTTTTTCTAATTTGTTAATTGCGTGTTTTATCATAATTATACATGTTATTATACTGTTATCTAATGGTTCTTCTACACTGATTTCAAGTCTTTGTTTTCTGAAAATATTAATCCCTTTTGTTAATACTTTTAAAATATTCGATATATATTCTTTTTCTTCCTCGTTCTCATCGGTAATTTGTGAAAGTAATTTTATAAGACGTCCTTCTATAGTAGCTACACGATGAATGAGCCGCATAATGTTGTAATACCACCACTTCAGGTAGGTAGTATGGTTGTTTTCTTTGTTATATCTTTCACCCAATGTTTCGTCGACCATAATGGAATCTCTTAGATCTGTTACATATCCTCGTAGTAACGTGTAACTATTTTTTTTTGAATCCATATGAAATCCAACTATTACTTCCATTTTTTTTTTAGTTATTTTTTTCTGTTGTGTTTTTTATTATATAGGTTTTTTAAAATAAAAAAAATATAAAGTAAAAAAAGTAAAAAAATTAAAAAAAAATTAAATAGATTAAAAAAAAGTGTATAAAGTAAAAAAAAAAAAGTAAAAAATTTTTAGTCGTAAAAATGTATTCCGTGTATGATAGTCAATTTAATGAAATCAAGAATCATGAGGATTTATTTAAAGAAAAAGGGAAAAAATTTTTTGAAAATGTAACACATATTATGGATTGCGAATGTTATCAAATTAATGGAAAACGTTATTACCGCGAAGTTTCTATTTTTAATATGAAGACAAAAAAGCATGATTTAATTCATTGTTTTGCTGAGGATCTTTTTGGTAATAATCCGTATCGATATTTGGATGAAAGAAATAAAGCGTGCGTGAGAAGACAATTTTCGATTCATGGTTTAAAATTATATAATTATAGGAAAAACAAATATTATCTTAGTCAATTAGAATTTTTTACATATTTTAAAGAAATAATGGCAAAAACGGATAATGTTACGTTTTTTTTAGTTATTTTTTTCTGTTGTGTTTTTTATTATATAGGTTTTTTAAAATAAAAAAAATATAAAGTAAAAAAATTAAAAAAAAAAAAAAAAAATTAAATAGATTAAAAAAAAAGTGTATAAAGTAAAAAAAAAAAGTAAAAAATTTTTAGTCGTAAAAATGTATTCCGTGTATGATAGTCAATTTAATGAAATCAAGAATCATGAGGATTTATTTAAAGAAAAAGGGAAAAAAATTTTGGAAAATGTAACACATATTATGGATTGCGAATGTTATCAAATTAATGGAAAACGTTATTACCGCGAAGTTTCTATTTTTAATATGAAGACAAAAAAGCATGATTTAATTCATTGTTTAGCTGAGGATCTTTTTGGTAATAATTTTGGAATAGTTTATTCTGATGAATTCATGTAAAAAAAAAAGAAAAAGAAAATTTTTAAATTTGTTGTTTATTTATTTTTAATTTACACAATATTTTTTCATTATATTTCTATTTTTTTAAAGTATTTGTATAATTATGTTTTTCAGGATCAGTTAAATATTTTTTAATATACATAATATTTTTCAGGATAATTTCTTCGGTAATTCACAAAACCTCCAGATTGATTTTTTTTAAATATATTGTTTTTTGTATTCATTATTGTATTTTTTGCTTTATTTATTTTGTTTTTAAGTAAATTTTTTGTTTTGACAAAATCACGTAAAACTGCTGAATTAAAAAATGGGTTTTTTTTGCCTCCTTTTTGACGTCGTCCTCTTTGGGGTTTTTTTCCTTTGAAAGTACCACCTCTTTGTCGTTTTTTATTTCCCATTTTTTTTTTTTTTTATCTAAAATATCCTTTAGGCCAGTAATCGTTTCCGTATGATGCTAATATTTCGCAATGGGGTTTTATACTTTTAGTTGTATGTAATTTAAAATGAGGAACTCTTTGTGTTTTTTCTATAAAATCAGAATTATTAGTAAATCTTGATCCTGCCGCGTCATTTGCGTATCGTGCGGCGCAATCGGTTGTTTTAAAAGAGTCGACACAATCGTTAAATCCATCACATAAACCGTACTGAGCAATGGTGTGTTTTCCGTATTTTCTATCCATTTGTTTTACAGTTGTTTGATGTCCTGAATATAGTCCAATTATTTTATTACGTTTGAATGGTTTTTTCCAACTGTATAATCCTTCACCAGCGTTTCTAATTGTTGATTTTTTAATACGTAAGTTATCTTCTTTTGCTAAATGTATCCAACACTTACAGGTATGTGCTGTTCTTTTACGACATCTTGCCTTTTTTATTGTTTTACTTTTACATTGACGAGATTCACGAACGCTTTGTGAAATTGTAGACATTCTTCTACCACCTCGGTTTAGAGGGGTTCTTCTCCTTAAATTTTTTGTTTTTACCATTTTTTTTTGTTTGTTTTTTTTTGGTTTTTTTAATGTATTGTTCTTATTCCATATATTTCTTATTTTTTTTGGGTTTTTTAATGTATTGTTCTTATTCCCATATATTTCTTATTTTTTTGGGTTTTTTTAATAAAATTTAATAAACATGTAATTTTGTATAAAATATCGCCGGGAATATATACAATTTGTTTTTTCATATCTTTAAGTCTTTCGTTTAATTCAAAATATGATATAAATAATATTTTATCGTCTTTTTCAAATTCTCGTAGGACATCTCCTAGAATAAAAGGGGAAAACAAAATATTTTTATCATTATCTTCAATTTCGTAGCCGATGTAAGTTTTATCATTTTTAAAAATTTTTAAATAAATTTCTATATGAACAGTTGTCATTTTTTTAAATTTTCTTTTTGAAAGCTACTTTTCAATGAGTTTTTTTATTTTTTTTCGTTTTTTTGTTTTTTTTTAGTTTTTTTTTAAAAAAAAAATTAAAAAAAATGGGAAGTTTTTTAGCAAAAGCTGGAACGGATAAACCTTTGTTTTCATTTACGTGCATATCTGTAAATGATTCAGATAATATAACTATTGACCGTGTTGATGGTGATGAAAAAATAGAAAAAATAGAAGAAAGAGAAGAAGGACAAAAAAAATATTTTTGTTGTTTTAGAAATAAAAATAAAAATGAGTAATCAATATACAGATGAAGAGATTAATGAATTGACTAAATTACTTGAAGAAAGAAAGAAAAAAGGAAAAAAGGAAGATATAGAAAATGAAGAGAATTTTAATGCAAGTATCTTAGAGGAATCATACAATAATCGTTTTAAAATGAAACAGAAAACATTAAATATTTCAATTTCTAGAAATGCAAATGTTAATTTTATTGCTTTTCTTCAATCATTAAGATTTGTATTTTCGTATTTACTTAATGTAGCTAGAGCATCTACTACGTCAGAAAATGATTTTGTTAGATTTATTTTTAGTCATGCTCCGAAAACATATTTTTCTACAGCTGTAGTTCCGTTAAATCAATTTGATGTTGATTTTTTGTTGAATATTTTTCAAAGGATGATGCAGAGTAATAAATCTTTATTAGGTAACGGATGGGAATCGAATGTAGTCATACAAACATTCCCACATTCGTCGAATTTTAGTAGAAATAAGAAAAAAAATAAGAATTTAAGAAAAAAGCATATCTATAGAAGATTAGGTAATACTAGCAACGATAATGGAGGAGGTAAAAATAAAAGCATTGATAAATATAATCGTAATTGTCGATTAGGTGTTTTTTATGTAATATGTGATAAGTTAAATCGTGTTATTAAAAATTGTTGTTTTGTAGTTAGTTTATTAGTCGGAATTTCGTATTTAAAAAAAGATGATAAATATATAAAAATGGAAAGAACTCCTCATAAAGGAGTAGACGAACTTTATACAGTCGATGAAATTCGTAATATTTATCAACAGTGTGGAATTCCTGAGGGAGAGGTAAAAACAAATAATTTTCGTAATGTTTATGAGAAATTTCTTAAAGTTCAGGGTGTTGATTTGGTAGTATATTCTGATAAGTTTGACGACTGTATTATTTATGATTCTCGTACGGATGAGAACGGTAATTTAATAAAATTAACAAATAATCGTTTGTTTATGGTTAAATAATAAACATTATGATGTTGTTTTAAGTATGTGTAAATTTTCTAAACTTAATCCTTCATCTTTCTGTGTTAAATGTATGAGTTATTTTAGACATTTTGAACATAAAGATAACCATATATGTAATAGTAATTTAACGTGTCAAAGATGTTTTAGACAAACTAAATGCCAACGTGAATTCAAGATTGAATGTTCTAATTGTAATATTTTATTTTTTAACGAGCAATGTTTTTCAAACCATCTTACCAATAGAATTTTTAAACCAAAACAATCTAATTATGAGAGATTAACACCGTGTCAATACTATTTTTATTGTAATACTTGTGAAAAAATAGTACCGCGTTTTTGTTTTTTTTCCAAAAAAAATGTGAAAGTGCATAATTGTCAAAAGTCGTTCTGTTTTCATTGCAATGATTATAAAGATAAAAGTCATTACTGTTACATGAGTGTATTATCAAAAGCAAAAGAAAAAACAAAATATAAAGATAATAAAATATTTTTTTTTGATTTTGAAACGCGTAATGATGAAAATAAATTAATGGTTCCCTATTATTGTGTAGTTCAAAAAGTATGTAAAAAATGTGAGAATATTGAATTTGAAAAATATTTAGACGGTCAACAAAAAAATTTTGATTGTTGCGGAGAACGCGAATTTATTTTTGAGGGAAATAATGTTGTAAAAGAATTATGCGAATTTATTTTATTACAAGAAGATTCTGTTTGGTTAGCTCATAATGGTGGGAGATTTGACACGATTTTTATTTTTAAATTTTTATTGGAAGAAAAGAAAATTTATCCTGAAACAATTATGAACGGTAATAAAGTGATGATGCTGAAAATTACTGATAAAAATATTACTTTTTTTGATAGTTTTTCATTTTTACATATGGGACTATCAAAAATACCCGAAGCAATGGGTCTCGATGACGAGTGTAAAGGTTTTCACCCGTATCGTTTTTACGATTTAGATTACGTCGGATGTATTGTTGATCGCGAATATTTTGATGTAGAAAATATGGAAAAAAAAAAAAAATAATAATTTGAAAAATGGTATTTGGAAAAGGAGAAAGAAAATCAATACGTATTTAGAGAAGAAATGAGATATTATTGTACGTCTGATGTATCTATTTTAAGAAAAGGGTGTTTAAAGTTTTCCTCTTTGATATACGAAACAACGGGTATATCTCCCTTTTACGATACATCGTGTATTACAATTGCGAGTCTCGCATTGAAAGTATTTCGTTTGAATTTTTTAAGGGAAAAATGTGTCGGAATTATTCCAGCAAGGGGGTATAGGGGGAAAGTCAAACAGAGTATTACGGCGTTAATTTGGTTAGAACAAATCAATGAAACAGAATGTAACGGTGAATTACAGTATAAATGTTCGCAAAATGGTGAAAAAAGAATTTTAAATCGTTATGTTGATGGTTATTGCGCAAGTAACAATACTGTCTATCAATTTCACGGGTGTTTCTATCATGGTTGTCCAAATTGTTTTCACCCATATGAAATTAATAAGATAAATAATGAGAAATTTTGTCATCTTTATTCAGCTACTAAAAAATTTTCGTATCAATTAGAAAAAAACGGTTTCAAAGTTGTAGAAAAATGGGAATGCGACTTTTTAGAAGAAAATAAATTTAGTAAAAATGATTTAGATGAGAAAAAAACCCATTTTTATGAATACATTCCCTTGGAACCGCGTGATGCGCTTTACGGTGGTAGAACTTCACCTGTTTGTTTGTTTAGGAATATCAATGAAAATGAAAAAATTTTTTACATTGACTTTACCTCATTATACCGGTTTGTTCAAAAAAGTTATAAATTTCCCGTTGGTCATCCAACAGTATACATTAAAGACGAATGTGAAAATAAAGATCTATCAAAAATATTCGGTTTAGTGAAATGTCGTATTTTACCTCCTCAAGATTTATATTTTCCTGTATTACCAGCACGTATAAATGGAAAATTATTATTTCCTTTGTGCTATTCATGTGCTAATTTTACCCAATTAACACGATGTTTACATAATGAAAATGAACGAAGTATGCTGGGAACGTGGACTAGTATTGAAATAAATAAAGCTATTGAAAAAGGCTATCGAATGAAAAAAATCTTTGAAATTTATGATTTTTCTCGACAAGAAAAAATATTTCAAGATTATGTAAATTGTTTTTTAAAAATTAAACAAGAAGCGTCGGGTTATCCAAACGAATGTTACGATGTTAATAAAATATTAATTGAAAGCAAAGTAGACGAGTATATTAAAAATTATTATGAAAATGAAGGTATTTTACTCGATAAAAATAAGATTTGTTACAATCCAGGTTTGCGTAGTACAGCTAAACAAATATTAAACGCGCTTTGGGGAAAATTTGCTCAAAATGAGAATAATACAAAAGTTGATTTTTTAACCGAATATGATGAATTATTACAATTAGCGAACGATCGTAATGTAAAATTAACGGGAATTGATTTTGTTAATGGTGAAAATTTACGAGTTACTTATATGAAAACAGATGAAACAACAGCACCGTTAAAAACAGGAAATGTAATTATCGCGTGTTTTGTTACCGCCTATTCACGTTTGAAATTATTTGATTTAATTGATAAATTGGGTACACGCGTTTTATATTTTGATACGGATTCTGTTTTTTACGTTAAAAAAAATAACGAAGACGGTGTTGAAACAGGAAATTATTTAGGAGAATTAACCAATGAATTAAAAGAAAACGAATGGATTACTCAATTTTGTTCTACAGGTCCAAAATCTTATTCTTATCGAACTAATTTAACTGAAAAAGACGAGGATGGTAATGTTGAAAAAGACGAGAACGACAATGATAAAATTAAAGAAGTTATTCATATTAAAGGGTTTTGTTTAACTAATATTAATGTAAAAAAAAAATTAAATTTTGAATCGTTATCTAAATGTGTTGAAAAAAAAGATCAAAAAATTACAATTAAATATAGCGATAAAATAACAAGGGATAAATTAAACCATATTTTTGTACAAGACGAAACTAAAATATTTACTTTCACTTTTAATAAACGTGTTGTTAAAAATGATTTTTATACTTTTCCGTATGGTTTTTTAGAAAATACTGGATAAACTAAACAGCGCTGTAATACCATTTCAACATCCTTTTATGTTAACATTATGCGGACCGAGTCAGTCTGGAAAGACATTTTGGATATATAAATTACTGAATTCTATTGAAGTGATGATTGAACCAAAAATTAATAAAATTATTTATCTCTATACAGCGCAGCAACCGATATATCAAACTATAGAAAAGATTATTAAAGAAAAACAAATAAAAATTAATTTTATTGATTGTAACAAAAGAATTCCAACAGCTGATGAATTACAAACGAATTTAATCGATAATACTTTAATAATTTTAGACGATCTTATGACTATTATCACGTCTTCGAAAGAAAATTTAGAAAAATTAAATAATTATGCGTCACGTGATGCTCATCATAAAAATATTAGTGTAATTTTTATATGTCAAAATTTAATGTATGGAGATGGAAAATTACGAAATTCACGTATTAATAGTCAATATCATGTAATATTTAAAAATATTGCAGATGTACGAAATATGTATACTATTTGTGATAATAAAAAAATAAAGAGAAAAGTATTTGATAGCGTATTGGACAATGTAAATCAAAATCCATACGGTTATTTATTATTTGATAATTGTACAAATAGTTATGAAAATTCGCGACTTCGAACTAATATTTTTCCAGGTGAAAATACGATAATTTATGATATATAAAAAAAACAAAAAATAATAAATCTTTTTTTTTTAAAAAAAAATGAATTTTGTCTTTTATTACTATATATAAATAAAGAAAAAATAGTTTTTTCTACTTTTACGTTACGAACGTGAAAGAAGAAAGAAAGAAAGAAAGAATGGCTGGTCTGCTGGGGCCAATCTTAGGTTTACTAGGACTAGGTGGTGGCGCTAGTGTAAAAAGGAAAAAAAAGCTGGGTGGTGGGGGTAGCGCAAAAAGGAAAAAAAAAGTCCAACGTGGTTTTTTTTTTGTTAGCGATGTTGCTAAAATAGGAAAAATAACTAAAAAACATTTTGGAAAAAGACGTAATAAAAGAAAGCAAAGGGGTGGAACTACTACATATGTTGCTCCAAGGTATAGAAGAAGAGGTCTTATATGGTAAAAAAAAAAATTTAAAAAAATGGTTCGTCAAAAAGGAGGTTTTATGCATATTGGACCAATTCTAGAAGGGATAAAAAAATTAGGTGGTGGTGGTAATAAAAAACGTCAACGCGGAGGACGTGGTAATAAAAAGCGTCAACGCGGTGGTAGAAGAATATATAAAAGATCGAAAAATAGAAATTCACATCGTGATACACATTTTACATTAGGATCAGTTTGGTGAAAAATGTATAAAAACAGGAAAAATAGACGAAAAAAAAACCTTTTTATTGTTAATAAAAAAATAAAAAAAAATGTGTAAAATGCAACGGTATACGAATAACTAGTAAAATATTTAAAAATATATATACAGGAGAGAAGAAAAAAAATTTTAGTTTTTAATAAATTTTATCTTTTAATAAAAGTTTTATAAAAGTTACAACATTTTTGTTCAGTTTCCCTTTTTTTACAACATTTTTTAAATATAATTTTATTAATAATTTTTCCATACTTTGAATCTATTTTTTTCTTTAAATTTAAATCATTATTTATTTTTCGTCTATATCTTACATTTTTTATTTTCCATTTATTATTATTTTCAACTTTATTTCTACTTTTATTATACAAATATAATAAACACCAATAACCACAAGTATAAGTCACTATTGATTGTAAAGATTTTTTTTGACAATATATAAAAATAAAATTATTTGTTTTTGCATATTCTTTCCAATAATTTCTATTATAAAAAAATACAGATTTTGCAAAACTATCAAAAAAATACATTTTATTATTATCTAACCATACTGCTACCCAATGTTTACCCTCTTCGTGACTTTCATCGGTATTCCATATCCAACATCCGGTTTTTTTGCCATTAATATTTGTTGGAAATTGATTAGCAGCAAATGTACCCAAGAAAAAAATTTTTAGAAAAAAATTATTGCCAGCAATTTTATTAATTTCACTGGTAAAAAGAAAACGATTTAAAAAACATAAATCTTTACAATTCATTTTTTTTTTTCTATTTTTCTACCACGTAGTTTACTACGATATTTTCCAAATTCAAGTTTAAGCGGACTCGGCGCTAGTTTTATTGTTTCTATTTTTTTTTTTTTTTTTTCTTTACTTCTTCGTTTTCATTTTCATTAAAAAGATTATCCAGTTCGTAATCGTCAGAAGAAGATTTATCCGAAGAAGGCTTATCATGTCCTTTATATATTTTTTTTAATAAATTATTTCGAATAAAACTTGCTGGCATATTTTATTTTTTTTTAAAATATTTTAATGCTACTTCATGTTGATTTGATGACAAATTAAAAGTCGATTGTTTAGCGGCATTGTGTGATAAATCGTATATTAAATCTGCTTTATTAATATTTAATAAACCCATTTTTATATTTTCCTCAATCATTCCCTTTTTTTTAAAAAAATTTTTTATTTTTATTTCATTTGTATTTATGTTTCCACCACTTCCAGTCGGTTCTTCTTCCTCTGCATTTACTTTGCCTTTTTTTTTTTCATCATCAATTTTACGTTTGTAATAATTTTTTTTTTTTTTAAATTGTACCATACTTTCACCAATACGTTCTTTCTGACCATCTGTAACGAGATTTTCTAAATCTTTTTTTTTTTCATTAAGTTCATATTCATCTTGATTTTTTATTCCTTGTAAAAATCTTTTTTCATTACCAGCAGCTTTGATATGTTCAAACATTTCATTTAATTTTACCGAATCAACTAATTGTAATCTATTTGCCATTTTTTTTAATTGTAGAAATATAATTACAAGCTTTTTCTAGAACACTAGCTAAACAGTGATCTTCACATATCATTAATTTAAGATCAACTGAATCGAACTTATTACGTGCTATTTTTTTAAGAACGTATTTATATTCACGTGAACATACTATTGGAATTTTTTGATTTACAATATTTTTTGATAATGTAATAATTTTTTTTTGTAAAGATTTGTTATATAAAGTATATTTTTTTCTCATATTTGATTTAAGAAATTTATTAATTTGCGGTAAAAAACAATTTTTTTTCATTTTTTTTTTAAATTTTATTATATAACATAATAGTTTTTAATATTTTTGTTTCGCCTTCTTCTTCATTATCTTCATCACGTTGATCATCAGTATTGCTTTCATTACTATATTCTTCATTCATACTTTCTTCTTCTTCTTTTTTTTTTTCTTCTTCTTCTTCTTCTTCTTCGTTATCAGAAGATTCAAATTCCGAAATTTCTTCATATTTTTCTTTTTTTTCTTCTTCTTCCTCTTCTTCTTCTTCTTCTTCATTATCAGTTTCAGAAATTTCTTTTTTTTCCTTATCCATGTTTTTTAACTAAATTTTGAAATAAGAGGGTAAATAACAATATGTTCTTTATTTAAATGTTTATTTGGATCGATAATTTTTGTTTTTGTCGATTGTTTTTTTTTACTTTTTTTTTCTTTTCCCATTCTTGTCAGCTGCTTCTCCTTTAACTTGCAGTCAAAGAGTGAACGTCATTTTTTTAAAAATTTATTATAAAAGTTTTTAATATTTTTGTTTCGTCTTCTTCTTCATAGTCAAAGAGCGAACAACGTTGTTTTTTTTTGTTAATTTCTTTTATTTTTTTTTATCAAATATTGTACAATAAACGAGCTGGCGACGAAACTCCGACTTTTATTTCATTACGAAATTCTCCAATAAAAAGCATTACTCCAACATTTGTATTAGCTGAAAATTCAATATGAGCATTAACTACACCGCTGGGGCGATTAGGTAATACTTTTAGATGAGTATCGCTATTTGATGTTAGATCGAATCCGAAAATTCCATAGCCGTGAATAAATTGATCGTAAGTTATAGGCATTTCTGAATATCTTTTATTAAGTACTTTACGTAATAATCTGTAGGCTTGTACTGAATTTTTTATAGTTTCCACATTAACATTATTTACTGAAATATTAACATTTGTAATATCTTCCATTTGAAATCTAAATGCGTTAGATGCAGGTGTACCGTTGAAATTAGCTTGACGAACATACATCATAAATAAACGTACTGGACAACTTCCATTAAATATATCGTTTACAATTAAGCTTCTTCTACCAGCTGGAATAGTCTCTGTTACTGTGCGTAATGTGGTAGAATAATATTTAGCTTCTTTTTGATTTGTTACAAACGATGTATTTAAAGCGTCTGTTAATTGATCTTTTGGTTTTAAAAACGGAATTGTCAACTTAAAATTTTCCAAACTAATTTTACCCGTATTTATTGGTAAATCAGCATGAGTATCTTGTTTGCATACGACTCGGTGTTCAGCTCTTGATAATCTTATTTCAATTTTAAAAGCACTCGGAAGATATTGTTCACCACCATCACCACTAAAACAGGGCAAGTCAACAGTATCAATTATATGTGCTGTAGTATTATTAAAAAGAGTATGTCTGCCTAAATTTCCAACGTTGTTTCCCAACATGGTTTCCATTTCACCTGCTGTATCGAGATAAGCACCATTTATTTCTGGCGAATCTTTATGTTGCGATGGCGTTTCACGTATTATAAATTTAAGATACGATGCATAATAAGAAAAATTATCAGCGGGTGTAACTAAACAATCATTCATCATTAATTCTTTCGTTTTCCATAATGTACGTAAAATAAGTGGTGGGGGAACAAGTCTTGCGTTTCCAGTTGATAATACATTCGCATCGTTAGTAATACTAACATCCGCTGACAATTCAGCGTCGCTTGTTCTCATTAATCCTATACTATTTCCATTGTGAGTAAAACTATATACCGCTGAAAATCTATCTTTTGGATTCGAAAAAATTTCAATTAAACGTTTTTCCAAAAAAAGATCATTATATGGTGTTGATTTAAATAATTCTAGTGGTTTATTAAATAATGTATCATGTTGATCAACTTCTTGTTCTGAAGGATCTATTTCCATTGTTTGTTTTTTTGTTTTTTTAAAAAATAAAAAATTGTATTTTTTTAAACGTTAATTTTTAAAATTTTTCCTGTAGTGTTTAATAGCTGGGGAAGAAACATTCCAAGTGCCAAAGCTGCTCCAAAAGCACCTCCTTTTTGTACTTTTCGTTTTCTTATTCTTCTTCTTCTTCTTCTTTTTCCTCTTTTAGCCATTTTTTTTTTTTTTAGTTAATCAACAACAAGAAACCAAACAAGTAATGAATTTTTTTTTAAAAAACATTTATTTTTAAATGATTACAGAACATTATTATTTTTTAAAATAATATTATTTTTTAAAAAATAAAATACATTTTTTTAGCGTGTTAAACGTAAGAGTGCAGGATCAATTAATGTTCTTTTTCTTTTTTTTGGTTTCATTAATTTTTTATCGTGATCTTCAGATATATTTTTTGGTAAACCCACTCGACCATCCAATAAAATTTCTTCTTTAGTTAAACTACTTTTTGAAATTATAAAATGATCTGCTTGATAATTTCCACCATTTCTTGTACCATTCATTAATTCGACATAATCGTTGGCAGTTAATTTTCCAGTTAATTTTTTAGTTTTTTCACCCATTAATTCAGACATTTTTTATTTTTTATTTTTTATTTTATTTTTTCTAAAATTCAGATGATCTCTTATCAATTCGAAAAACGTAAATGCAGTCAAATTTCTTCATCATATAAACTTAAATTAAATGTAATCTCTTCATCTTTAAGAATTTCACCATTTTCGTATGCTATAAAAAACTGAATTTTTTCTTTAGCATCTTTTAAATTCGTTAATAAATAAAAAGGTAATTTTCTTTTATTATTATTATTTACGCCATAAAAATCTTTTTCATTAATAAAAAATAATAAACGTTTTGCAAATAAAAAAAATTGATCAGAAGCGGAGAGACTATTTGTACGTGTTAAATGAGAATCCTTATTATTTACAATTTTTAAATTTTTTGTTTTTTTTTCTTCTAAATTTTTTGTAAATCCTGAAAAATCAATTTTTCTTGAAAATAATAAACGAAAATTTCCTTTTATTTGTTTACATTCAATAAAATTTAAATTCCATAATACATTGTTATTGTTATACGTTTCTGGTTTTAAATCAGATTGTGTAATTTCATATTTTTCAATATGTAGACGTCCTCCTTTCTCTTTTAATTGTACCTTAAGCATTATGAATGAATTAACCCCTCAATACTGACAGTTCCTGAATCAAATGGAATTTTTTTTCCCACGCTGTCCTTTAATATTATATGTAATGAATTTATTTTCATTTTTTTAAATTTTCTTTTAACCGTGGGTGGCAAATAAGTGATTAATTCTCCATTTCCCTTTCCTTGCTCACTCCAACGAATGGGAATTGTAGTTAATAATTCGGATGACGTATCTCCAATAAAACTTCTTTCTAATTCTTCACAATAAACAAATATTTTATCCAATCCATCGGAAATATCGGGTAAATAATCCGCAATAACAGTATGTCGCGTACTATCAAGTTTCTTTTGATCTGTATTTTGATTAAAATTAATCGTTGTATCCGAAAAACCTAATATAAACGCTAAATTTTTAGAAAATTTCAAATTGATATCTATAAAAA
The DNA here is from genome assembly GCA_035771165.1 of Paragorgia papillata. NCBI lineage: Eukaryota > Metazoa > Cnidaria > Anthozoa > Scleralcyonacea > Coralliidae > Paragorgia > Paragorgia papillata. Next base: position 335,972 of record JAWNZC010000175.1, on the reverse strand, counting down.
AATTTTTTTTTTGATTTTCTTTATTTATTGACGCTTTTGATAAATGAAAAATTTCAATTTCTGTACCATCATCACTTTCTATTGCATTATCATATATCTGTTTTAACCAATATTCAATGTATATATTTGCTGTTATTTTTATTTTACCATTATTATCGATTAAAAAAAAAATATCGTATTCATTTACACAATTATTTATATAATTTATTAATTTTTCTAAACTATAAAATCCTTGTTCAATGATATTTTTATCCAATAATAATTGTAAAGAACAATCTTTATAATACCCCATTGGTTCAATCCGCCTAAAATTTCGGTATTTTATATCAAACGCAAACCAACATTCATCATCGGCTATGTTTTTTGTTGTCGAAGGGTAAGAAATGGATGTAACTTCAAAAAATACTTCTTGATTTAGCGCATCGATAGGTTTAAATAATTTCATCTCAAAGTCATTTGTGTAATTAGTTCTTCCTTCTTTCACAGTATTACTTAAAATTTGTAAATTCATATTTTTTGTAATTCTTCCAAATAAAATATTCCAGTTATTTTTTCGTTATTAAAATCTTTTAATTCGTACGTAATTGGATCGGTAACAAACACTTTATTTATTTTAAATTTTTCATCAGTCCAACCACGTAAACTACTTTTTTCAAAAAAATTTTTTTTTGCGGCAACAATTCGTACAACAGTTCCTTCTTTTAAGATGTTCTTTGTGAAAGTGATAGGTGAAATCATTTTACGCAGCATTATATTTTTTATTTTATTTATTTTTTTGTTTCCACGATATACGTCATACGGTGTAGACCCTCCCAAACTTGAATGGGGTGATTTGTTGTATCTTTCAACGATTACGTGTAAATAACTGTGATAATCAAATTCTCCAGTTAACGTTAAAACACGTCTTACCATTTTTTTAAGGTTTGAATTACTCTCTCAACATGCGATGCTTTAATTTCACGGTTATAAGTGTGAAAAACAGAAAATCCATATTTTTTACTCAATTCTTTACGAATTAATTGAAATTCTGTCCCCTCATCGCATTGTATTTTTGTAGGTGAATCTTCTTTTTTCAAAATATTTTCAAATTTATTCGCTGTATTTTTTGCAGTTTTTTTCTTTAAAAGTTCAACCCACACATATCTTGAATAAACATCAATACAAACCAACCAATAACGATATTGTTTATTATACCTTGATAAATCTTTATTCTCTGCTAAATCAATACACCATTGTTCATTTTTTTCACTTACATTATTAATATTTAATCGTTTATATATTTTTTTAATACTTCTATGTTGTTTATATTTCTCTAAATGTTCTTTTTCTAATGTTTCTCCTTTCAATAATCTTGCAGCTTTTCTTATGAAATCTTCTGAAAATTGTCTCTTTTTTTTCCTCATTTTTTTGTTTTTTTCTACAACAAAAAAAAAATTATATTTTCTCAATTAATTTTCTAATTTCGGCCACTTCGCCAGAAATTAACATACTGACAAAATCAACTTTATTTTCATCTTCTAAGTTTGCATTTATATGATCATTGTAACGGCAAATACAATCTTCTAAACTTAATTTACCCAAACTAAAATAATATAATAACTCAACTAAAGCTCTATCATTTATTTTTTTTTTTCCTTTTTCATTTTGATTAAAATCTTCTAACTCACACTCAACGGTTGTTGACGTTTCAACGTCTTGTTGTTGTTGCTTCCTCTTCTTCTTTTCCAGGTTCACTTCAGTTTTATTTTTTATTTTTTTAGTAACGGCTGTTCCTCTCGCAGCATGATAAAAATTCCCCAACTGTTGTGCAATTTCCCCCAAATTATCGGTTTTCTTAAACGAAAAATTTCCCCATTGATCGTCCCATTTAACTTCAGGTGTGTTGAACTCGTTGTAGGTGATGTCAGTATTATTATCTTCTTCTTCAACAAACTTTAAATCTTCGTCGGGGAGAATAATTTCTTTCTTTTGAACGACGAGTTCACCTGAACCAAAATCGTTACTACGCAGAACGAGACGCATAGCATCTTTCTTGTAATTCACATATTCAGAAACAATTACAAATGTTTGAGTTGACCAATCACTTGTAGCGTTTGTGTTGTTGAGAGCGTTAATTAAATCTGGAATAATATCCATATCCAATTCCATTTCGCTGTTAACCAAAAATTTTAAACATTGCTTACTGGTCGGATAAGCTTTGGCTAGTACTGCTTTATCATTTTTTTTTTTCAATGCTACGATTTTTCGTGATAAATCGCTATACTTCACTAGTGGATGTTCGTATTGAGTATATTCTCTCAAATATAATTCCATCTTTAGCCAACGATCAAAGCGAATAAAGTTTACCCAAAAAAATACTTACATTTATATCATTTCATTTTTATTTTTTTTTGAAAAAAACAAAAAAAACAATGAAATTATTTTAGGCCATATAAGGTTAAAGACTCGTTATAAAAATTTATACATTCAATAATATAGTTTTCTGAAAAATTATTATTTTTACATAAAAAATTTATACAATCTTTAAAAATCCATTGACAAATAGGAAATTGCATAAAAAATATAATAAAAAAAAATTCTCATATTTATTTACAAACTGAATTTTCATGTACTACTAATATATTTTCAGCTGAATATACATATTCAGCGTATCTAATTCTAATATCTGTTAATTCGTCGTTATTTATTTCTACAAAACAATTTTTATTTTTTGTACTTAAAATAGTTTTTTCATAAGTTACTTGCCTACTATATAAGGTTTGAATTGATGGTAATTGTTTTATATTTTTCATTTTTTTTCCATTTATTTTTTCTACTGTTAATCTTTCGGGATAATTTACTGTTTTTTTTACAATTTTTAAATCTACATATTTCATTTTTTCTATACACAAAAGCAGAATCTACTGAAAATGAATCATCATCATCAATACGATTAAGATCAAACTGTAATTTATCATAGATAAATTCATCAAATAAATTCATGTTATATTTTCTCATATTTCCACTTACTAATATTCCATTTGGATTATGTGAATCGCAAAACATCGAAAAAAGCACTGCTAAATTGTAAACTAAAATATCATTAATCCAAAAATTCCAAACAGGATCATATTCCATTACGTTGTAAATATCGTGATAACAATGAAAAAAAATACACGGTACGATTGAATGTAAAAAAGCACATATCGCTTGGCATGAATAGCCGTATTTACACTTCACGCTATCAAGAATTGAAAATATATCCCCCGCTACGGGATAATACATTTCATTCTTTGTATTCATAAATCCAAATAAATGAAAACTATTACGACTATATACATATTCAACATTAAAATAATATTTAATTTTCTCATCTATTGGAAACATAGAACAACAGTAATTAGAACTACATTTTAACATAAATTGTCTCGTTTCAAAATAATACTTTAGTCCATAACAACTTTTTTTATCGTTTATATACGGTAATAAATAATTCGAGGTCCCAGCGCATATAACGAAATAAGGAAATAAGTTTTCATCCCCTTTTTTTCTCTCTTCTTCTTTAACAATTCCATTATATAAAAATAAATCTGGTATCCATTCATTTTCTTCTTCCAATTTATTTCTCCTTTCAATAGAATAGATACAATCTCCCTCATAATGATTTAATAATCCAAACATCCAATACAAAAGACCGATCGATCCATGATTAAATCTCTGCACAGAACGTACATTAATCAAAACAGTTTTTATAATTAAACCATTTCTTATTTGTATTTTTTCTTCCCTTGACAAGTTCATTGTTTTTTAAGAAACAATTTGTTGAAACATCTTTCTTAAATACATTTAAAAAAATAAAAAAACCCAAAAAAAACACCATCATACCATATTTGGAACCAAAAAATAAACTATATAAGCGTTAGCTTTAATAAAAAATCAGTATCCAACAAAAAAATAATCATGTCTGAAGCTGAATCAACAACTGTAACGTTTGATATGATACATGAAAAACAAACGTAATGCTTCGTAGGATTACTACGAGGGCGTGGGAATCTTATTTGGAAAAAAATAAAGATGTACTAGAAAAAGATCCGTTCGCTCTACTAAATGGAAAACTAGCCTTTATCAGTGGATTACTGGAATTCATACGTACACAACGAAGCGACTTCAGTTTCATTATTGATTGCGCTGGATTCTTTCCGACCGATGAAAATGAATCATCAAAAAAAAACCGAAGAGAGAAATACACTACTGCAAAAATGATAGATTCCAAAAGAAAAATTACAGGCAACGACTTCGAAAGTAAATTGATGTGGTGTAATGTATGGAATACATCAATTACAATTGAAGCATTTAAAACTATCGTTTATGAAATTTACCCAGAAGTACGAAGCGATTTTCTTCGTGTTTATGTTGACGTTAATTTAATAAACAAAAAAACTATAAAAGGTTTTACAAAATTTTAATTTTTTTTTAAGGAAAAAACTACAGTGAAGACTCACGATATGTTACCCAATGTATTATTATGGAATGGGAGTGCAGCAGATTTTGTAAAATTTTTGAAAAAATAATTTTTTTATTTTTATTATATATCCTTTATTAAAAAAAGTTACATGAATTGTATTATTTATGATTTATTAAAAGTTTTTTTTTTTTTAGTTGAGTTACATAAAATTGTCTCTTGACGTATATTGTATTATCCTTGGATTTTCCATATTCTTTTGCCCAATCTTCTCTTCTTGTATACTTTCCAATACACAAAGAAAAATCACGTCTTTTTTTTCGTTTTGATTTTACAAATCTATAATATCTAGCTAATGTCCAATAATATTTTATTATCGGTGGTCCGTCTTGAAAGACTCCATTTATCTCAAAATAAACCACATCTTCATGCAAATGAAAATACTCTTTTTTCACATGAGTAATTTTAGCCACTCCCGAACTCCACCACAATATAGCTGAAACATCATTAAATTCAATAAATTTTCTTTTTTCACTATATGGGTCTCTATTTCTTTCTTCAGACATAGTTAGCTCTTCTTCATCATTTTTCTCAGCCATTTTCAAAAAAGAAATGATTTTATTTTTTAAAAACAACTTTATATAGAGAAATTTTAATTATATACATTTACAATATTATACATTTTCTATTTTTTTTTTTTTTTACAATATTATACATTTTCTATTTATTTTTTTTCCCCAATATTTTGTATCGGTATACATTCCAATATCCTGAATAAAATCATGATCTTTTTTTTTGGGTATATTTCTAACTAATGTTCGATGGTATCTATACTGTGCTATTGAATCCCAAATACCGTACAACTAAAAAAAAACCATATCCTCACATTTAGTGAAATAATTTTTTTTTACATTCGTAACTTTAATACGCGAATCTGGACTTTGTTCCAATAGATCTGAAATTTCATTAAATTCAATAAATGTTCTTTCATTATTATCATTAAAAATAAAATTCGTTTTTACATTCTTTATCCACTTTTCCATTTCTTGAAAAAAAAATTCAATTTCTTGAAAAAAACAAACTCTCCAAAGTTCTATATCTCTCTACATATAATCAACTTCTGATTTTTTCTTAAAAACAACACACGTTTATCACAGTTTTTTTCGTATTTCTTTCAAAAAAATTGTATATAAAACCCAACTTTTTTTTATCTAAAATTCAATACTTGGTTTTAATAAAACATAATATTCTTTATTCAACATAATTCAATTTTTTTTTCAACATTTCTCTTTTAAAATGTATACAAATTTTTTACCTCCTTATAAGGTTTTACATTATTTAAAGCAATAATTCTATTAACAACATTTTTATGTTTTTCTAATAATTCTTCTTCCTTATTAAAATCAAATTTTTGTGGTTTTTTTTTTTAATAGTTCATTTAAATCAAAATTTTGTGGTTTTTTTAATAGTTCATTAATCAGTTTTTCTTCCATTTTTTTTTTCAGATCTGTTCTTCTTCCACAGTGTTCGCTTCTTCTTCTTCTTTTTCTTCACTATCATCACTATCGTCTTTGCACCACTCTTCTTTCGCTCTTTTCTGTAACAAGAAATGTATTTTCTTTTTTACCACTTTTTCGATCTTTTTATTCACAAGCTTTTTTATATCTAATTGAATGTCTTCGATAAGTTCAATTTCAGTCAAATACTCATTCAAAAAACACTGCACATAACCCGATAGTTCTTCTATTCGTACGCGTAATTCAGTTTTTACATGATCAACTACTAAATTAATATTAATCGGTTTATTATCTCTTATCTTATCCATCATTAATACATCAATATAAGTATCACTCTGTTTTATTTTCAGTTCAAAAAGTCCGGAAATAATTGCGCCACGTCCATTCCTCAGGTTATGGTCCATTGGTAGGGCTTGCATTATTCTTCTTATGCTTTTTCTTTTTTTAAACCTACCATGTATTCAGCGTGTCTAACGCTAATCGTCCTGTACCCCAACTTTTCCAAACTTCGTTTTACTGCGACATTTATTTCATACTTCAAAACTTCCAATACATTTACTGTTACATCGGCAAGTTCTACTTCGCTTAACTTTTCATTCAAAATTTCTTGTACACAACCAGCTATGTTTTCAATATCTTTTCCAATATTTTCATAAACTTTTTCAAATATTCCAGGAACACAAACTAATTTATCATCAGCAGCACTCACTGACACAAATTTTTTTAACACCGTTGATTGTTCCTCAACATTCATATCTGAACGAATGAATGAAATGTAACAAACCTTCTCCTTTTATATCTTTTCTCTTTCCCTTTTTTCCAATAATTTTTTTATTTTATACTCCACAACAAGCCTTAGCTTCTCATTCATATACCAAAATATTTCCAATTTAACGTCTCCACAAATTTGAATTCCATAACTTTCAATGTCTCGCGAATGTTGATCCAAAAACCATTGTGTATAGAGAGCTATTTCTTTTACTCTCCTACGTAAAACATATTGAACAAATTGTATCACTGAAGAAAAACAAATTACATGTTGATCCTTTATCTTTTCCAAAATTAACAAATCAATTACACTCTCCATTATTCCTTTTTAAAATATTTCTCAAAAACACCAATCTCTTCAGTAAAATTATAAACCTGTGTTACTTAACGACCATATATAATGGTGTGGGTAAGCTGAAGCTCCTGACAAATCGATTACCTCAAAAAAAACTTTATCTTCATTTTCTTCAAAGTAATTTTTTATTACACCAATTACTTTAAGTTTAATATCTGCAATATTTTTCAACATTTCAGGTATTGTTACAAACGGCTCATATTTTGCAGGAATAAAATTAAGATCAATTTCTATATCATGAACTAACATTTCTATTCTTCAAGTTTCTTTTAGCGTTTTCATGTTTTCCCAATCAATATCTTTTTCCTCTTTAATTTGTTTTTAAGCTTTCCTAAAAAAAACCAAAAAAAACAACTTTTTTTAAAAAAATAAATTTTTAACAATTTATTACAAAACAACATTTATTTTTATTTCCTTACTCAATAAGACTATCATATATTGTAGGATTTTGATCGAAATACTACTGTACACTTTTCAATTTTGCTAAATCAGTTTTACAACATACACATCTATATGTATCAGACATTTTTTCACTTTTTATAGAAAAAAATGGCTATAAACGGACACGTTCGCTGTTGCTGCTGTTATCAACAAATACCTCACGAATGTCTACAACGGTTCTATTCATGTCATGAATGTAAAATCCACATCGTCTATTGTGACGACTGTAGAAAATGTTGTAAATACAAAATACAAAATATAGTATTTAATAAATGTAATAATATTCTCAAACAAAAATGTATATATAGACGAAAGCGATGGATGAAAATATTCTTAAAATGAAAAAAAAATATTACAGGTAACGTTTCATATTTTGCATAAAAATAAAATCAAATACGTTTTCTCTCTTTTTACAATAAAATTTTTTTCTTTTTAGATGAAAAATTGTACTAGCTGCTCAAGATTCAGAAATGTATATTGTTACTTTACATGTCACGAATGCAATGTTAATGTATTTTTTTGTGAATTTTGTACACTCTATTGTTGTAAAAGAGTTAAAGTTAAAGTCTTTAGACGTTGTGAATGTATTAAAAGACAAGAACGTTGGTGGAAACGTAATAATCTGTACTTGAATACATATAAATAATTTTTTTACCTTTCAATGACTCAATTCATTTTTTACCTTTCAATATGAAAAAATGAAAATTTTATTTTTAAAATGAAAAAATTCCATATATGGTAATCTCTTCAAAAAAAATTAAAATTATTTCTCTCTTTTTTTTGGATAAAAAACTATATCTACGCAATAATTATATAGTTTTTTCATTTTTATTTTGTACTCCTATCTGTACACATACACTTACTACTTCTATACATAAAAAAATTTTTAAAAAAAATAATGATTTTTTTTTTCTCTAAAAAAATCAAAAAAATCATTTTTTTATTTTATTCATTTTTTTACACACATACAAACACAGGTACCAAAGTGGAAACACTTACTGCTTCTATACATAAAAAAAGTTTTAAAAAAAAATTGAAAAAAAATAATTTTTTTATTTTATTAATTTTTTTACACACACACAACAAAATACACCCACAGGAGCCAAAGTGGAAAGGTGCTGGTGGTAATGTATTCACCAGTTATCCGGGTTCGATTCCCGGCTGTGGGAAAATACATACGCACACACACACACACATACACACACACAAAAAAACACCCACAGGAACCAAAGTGGAAAGGTGCTGGTGGTAATGTACCAGTTGATCCGGGTTCGACTCCCGGCTGTGGGAAAATACACACACACATACACACACACACACTCAAAAACCCAGCCCACCCAAACACAAACCACACCCATGAATTCATTAAAAATAAAGTAGCCAACACCTACTCTCTAGCACCCTCCGTCCAAAATCGACGTTAATTTATTCCTACTTGCTCCTGATTGGTTGGAAAAAAAAAAAAAGCAATCTGATTGGTTAACGACTAGTTACCAACCTCCAACACATTAAAAAAAATTACATTTATTAGTACACTACTCAGTATAATAGGCGAATTTCAGGGTGTTGTGTATGCATAATTTTTCAAATAAATTGGCACACTCTGTAAAGTAAACAGTGGTGAACATTTGTACAACCAAGTCAGGAACAGCAGAATAACAATGTTAAACATCTAGAAACTGTATCTATACTTTGTTTATTTTAAACAGTATGTTTACTTTTGAGTGTAGCCTGCCAGTTCTTTTGAAAAATGATGCACGCACAACACCCTGAAACTCTATGACTATAAATAATGTGGCTATTCTAGTTATGTTGTGAGCATGTCGAGAGACTGTTGTAAGCATGTAGTTTAAAGAAGCACCATATTTACCATATTTCCACTTGGTGACGATGGCCTTGAAGGCATTTCAGCAGGTTCATGTTTAACCTTTGGGGTAGTATCTAGCCTTGATGGCATTTCAACAGGATCACTTTCATGCTTTATAACCTTTGGTGATATTGCTAGACCATCAGGCATGGTATTGCAAGCCATTGGCATATTGCTATCATGAGGCACCTTGGGGGAGTCTTCTTGTAGCTTACCAATATACCTTTTAAGCTTCTTAATGCAGAACTTCAAATCTGTTGATAAAATTACAGAACATTCAGTCAGTCAAGACTTGGAAACACAGTTTCAGTTTCCATGGTTAAATAATATTAAACAACTTGTAGGCACCTTCATTCAGCATTTGATTGTTGTTCCCGTAATCGCCTATTTTCTTCTTTTAAGGCCATGTTCTCGCTAAAAAGCTGATCCATTCCTTCATTGCTGGTGCTGCTTCCACTTTCATCAGGTTTACTTGCCTAAGTTAATAATCACTGAGTCAAGTTGTTTCATTTTTTAAATTAAATGCAGTATTTGAGAAAATCTGCTAATCACTACTGGTATACTGTAATGTTTGTGTACACCAATAGAATACTAGCCAAAGCTGAATTCTCTTATCCATATTTTTAAAAGTTACTTAGAATGAAAAAATCTAATGGTAATGCAAAATTCATACTGCAAATTAACAAAGCATATTGGCATTGCATAAATCCACAGGAAGTAGCACTTGCCATATTATAATACATATCAGCCATTCCATTGTGACTCGTGTGACAAAGTTACACTTACAAAATTTTAAGGTTAAAAAGGGTTTTTAGCCACTTTTAATTTAGCACAGAGCAACATTGCTTTAGATAAGGAAGCCCTGGGGAGGTAATTTAAGTAATATATTTAATTCCTACAAACTATATTTTAAGCCTTCGATTTAACGACTTATGATTTTGTGACTCGTGTGATGCCAGAAATGAGAAATTTTCAATAATTGGTGTAGAACTTATTTATTTTCCCAGCACATGCTATAAAAGTCAGGTAAGTTTACATATATGTTTACACCAGAACCTGGCAACAAGGATATGTAGATAGGCTTTGTTAATGTTATTTTGTCTGCGTATTGCAACATAGCTACAGCCTAGTTCAAACGTCGAAGTGTCTTGTGAATTTGAATAATGAACAAGATCCTTTGTGTACGTCATTTGCATTTGATGCGTAACATATATTTATATTAAAAACACATGAATTTTTATTTACCTTCCTTTTTCCCCTTGGAGTAATATTTACTCTCTCTTCTACAAATGACGTATCTCTCGTTGGGACAGATCCACGAATAAGCACTTTGTAGGCAGAAGGGTCATCTGATAAACGGCGCATGTAACATGATTCCTCGAAGTGCGCTGAGCACAAATACGAATATTCTGACGGGTGATGAAAATCAGCGCGGTATTTTTTCACAAACTTAATCCATTTCTGACATGTGGTTTGGTCTTTCGGAAACTTGTGCATCCTTATTCCTGGTGTATACGAAGTACTCTTACAACTTTCCTTCTGGGGCGTCCCAGCAACGCAATATCTTCCTCCCCTTCTTGTTGGTTTCATATTACTATTTGTCTCCATTATTGAAGCTCTGCTCGTCGCTCGGGCAAACAAATTGACGTCACAACCGTCAACAACGTCACGATTTCTCACGTGATCTTGGCCGCGTTGCAAACGAACCACTTCACGCCAATGAAAACAACCCAAAAAATAGTCTTTCGGAGCGTGTCTTTGTCGATCTTTAATTGCAAACGTTATTTTTATACATATTAGAAGTAAAAACAACTTTAAAAAATTTCGTATCATGTCACCTTTAACTCTTTCCTGTCCGAATTGGTCTTTAGTATTTTATTCTGGCTAACGCCAGACGATTTTATTAATCTCTGGGGAAACCCTCGGACAGAAATGAGTTAATGTTCTTATTTTGCCCCAATTTATAAAATTATCAAACAGAAAATAGAGCGTGTATTTCAGATAATAAATTATTATTTATTATTTGCTAGTGATACGCGAGTAAACTCGCGGCGATTGCATTGGAATCCCTGCAATCGCCGCGAGTTTGACTCGTGTCAAACTCGCGTATGGAGGCAAATTCGCGTATGTATCGCGTGTTAAACATGGCGACAATGGCGCTGCATGGATACTGTATTTTTGTTCAACAGAAGGCGATGGATCTATTTACCCAATGAACACTTATTCAACGATAGTCGATACATGGATTTATTTGCCCATAGACAACTTGGACTAAACCAGAATGGATGAACATTTAAATTAATGCCTTCGTCTTCGATCATGAACACACGAGGTATGACTTCATAACTTATATCAACAATATCACGATGGTGAACCGACGAACGAAGAGCTGATATTTCGAGCGAAGCATGATTCACAGCAAAGGGTTTTCGTTCACGACTTCAGTCTACTTAAATGGACATAACTCTCAGATAAACATATCATTCACAAATCTGTGAATGAGTATCTGTGTGAGTGAATCTGTGTATTAAGTAAGTTATATATTATATAAGCTTGCAGTATACATATATGTTATAATAAATTATACAAATTAAACATTGAAATAAGTTAAAAGAGTTCAACACTGGCAGTGTCTTTGTCAACAACAAATTTTTGTTATTGTTTTTCAATATAATGTAAAACACTGTGCCATGACAAATTGTTGTATGTCAAGACTTTCCCCTCTGTCCTTTCCACATGATAGGCCATGTAATGCTGTTTAAAATCAACTGTTTCCAAAACAGTTACCAGAAACATTTTTTCATCCTCCCACACAATTATAGCATCTAGTAGTCCACATAAAGGATAATCTTGCTCAGAATTTGGTTGCATTTCTGCAAGTCGGAGGACAGCACCAAGTTGATATTGGACACCGTGAATAATTGTTGATTTAGCTCTGTTTAAATAAAACAAATTACAATGTTGATTTACTCTCCGTTGCAACTTGCCCATCCACCCCAGGTATTGTTATGATAAACTTTGAATTTTATTATTACTATACAATCAACATTTGTACTTACTTGGTCCCAATTAATTTATCCCGTCTTGTATGATCTTCAAGTGCCTCATAAAACATGTTTGCGTAAGGATGATCATTAAGGTCTACTTCACATTCATCTACAGTAAGAAATAAGAAATATATTCATTTGAATTAATTTATTAATTATACTGCTTATTAATATTTATTTAATGCTTAACTCTTTCATCCCCGGCCCCAGAGGCTCTGCACTGGTAGTCCATTATAATTCATTATAATTTTACCTGCTCCATCCAACAACATCCCCCTTGTATAAGTATCCAGTGGTTGCTTGATCTTGATTGGTAAATAAATTCCAGCACATTGCCCTGGTTTAAGAAAAGTTTGGTAATATAATTAGTAAAATAATTTACTTGACACTTGCACAGTCATGTAAATTAATTGCCAGACATGCAGTAGGAATTGGAAATAGATTTGATAACTACCGGTACAGTAATATTAAATCTCTATTACCTCTGATGCCTAAAAGCTAATGTTTTAGGGATGTTTTTGAAGTTTTTCGATACCAGTCCTTTAAGAAAGGAATGCTTTTCCTCAAAACGCATGGTCCAGAAATTAATCGATGGACCGAACCTATATCGCCGCTGTGGTGACCCTTTAGTATTTTACTCTGGCTAACGCCAGACAATTTTACTCGTCTGGCGGTGAAAGAGTAAAGGAATAGAAACTGTTTTGCCATGTTTGCATAGCCTGATGTAAACATGAGGATGAGAGAACTCGAAAGCTTCTGTCTGAGCCTCACACTGCTTGAGAGTTCTCCCAACCTCGTTGAGTGTTTGCATCAGGTAATGCAAACAAGGAAAAACAGTTTCTATTTACTTTATAAAATAACATGAGCAAAATAAGTAAAATAAACATAAAAATAGCATTCTTAATTAACATTATCAAACCATAAATTCTCCATGCTGTCATGGGGTGGCACGTGATAGTGAATTTGTCTTGCAAATTAATGCGATGCCATAACCGTGTTTGCAAGCCTTATACATAACCTTGCCAGTGCTATGATGGGTGACCAGCAGAGTGACCCATTTGTTAAAATTTGAGTGAAAATTTGTAAGAAAAAATGAAATCTTACTTTAAGATGTCATCTGGAACATGGACCAAGTAATACATTTTTGGTATAATTGGTGCATCAGGGTAAATTTGTTTGAAAAATTTGTGATGTTCTTCTATCAGCACTCGCAAGTAAGAAACTTTATCGACACAAATTCTATGACATGTGCATATTTGAACGATGTTCCACAACTTCTGTATGCAAAGCCAATGTTCCAACCCTTCTTCCACATAATCTCCCAATATAATAGGCAAGAACCGGAATAAGCACCACATCTGGGAAGCTGAAATTGATAGAAAAAAGTAACAATTTATTTACATAATACTGTAAACAAACGTGCAGTAGAAATTAGTTTAAATATACAGTTCTAAATATTTTAAAAATACAAATGAATTTAACAGCACTTACCACTTTGTTTTAACTTTGTATCACCGGTGGCATTAAGACAGTCTCTGGTTATCATGCTTGAGGGCTTGTTTTTTTGGTTTAGGCGTTTCAGTGCGAAGCACTTCTTTTCATCAATCAGATATTTTAGCAGCAATTTTGTTTCAAAAGATATAACCCCTTCAAACAAAATATGCATAATATCTCCGGGGAAGCATTCACACACATTAAAGTGTGATATTATAGGGTGTAAAACACTCAAGCAATTAATCCCATATATGGTCGATAGCCTTTCTCGCACAACTTTGGAATTATTTCTATCTTCAATTAGGTTGCAGAACTGTAAATGACTATCGAAGTCTCTTGCTTGAAAGATGGAACTGTTGAACTATAGATAATAATAGTCTAAGTAGTAGTTGGTGTGTGTTTATTAGTATTCATATTAGTACTTATCATTTCAGCTGCTTCAACTCTTGTAGCCATACAATGTCTGCATATCCTAAGGGCTCCACCAACACCTTCTTTAAATCCAGCTGCATAGTTGCTTCCAAGGGTGTCACCGGTCCATAAAATAACATCCCCTCTAAAATATCGCTTCTGTCCAACTATGTTGAAGCAATATCAACTAAATGTGAATGTACATCAGTAGAAGTTGAAATAAATGTTTAAAACAGTAAATCACAATACTTTAATTGTTCTAAATAAATCATAAGTATAGGATAAATACCGAGAACGGAGGCTTTAAGCCAGCTATATTAACGGGATTTTATGAAATAATAAGACTCCAAAGCAGTTTATTAAACAAACTTGAGAAGTACGTAAAGGTTCATTGAACACATACACAGACTTCTACAAGCTTGTTTGAATAATTAGTCAGATGAAGAATTAGTACCAGATATCATTACAGCATTGGGCATGCGTATTGATGCAGTATCAATCCCACATTTTATGCTCAATGTTCAATGTAATAAAGTGCTGACTCAACCAACAGATTTGGATGATTTTCATTGGTTTGCCTTCCTCTCGTAAACTACGCGGAGCGAAAAGCAAACCCTTGCTCTCCTTCTCGTATGTGGGCGCTACCGGCGTTACGATACGAGATAGTTGTAGCATGCACCCTATGAATTGGGCAATTATAAATTCATAGGGATTATATATAAACAGTGTAATCCCCGACTTTATATATATAATCCCTATGAATTTATGAGGGATTTATGGGATATAAATCCCTCAAAAAAAACAAAGAAAACCGACTTGATCGTGTTTTAAGTACTAATAAAACAAGGTACGAACATTTGTAAGTTCATTAATCTCGGTTGTGAATGGAGATAGAACCTCCTTTAGACCATGTGCCTTGAAATCCTTCGACTTGCCTATTGCCATTAGCTGCACAACACGGGTTGTCGACCTTAAATTCGGGCGGATATTTCCCAAGACATAGTAAAATACACCTAGATTTGATAAAATTATGTTATTGAATGTAGGATGTTCAGCAGAATACCCTGGGTACCTGAGAAGCCCTGGGGGAAAGCGTCCTCTCGACACACAGTATCTGCAGGGTACCGGGTGGAAACAGAGCGTAACTTACAAATATCTCATAACAGGTGAATTACCAATTTTGTGAATTTTAGTCTTTAAACCCAATGGACTTGCCACTTCCAAATCATCGAAATAACCTAATAGTTGTAGTGCAAATCGGTCTTTGGAAAATATGGGATGATTACGGCAGTATTGCCTATCAATAACATCATGAAGATTGTAATCTTGAGATTGGTGTGGATTTTCAATTTCATTTAATATATCTGGATTCTGAAGAAGTGCCTAGATTAAATATCAAAAAAAAGCAAAGTTAAGCAATTTAATAAAAACATTTAAGAACTAGTATTTTTTTTATTTGTACCCTGGCTGGTAGTTTACTACCATTTTCACTACCGGTAAGACAGTACATGTATATTTACTTCTAAAACTGTCGAACCGAGACCACTTTTACAAAAGTGAATATGGGTAATATAAGCTACACTGTATACCAATAGATACATACATATATGTGAATTCATAGTTTCTCGATTATGCCAATTTTCAATTTTTCTAAAATTGTTTAAAAGATAAGTTTCATCATTTCATATTTTTGCCCCTTTAGAGCTATTCCACATAAAGCATATTTTTAGAAAACAACAATCTGGTGCAATAAAATCAAATCAAGGTTAAAAATTAACTACAACATTAATTAAATAGCTTAATGACAATGTGCATATTGTAGGACAAACCTCAACTTTTCAAAACTGGAACATAGTATGGATAATCTGTAATACTCTTATATTGCAATCTTCCTCTTTCCTTTCCTTTTTTCCGTTTTGTGCCCAATCCAATTTGTATTGGTTCCTATAGAAAATAAAGTCTAATTAATTTTACTAAACACTAACATTTTTGGGTTTGCACAATATAATTTACCTTACCACAAGATTGAAATGTTTGAGATAATATGCTCTTTGCTTGAATTCTGTCTCCAGCCCATCAAACACATTTTCAGCATGAAATAAATCCTCCATATCTTCCGTGTATGTAAATTGAGGATTAACCTCACGGATTTTGATCGCCAAGGCTTTTTTCACATTATCTAAGTATTCCAAAAACAATGCTTGAGTGGAATCCTTGACAGAATCTAGTGCCTTTTGGGATACCTTCCCTTCTTCTTTTGCACTTACTTGGCAGTATGGTACTGGAGCGGGTTTTTTTGAGGTCGCTTCGTTAAACTCTTCCTCCGCTTCGTTTGGTGGGATGTCTTCATCTCGTTGATCACCTGCAGGTTGTATGCCAACGTTTGTGTGATCATCTCCATGTGCTCGTTGCCAATGCTTCTGTAAACTTTTAACTTTTGTAAATACTCTGTTGCAGTTTTCGTGACTGCAATAGACTTGAAAGTTGGGCTCGTTTGAATGACGAGTACGAAGATGTTTATAATACTGGGATTTCTGATATGGTTGACAAGAATAATTGCAAAAATTACAAAAGATACTAGCCATGTCAAACCATGGTCAACTACTAAAGCAATTTGTGAAACTCATGCATTAGTTTTCTAACTATAGCGATCAACCTCGTACCCAGGGCCATTTGTAGGGAACTGGGCCAAGACGGCGGGAACAAATGGCCCTGGTGGAGGCCAGGCTATCTCAGCCTCAGAGCTTATGGCGTAAATCAGACGGTTTGATTTTGTTTTGTTTTTTTAAATTGTATTTTGACCTTGTCGGTTCCTGCACACGGCACGGCAAATTATATTTTAAACCATGCAATAATTAGGTGTAATTAGGTGTAAAGAACTGAGTTCTGGTTAATAAAATGCGCAATATACTGCGCATTTTGAGCTAGCCTCCACCATGGCCATTTGTTCCCGCCATTTTGTTTTATTTTTATTCGCCATCTTGTCGCAGTTCCCTACAAATGGCCCTTGGTACGAGGTTGCTATAGTGATCTGTTTATGCTGCTATCCCAATTGACCAATCACTATTTAGACTTTAGACCCCCAACAGCTCGGGCCAGGCCTCAGCTATTTCTCAGGTCACGTGTTCCAGCAGCTTTCGCCACCAGCCTTGAGTATTCTGCGAGAACGAAAAGTTAGTAATATATCGTATGTGTTACTCATTTCGAATGTTTATCGTTTGGATAATGGTATAGATGGAGAAAATTTATTGTTTTTAATCGATGACATCGCCGAACTCAAGGCCACAGTGCCAAACACAACGCATCGCCTTCAGCTGAGAAGGATTGTTAAGTCTGCTCAAAGGGTAGGTGGCAATATTGAATTAAATACAATGTGTTAAATTAATATATAGTATCACTTGGAATAGAAAAAGAATAGCTATAGTCTAAATCATTGCATTTACAGTAAACCTCTTCCTGATTTTCTCTTGACCACGTGGTCTCCCTGTTGTCTGTTCAAGGACTCAGCTTTATATTGAAACGATCAATAGTTTCAAACAATATGGTCTTGTCATACCAGCGTGCCTTCATTCACAAACAACCATTTTTCTTTATTTAATAGGAGCCAGAAAATGAATTCCCGATTATAAATAGTGAACTTGTTGATGAGCACCTTGGTCTGGCTATGTTTGGCAAGACAAGCCATATAAGTGTGGATGAGGATAAAGAGAATTTCAATATAAACAATTATGTCCCAAACCCCTCCTTTACACCCCTCCTTTACACCTCTAACATCCCAAAGTAACCGTAGCCCAGTTTCAGCATGGTATCAACCACCTCCAGAAATAATTGAGCCAAATAATGTTCTTCTTCCTCAAGGAATTAGCCAAATAATGTTCTACTTCCTCAAGGAATTGGGCCAAATAATGTTCTATCCACCATGATGCCACCATATTATGGTGGTGCTAATACACCACAATCTCCAAAATGTTCGTGCCATGGGAAACCAAGTTTATCATCTAACAGCCCTGATTCTGTTACACCAGTGTTGGATAAACGTCCCTCTGAAGCGATTCCTCTGGGCTACCAAAACATTCCATTGCCTGATCGGTACTCGATCAAGGTTGAAGAAGCCATTGCAAGAAATGACATTTCATCAGTGAGATTACAGGTAATAAGTGATTAAACAATTTTTTATTGAAAACCATTTATTACAGAAAAATGAAGTGTGATACTGTACCAGTTAGTGGTATGGCAGAAACACTGATGTATTATTGACCAAGCTTGCCAATATGTGTGTGTGTGTTATGTTTGTATTTAAATGTAAATTAAAAATGGTAAATATTTATATTTTAAACTTTTTTTGATTTGTTCTAACCAAAAATAATTTTACTATATTTGCAATTTTGCTATAATATATTTGATGTAATTTACTATCTTGTCTCGACCAAATCCTTCAGTTTGGACCTCAATATATATATATATTTGGTCATTATAATAAACAATGTGTTGACCGAGCTTGTTCGCAACAAAAATATACAAGCGAAAAATAAATCCTTCAGTTCGAACCTCAAGTTCGAACCTCAATATATATATATATATATATATATATATATATATATATATATATATATATATTATAAAAGCCGTGGAACCTTGAAGAAAGTTGGCCTTCTGTTTATTGTATACAGTATGTGTGTGTGTGTTTTACTATTACTGTATACTGATTTACTAATTTTACTATTGCGATTTTGCTATAGATAATCAAAGATGCTGGAATTTTTTTTATGATATGTGCAGACACCCAAGGAAAGGGATTACACGAGGGGGCCAAGAGATTGTGTGAGAAGTTGCCAGAGCTAAAGGATGTCAATTCTGACAAACATTGGGTAAGATGTAACTGGCAAAACTAAGGGCTGTTTATATCATAAATGGGGTAGCCTTGGATCAAATTCATATAGGTCATTATATTTATGAATGATATTGTTCATTCTACAATATCTAGTGTGCCCTATTGAAATGACATTGACAAAACATTTTCTGGGCTGTCCTACTCAGATTACATTCTGTATTTGAAATATTGTAAAATGTAAATGGCATTCCATAATTTTCAAATATCAATTTAAAATCAACGAAACTATGTATGAATTGTCAAAGGAAATTCAAAACACAGCATTGCACCTCGCTTGAAGAGTGCTGGGGTTTCATTCGTATGGAACAAGTTGATTCCAAATATCAGCATCGAAGTTTAAAGTAGTCCAATAACTTTGATCTGGTATTGTAGCTATGGAAGTCTTTAAAAATGGCACGTATAAACAGGCAGTTCTGTGAAAATCAATTGATTTTAAAGCTTAAACTAATAAATATGGTATTGACAGGAAGAGTTCCCAAAGTTACAAAAATGTAGTAGTATTGGAGTGAACTCAGCTCTGTAATGCAGGTTGCCTTGTTACTTTAACTGTGGTGTTCAGAGTGGATTTTTAACCCTTTAATGTCTGAATTTATTTTCTTTCATTTCTCTCCTTGTTCTCGAATTTTCTTTTTTGTTCTAGGTGTCCGATATATTTGACACTGAGCATTAAAGGGTTAATATATTTATTAATGCTTCACAATTATTTTCCTTTAGGCATCTGTTCAACATCAACTCAGTATGTACTTTAGGAATCAACGGAAGTGCTCTGTTGCAAGTGACAAAATAAAAAGTACTATCAACAAGGCTGAACAAATGTCAAAAAAGCTCAAGATTGGAGATGATGCTGAAGGAAAGAAAATAAATATGGTGCTATTGAAGACATTCAAAGAAGAAAATTTTTCAAAGCAAACATATGTGAAGTTGATCGAGGATACGTATTCATGCCGTAGGACATTTATTAAGCACGAAGCAAATTCAACAAATGATATTTTGGTATCATTTCCTTTCTTGGAAAATCCAAAACATGTAAGTTGAGAAACATGTGTGTCAGTCCTTTTTAATGTGTGTGTTCATGAAATCCACTCCAAGATGAAAGTTACTGGTATATTTACGTTTTGTTTCTGCGAACTTGGGTTGAAAATATTATAAGGTGTTACTCCGAGAGATGAACCATACCGGACAAGTGGAGAAAACTACAGCCAGGCCAAGTAGAGGTTCTCTAATTGTCCAGTATGGTTCATCACTCGGAGTAACACCTTATAATTTCTGGTATATGTTGAAACGTTTCAAAAACTTTGTGTCGGAAACAAAGTTAATTAATTGTTTTGGGAACTTGTTTCTGAAACGTTTTATCCAGGATTGTAACATGATTGGTTTGATTTTTGTAGCTATTGGATGAGTTATTGAGGATTGTTGGGAAAGAAAAGGCAGAAAAAGCTAAAGAAAACCTAGATCTTGCTTTAAAAGCATTACTACATAAGTCTTCTGAGTTGTCTGATCAAGATGTTGTTGACGCGATAAATACCATTGAGACAAGAACAAAAAGGGGGCAAGGGGCAAGCCAAGTTGATTACATTCCATGATGTAAGTATATGATTTGTTGCCAAGCCTGTGGTTCTACTTTCGGTAATGTAACTGTAACGACCTTTCAAAAAAAGAACCTCTTTTAAATTTTAACTTTAAATTGGTGTCTAAATGCAAAGTTTAGGCTGTACGTTCTTAAAGTCAATTTCATCTAACGTTTGACAACAATGTTCTGCATTTCGTATCATCAAGTCTAAGAATTATATTCCTCTTTCAGCAGTGCTATGAGTAACTTCGTTACAAGTAACTAGTTACAGTAACTAGTTACATTTTTAAGTAACTGTAACTGAAACTAGTTACTTTTTCTGAAGAAGTAACTATAACTAGTTACTTGTTGAAGAAGTAACTATAACTAGTTACTTTTTTAAAGAACTGTAACTAGTTACAATATTTGGCTCAAAAATGTGACTAGTATAGTTACTGATATTCAGTTGAGGATGTCATTCTTTCTTGATAAAAATGGTTTTGATATAATAATAAAGGTACATTATGTACACATTTGACTATTTCTGCTTAGTGACAACTATATTTAGGCATTTAGCTGTAAAACATAATTATGGTACTGGCATCTAAAAACCAGTAATTTATTTGTCGATTCCAGTAACACGGACAAAGGAATGTAACTTTGTAACTAGTTACAAAAATTTTTAAGTAACTTTGTAACTGTAACTAGTTACTTTCTTTTCGTTGTAACTTTTATTGGTAACTAGTTACTTTTCTAACGATGTAATTGTAACTAGTTACAAAAATTATGTAACTTTTACAGCACTGCCTCAAAACATCGCAGTAATACCACTAATACGTACAGTTAAAATGTATTAAATTATTAAGTGAAGATTTATTAAAATCTATGCAATCAAATGGAAGGTTTCGTCTATAATTTAAGGAAATTAATTCTTGGAACCAATTCAGATCGTTGCGAAAAATGCAGCTGCAATGCCTTTGTTTTCGTAAACAGTTATCGAGTGAAAATGTCAAGATTATTTTTAGTTTGTTCAAATGGATTTGGTTTACTGGTTCTTGCTTTTCACCAAAATGAATTATTCTTCTATTTTTTTTTATTAATAAATTGTGGGGTTTTTGATGTCTTTCAGCCGTCAACTCCACCAGAAAAATTATTCAAATCGAAGATCCCTGAATTCAGGATAGTTTGCATTGGAAAGCCAGAGGCAATTTGCCAGATTTTTATATCTGGTGAGGACGATGCTATCCTTGAATGTCCGAACAATTCCATTATGGATTCGCTAATTTATGTTATTTCTTGTTATTATGTGTTTGACGTATCGTATCCTGTGCGTTTTCAAGGTGTCTTGTGTTTCTTGCAAGATCTTGGTTTGTGTTGTTTTGATAATTGTTATCGTGGTAGTAAATACAATGTCTTGCTGTCAGAAGTCAAAAAATGTATGTAAGGACCGTAATTTTACGAAGTGTGTTGTGTGTGTGCAAGTATTAAATGTATATAACACGGCATCACAAATCAGCCAAATTCCTCCCATCGGCCTTGAATGCGCGCCGACTTTTAGGGTACTTAGTGTCAGCGGCTTATCGCAAAAAATGTCGCCAAAGAAGTCGCTCGTAAATGGTCTACCTTTAGCATGGAAGTATAAGTTATTTATGAAACTTTTGTTGCTGGAAATGCAACTTATAAATAAAATATTAAACGTTTTTTTCCCTCTGAGCTGCAATTGAGCGTTTTATCACCATATTTCCCTTTGATATTGCACATTATTGCACATTTTATGCTGCGAGTATTACGTCAGTATTCGATTTTAACGGGCGAACTAAAAGACGGACGACAACATTAGTTGTCGATATTTTTAGCGAAATACTGTCGCATTTATCTCCCTTTTGTTGATTGCGAATATAGGAGCTGTGCCAAGAGAAATAGCCAATGTTGTGATTGAACGTGTCGCCAATGAACGTGCAAAAGATGGCTTTAGGGCAAACACAAATTTTGTCTAAGCCAAAATGAGCGCAAAGTTTTAAACTACTGAATTGTTCATGTTGAATGAAACGTTGTCAAGGTAAACGTCGCTTTTAAATACGTATTTTTGTTGTACATGTTGGTGTCCGCCATCTTGAAAATTGCCTTGTACTTCCGCGGCGGTAGTCTTCGTCAAGTGAGCATTAAATGTTCGAAGAACGATTATCATCGTGGAAAATGTGATATAAAATCTCCCAAAGACAGAGTTTTGAAAGGATTGACGAAAATGAGTGGTTTGTCTGAAGAAGAAGGAGCTAAAGACGTGTCATAGAAATGAATTTGTGAATATTAGCTTGACCAACGTAATAGCTAGCGGGAAGAAACCTTTAGCTTTGCCAAATCGATCTATCCCGCGAAGTAGAAAAATATTCCATTTCGATAACTGCCGAAGCTCAAAGGCAAGCGCGTACAACTATATAATTAATAGTGTTGTTTGAACATTGGTATATAGTATATATTCTAAGGAAAATTGACTGAAATTCTCCAGTTTTAAAATATGTTGCTAATAATTTGTTATCAGTGAGTTACATGTCTTAACTTCTGTGACGAAAACGAAACGTTTGCAGTAAGTCAAAATATATCCAGTTCCACATGTGTAACATATTTGAATTGAATTTTGAAACATGTACCCTGTGAACTTTGGAATTTATTTCACAAATTTTACAATTATGTACATAAATTTTACAATACTCAATAGAATTTACCCTCCTCCCTCCCTGTAATAAAAAAAAATTCTCAATATAAAAAGACATGGTATAGACATACCATCCAATGTGTGCTGGGGGTGTAAGTGGGTCTGTTTCAGCTGCCATGTCAAGCAACAGTGACCCTGGACTCAAGGAAAGTGGATGTTGGAATTCATTTGGGCTCATTGTGATTAGTTCTTTCATTTACTTTTCTGTTGGACAAATTTTTCTTTCCTCCCCCCCCCTCTCCATGCACACACACACACACACACACACACACACACACACACACACACACACACACACATGATAGCAATATATACGGTGGCCCGTATGTGCAATACACAAAAGAGAATACCAGTGCACAAACAAAAGTTTCAATTCACAAGTAAATTAGCCGATACACATTACAAAGTATCGATTCACTGAAACGAATTTCAATACACAACAAAGATTCGCGAAATACACAATAAATATTTTCAGTACGTAATAAATTCTTTCCACAAATACACAACAAAGTATCATACGAAACACAACAGCGTAATTTGATACACAACAAAGTCGCGTCGCAATACAACAGAGTGTAAGTCGATACACAACAAAGAATAGATCTCGATACACAACGAAAAGTTTTCGATACACAACAAAAAGTTGCATGTGGGAATCTCTGGGACAATAGGGGAAACGGCAATATTAAAACGTGCCGGCCCAGCACTTTATACCTGCGCCTATGGAAATTCGAAGATTGATCGTTTTATACAGTATAATGTATATTCCGAGATGTTTTGTCCATTTTGTGGACAAGTGATACAGGCGCGTTTTACATATTGTCCATTTTGTGGGCGAGAGATAGCCAGTCGGTTCATAAACGGAGGTGATCAAAGTTCAATTAATGAAGAATGGCCATGTGAAGGAGCCACATGTGATGAGATAATACAGCATTACTTCAATCGCGGATTCACGTATCAAAATATGCTTCTGTTTATGTCGAGATATCATGGCATTAACATTTCTTTACGAACTTTAAATACAAAGCTTCGACAACTGGGTCTGGGAAGAAGGAACAGGGAATACGACATTGATTCTGTTCGTCGGCGTGTGGAACAGGAGCTTGATGGCCCAGGGTGTTCTGGTGGTTATCGTGCTGTTTGGCACACTTTGCAAATGGAAGGTAATTCAGTGCCCAGAGAAGCAGTCCGAGTGGTATTGAAAGAATTAGATCCTGAAGGTGTGCAAGAAAGAAGAGCACGAACTCTCCATCGACGAACTTACCACACACCAGGACCTAATCACTCTTGGCATGTTGACGGGTACGATAAGCTCAAACCGTACGGGTTTCCAATACATGGATGCATAGATGGCTACAGTCGCAAGGTGTTGTGGCTAAAGGTATGTAGAACAAATAATGATCCTGCTATAACCAGCCAACTTTACTTGAACTCGGTGACAAAATATGGTGGTTGTCACCGAGAATGTTATCAATGCTGCCATGCAGTCTTATTTTCGTAGCAGTGGAGATGACGAATTTGCTGGAGTGAAGGCGCACAGATATGGTTCCTCACCTGCAAACCAACAGATAGAGTGTTGGTGGTCATTCTTGCGTAAGTAGTGTAAAAAGGCCGATTCTGGCTCATTTTTAGATTTTCATCTTTCAGCTCATTTTCTCTCTTTCATTATAGGATTTTTTTGTTCCCCCCTCACTTCATTCGGTTCACCACGCTTCGCTCCTCCCCGCCTCCCCCTCCTCCTCTCCGCACCACCTCCACCCACCCCAATATTTCTAAAGTTTTTAGCAACTCATATTTTTTTAAAAGATATGAGTTTTCCCCAACTCCTTCCGAATCCCGCTTCACCCAAATTCCGCCTCACTTTGTTCGCTACCAGTACCCAACATTTTTTACACATTCCCAGTATCCTAAATATTTTTTCCGCTGCTCCGCTTGCCCAATATTTTTATGGCCGATTGCCAAAGTCCGAATTCCGTCTTCGCAAATAATTCTTTTGTCGTCGTTTGCCGAAAGCGCTATTTTGTTGATGTGTTCCGTATAAATTTCATGCATCCGGCTTCTAAAGGTATTCATTCCTTTCATGAGATGTTTTTTGGTAAAAAGACAGTTTTTGTAATCTTGGAATGTAATCTCGTTTTTGACTACACCTTTTTTAACACCCTTACATTTCTTTTCCTCAGACCCTCCTGCTGGTTGGTTTGGATCCATTTTGTAGGCATACAACTTACTTCTTAGTCCAACGAATTCCGAGATTTGTTTAGATCCTGTTTCGCTTTTCATCATTCCAATAACTTTCTTATTAATTCCAACTGGAATTCCACTTGCATGGTCACTTTCAAAATTACTTGTATCAAATTTACTTTTGACATCTAATGTTATATCTTTAAAGAAATCCTGAGTTTTAATTTCATAACACAGACTATCTGTATCCGTAAACAACAAGCTTGCATTTTTTCCATATTTTGGTTTAATGTAATTATAATGAAAGTTGTACATTAATGTCTTACTAAGTTCCAAAATACTTAATCCTAAATATATTGGTTTGTTAAGTTTTACCGTAGCTTTTTTCATATGGACAGCTATAAGATTTTCTGAAAATATAACGGGACGATCAAATGTTGGTTTACGAGCAAGTTTTTCAAGCTGATCTTGATTTGCAACTAATTTGACATCAACTCTGTTTCTCACGTTTTCCATCGTTTTGCCATAGACCGAGCTATTCATTAATTTGAAGAAATCCTTCTCAAAGTTGTTGGTGGCTTTTGTTCGTAAGTCAGTATTTAACTTGATATATTACTTTAACCATGGTTTTTCAATGAAAGTAATTCCGCGATGAATTTTAGTTAATTTTAATCCAAGGGAAATGCATTGTTTTAAACTTTGATGATGAATTACATATTTCTCCTTGTTGTTTAAATTTGGAATTAGCTTTTCCACCTTGTTGATAACTATTTTTTCCGCTGCCAATGGATATTCATTATGAAGTTCATGTAATTCTTCTGGATATTCCAAATCCACTTCTAGTATGCATGGTATGTTTTTCCAATTTTTTAGTTTTTCTTCAGGAATCCAACTAAAGTTTTTTACGGGGAGTGGCTCACTCATTGCCCATCCGTAGAGATTGTTAGCATCTAAATATGGAATAAATACACTTTCCTCATCGGGTTTGTGATTTTCCATATACTTGTTGTTAGCTTTTGCATATCTTTTCATGATGGTGCTAATTCCACCACGGATTCCTTTTTCCATCATCAGGTACATATTTGGATCGGAAATTATATCAAGTTCAACTTTTGTAAGTTTTAGCGCCGCATCCCAAGCTAATCCTGGTGATGTGTAATACCACAATGGTTCTAATCCATAATTAGTTTTACAGACTTTCCTGAAATTTTCCATAACATCTGCCAGCAACAATACATCGGTTTTCAGGTAAAGATTATGATAATCTCTCATATTCTTACACCCAAAAGCTTCCCAAACATTTTGTGCATGTTTGTAATCTTCATCTGAAATATAAGTATTATTTAACTTAGAGTAGAAAGCCTTCCTATTTGGTAATCTATTATAACTAAGTTTGTCAAAACCCGTCATGAATTCGTAAGGGAATACACCCTTCTTTTTTAGGAGATCAATCTTTTTAGGATGATGTTTGGAAAATTCGGTTTCCACAGATTTAAACTGATCAGGTCCTAAATTTTTAACTAAACTATCCAAAGAACTTAGAGTAAATTTAAGGGAATCGATGAATCTTAACTCACACGTTTTTGACCATGGTTTTCCATTTTTCTTTGTTCCTGTTTCCATGACAGATTCCTTGGAAAAACTGATATACTTTTCATCGGTTTTAGAAATACAGTTAATTTTTCCTTCTGAGAGTCCCAAACTTTTGATAAACAGGTGAGCATCATAACCTTCCAAGTTATGCAAGATCACTGGTATAAATGTAGGTTTTTTCATTCTGAGGTTGCACTTGGTGTGTGCAGCTCCACGGTATTTTCCTGTTAAATGACAATGATCTCTAACTCTGTCCTGTCCTAGATGTGTGTCACAAACATAACAGTTTATGGCATGTTTGAAATTTTTCTCATCTAATTTGCTCATTTGAATTGGTACGTCAATCTTGGTGATATTATATATTTCACGCATTTCATTTTCTATAGATTCCACAAACTTTTTACCAATATCCTCGCCTTCGGTTTTCATTGTATACAAAACAGTTTTTGTCTTGTATATGATTTCATCTATACATTTTACTGTGTAACAGTAACCACTTGGTTCGTGTTTTTGATAAGCAGTTGTATGACTTTCGGTGTCATTTTTTTGCACCGTGTCAATAGGAGGTAAGAATGACTCAAAATCCGCGTAAATTACAAATGGGATATCTGTAGTTTTTTTATGTTGTTTGAAGAATGCTTTGGAACCTTCTTTTGGATATTCTGAGTTTTGTGGTTTATGTGTACTACAGATTTCCAAGTGAGTTTTTAAGATTTTTTTTGTGCTAAAGTTGTTAAGACAGTATGTACAGATATGAGCTTCATGTCCGTGTTTGGTGAGTT
Organism: Paragorgia papillata; assembly: GCA_035771165.1. NCBI lineage: Eukaryota > Metazoa > Cnidaria > Anthozoa > Scleralcyonacea > Coralliidae > Paragorgia > Paragorgia papillata. Next base: position 307,922 of record JAWNZC010000175.1, on the reverse strand, counting down.
GTTTGCTAAGGAGTCTACTCATACTGTTAATAACACTGTAGTGATTGTCAATGAAAAATAGGTTTACAACGGGTACTTTCTTAATTTTACTAACTTTTAAGGGAATTATTTTTTTTTCATTGTTTTCATAGCTGAAAACGTTAACAGCAATATTATTTTGTTTTTCAAATTTAGGAATATTTTTTATGGCTGTTGGAAATGGGATTCCTTCCCAGTTAAGCTTTTTAGCTTGCATTTCCAACATTTTTGTTACTCTTTCACCATTTTCTTCTAGTGGATTTAATGCTCTTGTGACGCTCCACATAAAACAGTTGTTATCATCATTTTTTATGTTGGTAATAGCGTGTTTACATTTGATGAATGATGGTAATTCCTTATAACCTTTTCCCTATAAAGGTTTATATTTTGTTATGTATATATCAAGTCTATCCACTGAATGAAGTCTCCACCCACTTCCGTTTTTTTGATAATTTGCAAAAGATTCAAGCATCTTTTCCTTCATTTGGATATATTCTGTTGTGGTATCCTCTTTTGTTATTATGCTGTGTGTATTGCTACGAAAGTGAGCAACTTTGGGTGCTTCATCTTCATTTGTTTCAAGATTTGTTTTAACCATTTTACAAGTGAGGACGGCGTGCACTTTTTTACCAATGCTGTTTGTGTCATTGATTAAATTTTCAACGGTTTTGGTTGTGTTGTTTAGGAATTCTTTTGGATCCTTTGTTTCATTTCCAGGAATGGCCCACCTTTGGGTTTTTCCTTTTAGTGAATCTATAACTAATATAGCTTGCGTATTGGTCATTAGTTTTTGTGTTCTTATTTTGTTGTTAAAAACACCCCACAGCTTTTTACTGAGCTTTTCCCTTATGTTTCCCAACCTTTTTGGTCCATTCCAGTTGTGTCCTTCCTCAAGGTTAAACTGACGTTTGAGTTCCTTTTTAATTTCCTTTCTCCATTTTATGGTTTCCTTGTGTTGTTTCTTTTTGTGTTCTTTAAGTTCTTGTTTGTTCCATGCTTTCTTTGCTTTTACCAAAGCTTTGTCCAATTTTTGTTGTAATCTTTGTTCGTTTTTTTTCTCTTGACGCTTGAGTCTTTCTTGTTGAATTTTTTGTTCTTGTTCTTGTCGTTGAACCCGCCGTTGAAGTTTTTCTTCTTGACGCTTGAGTTTTTCTTCTTGTTGCTTGAGTTGCTGTTCCTTCTTTGCTTGAAGTTTTTGAACGTATTTTGCGATATTATTATTCCACATTTCGTCTCTTTTATTATAGTGTTTTTTAGAAAAAAGATCGGTTTGATTTCTTATAAGGTAAAACTTATAAGAAATCGTACAAAGTTATACTTGTTTGCGTTTAACCGTATATAACTTTTCCTTGAACGTTATGATTGATCCTCTTTTTATGTAAAAGGGGATGCAACTTGGATTAATATTAAGTTGTTTTGCAGCATTGTAAATGCTTGGGAATTCTATTTTTTCGTTTGAGTCTTTGTTTTCAAAGATGATACAAACCGGCTTGGTAATTTTGTCTTTGTTGTGTGTATCAAAAGATTGGTTTCTTACTAGTGGGATATTAAGTAATTCACATAATGTTGTTGTATTCATTTTGGATGTGTTTTTGATTCCTTGTTCTTTTCCAATTCGACGTAATTGTCTAAGGGGGCTTTCCATTTGCACGGTCAGACCGGTCTGACCGGTCCTAGTTTCAAATGGAATGCGAAACGTTTGGGGATTGGGGCTGGTCGGACCGGAAAATTCGGTCCTACTGAGGAGCAGGTCCATTCTGGCCCGATTTCCCGCCTTGAAAGAAAACCAAGATGGCGGACAATACCGAAGGTAAGTTCAAGGTTGTTGTATTGAATTTAAATCGCTTAAATGCATACAAAAAGTTATGTGTAGCAGTGTAAATTAAGAAATAAAGTATTAAATTGTTCCTTATTCATCTGAGTATTGAAGGACATCTTCAAAACGAACTAAACAGGTCGCCTTTCGATTTGATTTGTTTCAGAGCAATGCTTGGAGTCTGCCTTCCCTGTATTATTAACTAAATGGACTACGCCAAATGTCAAATTGTTAATCTCTATAAGAAAAGAAAGCGACAAACTGTTTCACACTGGCGTCTTAAGAAAGAAAGCAATTTGGAATCGAATTGCGAATAAGTTTAACGATGCAGTCGAGGGTGTTTTCACCACTGGTGAACAGTGCCAAAGCAAGTGGAAAAAGCTTGAGAAAAAGTACAAAGAAGTAAAGTTTTACAACAACCAGTCTGGAAATAACTTAAAGGTATGGGAATTCTACGATCTAATGGACAATGTTATGGGTAACAATCCAAACGTTGTTCCAGTCTGCACAATGAGTAGTATGAAGGATTTACCACAAGAAAGAGATACATGTACCAATGGCGATGAGGATGAAATCAGTAGCCAGCTTGAAGAAGAAGAAAAAGAAGAAGAAGAAGGGAGTAGAAAGAAGAAAAGGAAAAGCAGGTCTACCTCGACTGCTGTTGTTGAATTTCTAAATGACTACAGCACAGAAAACAAAACAAAGGAAAAAGAAAGAATGGATATGCTGAAGAAAATGCATGATGATAAAATGGGTGTAATGAACAGATTTCTTACATTAATGGAGAGACAGCATGAAGCATAAGTCAGCTTTCTGATTATTTGTGTTTTACTTGCACATTTATGTATTCATTTTAATATTTATTATATACATTTCAATGATAAATTATCAAACATTGTATTTAATATTCATATTGTTGAGTTACTGTTTAATTATTTTTTTTAAAGTGAATTTTTAGAAATGGTGTAACATTTCAATCAGTTTATGGAATAAATAAGTTGTTGTTAAACACCATTGGTTTTTGTGTAGAATTTATAATGTCAGTAACACTACGAAAGATAAGCCCTAAGAACATCTCTTTTTACTCCAGCCTCTTGGTTGTTTGCATGTTCGCAATTGACATTCATGTTGTCAGCTCTGTTGATGTCACCATCAATAAATTCTTCATAGTTTTCCTCTAACATTAAACAGAAGTTGTGCAGAACACATGCTGCAATAATCACTGAAACAATTTTCTTCTGACAAAGCATGTCCAAGTAAAACAATTTCCTCCATCTCCCCTTTAGTAAACCAAATGCCCGCTCGATGACTTGTCTAGTTGAGGACTGTTTAAAGTTGTATGTTCGCTGTGATGCTGTTAGATGCCCATTGTCTTTATACGGTACCATCACCCACCTGAATATAAGTAAATTTCCAATGTTACTATTACACCTGTACCTCCACTCTGCATGTTGCTTATCTATATACAGTAAATTGTTTGTCTATGTACTAACTTAAATTTAATTAATAGCACAGAATAGTATATTATGCTTTCTGATATTCACTCACACTTTTTGTTATTCAAATGTCAATAACATTGGATACCTTAACAAAGGGTAACCAGAATCTGCAAGTACATGAGCATCACCAGGAAACAGCCTCTGATGGTTTTGCATAGTTTTAGCATACAATGGGGAATTTGTCAGTACTCGAGAATCATGTACTGACCCTGGCCAACCTGCATACACATCTGTAAATGTGAGGTCATGGGCACAGACTCCCTGTAACATATAAAAATAAATATCAGCCTGGTCTGTGTGATTCATTGTAGTCATTCTGTACTCATTTTGATTAATACATGATAATTATTTTACCAAATTTATGTGGGTTTAAATTAGCATTTCTAGCCTCATTATGTGTGTTGTTTTTTTAATAATTCAAAAAAATAAAATTACAAAAGAGGCCAGACAGGCTAATTTAATCCAGTGTAAAGGCTTGCTTAATGCCTCAAAATATTAATATGTATTTGGTCACCTGCAAAATTACTGAATGAGATCTTTTTCTATTCAGGTAACTATCAGGATAACCACTGGGTGTTTTTATTTGGATATGTGTCCCATCTAGAGCACCAATAACATGGGGAAAACCTCTTCTTTCTTCAAAACCCTGCTTGACTTCATTGGCCTTGGCACCTTATGAATATAATTAAAAAACAATGTTAAAACAACAAACACTGTTGAAATCTTGTATATTAATAATATAAATGGTCTATTCATTCCATTTAACCCCCCCCCCCCCAATCCAGGAAATCTAGATTTCTTCAGGGGGGTTTCTTTCTATTATATAAAATTCTTACAGGGGATAACTTCATTTTATGGAATTCTTTAGGGGTTTAATAGTTTTCTAAAATTGATGGAGTTCTTAAGGGTATACTTTTTAAAACATACATACTCGAAAATATAGATATTTTAAAAATACATGTAATCAAGTTACCAATATATCACACCCATGACATTACCCCCTGAGCCCAGTTAATGACACCCCTTATTTCAGACAGTTGGATAAGAAATCAAGTACACATTTCTTTGTAAATACACATTTCTTACCTTGTGGCCAAATAATAAAATCAGTCATCACGCTGACTAGAGCTTTACAGACCCTATGCAAACACCGATGTACACTGCTCATCGTAATGTTGAACCTATCGGCGACACTTCGGTGGCATTCAGGAGTTGCTAGCATCCATACTGCAACTAAAACTTGCTTTGTCGGATTAATAACAGGTCGTCTGACCGCGTTTTCAGGGGGAAGGCAACCTGTTTGAACAACGACCCTTACTAGGGATTCAACAGTACATCTTTTCAAACGAAAATGATTCCTGAATTCGTCGAGTTGATATCGCGGAACTACCTCTTCGAAAAACATTTCGTTTCTCACCAATTTTCTCCTGCTTAGGCATCTAAGTACTGCTATTACATTTAGCGGTAACTCTGAACATAAAAGAGAAAAGTTTTCCTCGAAATTTTCGAAAAAGCATCCAAATAACATAAAAAAAACTTTTTCGTCCTCCATATTGTCAAGATACGGCAGAGCAATACAAAACAAAGCAGGAGTCTGGGGACGACAACTTGGCCCCGGTCTTTCCATTAACCCAGAATAATCCAGAGAAAAAATTTCCGGTCAGAGCGGTCTGACCGTGTAAATGGAAAGCCCCCCTAAGTGTATATGTTGTCATTCTTTTATTATAGTATATTTTTTTTTCTTTAAATACTAATTTATTTTTTTTTACTAATTTTTTTTTTACTATTTTTTTTTTTTTTTTTTTTTACTAATTTTTTTTTTACTAATTTTTTTTTTTTACTAATTTTTTTTTTTTAATTTTTTTTTTTATATATATTTTTTTTTTTTAAATTTTTTTTTTTAAAATTTTTTAAATTATTTTTTTAAAAAGCAAAAACCCTAAAAGGGTTTATACTGTCACGACAAGGAACTTCTCATTAAAATGGCTTAGGGGCCGAGTTGTTTCTCCCTCAATGGTTGTGTAACAGAATATAAAACAAAAACTGTTTTTTATTTTTTGGCTAATAAAAAACCGATGCGTGAAATATTTAACTTCAACCATGTTTCGAAAGATTTGAGCAGCGAACAGATGGAAAGGTTTAAAAAAACTTATAAGCACTATCATAGGCTGGCGAAATGCTATGGTAAAATGTATAAGAAAAGTAGGCGAAAAGATATTGCTCTTATGGCACTAAAAATGGGTTTGATAACTGGAGGAACTGGTGGGACTGTGTTAGGTTGTGTAACGATTAATCCAATATTGTTGACAGCTATGTCAGGACTAGGTCTGCTAATAGCTGGTTATATGAGAAAAGTTAATTTATCAAAACTAAAAGACAGGCATAAATTTGCTTTTAAAAACTATAAAAAAGTACTAAATAAAATTAGAGAGTTTATGAGAGGTGTTCACTTTGATCAGGCTCAGTTTGATGGGGAGCTGATGGTAATTGATGATTTGGTTCGGGAGATGTGCTTAGAGATTCCGGACGGTGTTGACAAGTGGTACACCCAGGAATACGAGAGTAGTTCTTAATTGTTTTGTTTGTCCATCCCATTTGTACGTTACCCTCCATTGTTAAGGAGTCTTTTCCAAAACTGATGCCAAGGCGAAACCCTTTTGTTATGTTATGGTTTTTGTTTAGCTTTTCCGAATTTTTTAATTTACTTTTGGAACTTCCCATTTTATTTAAAAATGGAAAGTTAAGATAGAAACAAAGATTTAAGTAGTATTAGTTCCACCGTTATCGGGATCAGAAGTGTTGACACTATCGCTGCTTGTATCAGAACTTTGATCACTTTGTACTTTATCATCTTTATTTGTGTTGTCCCACATATGTTTTACAACAATTAATCCACCAGATAGCAATCCAATCATAGGAATGTATGGTGATACCTTTGTGACCATGGTTTTAACGTCATTGTAAAAAAGTTTGTTTGTTGACAACTCTTTATCCAGTTTACCGTCTGTTTCCACCATGTTTAGCTGTTCCATTAGGTCTGAAAATTTTGAGATTAAACTTTCAGTTAGTTGTGAGTTGACTTGTTCCATTTGTTCTCGTTGATGATCATGTTTGATTTTTTCCAATGCGCTTTGGGATGCATTTTTTATATACTTTTCTGAATACTTAATTTCTTTTGCGGCTGACAAGCGGATAAGCTCATCTCTGAGGTTGCTGCATGACGGATTAGGTATATCTTCTAAGTTTTGCGGTTCTTCTACATTCATTTATTAGTGTAAAATTTCTGTTTCACGAGTGCGGAAATCTTATTTCACGAATATAGTCTTTTTCTGTTTTTGTAAAGGATGTATGCGAACGCAACAGCTAACATCCATAAATTTTTTGCCAACCAAGCGATGCCTTTAGCTCCCCACGTTAACGCTGTCGCGAGTAAATTTATAAGTGGCGCAATCACTGGTAAAGCGGCTTTAGCCAGTTTAGCTAGTGCTTTTGCGATGTCTCCTGTTGCTTTTGCAGCTGAAACCACTCCTTTTCTTCCAGTCAAAACTGCTGCTGTGATAATTCCGGCGATGGATATAGCTATTGCAGATAGCGCTCCTAAATTGTTACGTGCAAATTTTTTTAAATTTTTCGTATTTTGTTAGATCGTCTTCGTTGATCATTTCACTTGCTTTTTCGCTAGTTGGTTTTTGGTTTTGTTTTAACCTAATTTCGTCAGCTTTTAGTTTTGCAACGTCAGAAATGCTTTTGTACGTTGCCTTTTTTCTTGCGTCAGTCTCATTTTCAGCCTTGTTATCCCAGTATTCAATCTCCACTTCAACAGCTGATAACTGCTGCCCCTTTGCCTTTAGTATTCCGCCAAGTGTTCTTAGCTCATCATCATCAAGTTGTGTTCTATCAACTGCGTTATCATTATTCGTTATTTCATCTTGAATTCTATCGATAATGTTTGCTCTAATTCCGTTAACATTAGATGTTCCAGGCAAATCACCAACAATTTCCTCAATAGCGCCATTTGCTGTTTTGCTATGCTCTTGTCGTGCTTTTTCCATGATGCTACTATACTCTTGCACAGTATTTTTAATTTTTTCGTTACTACTTAACACAAAGTCATTTCCTTTTCTAACAACAACTTTGACATCATTGTAAAGTATTCCGTTTACCTTTCCGGTTTTTTTCACTTACAGAAATTAAACTTTTGTCTATTAACTTTTTTGAAGCGGGACCATCTTTCATTACCACCTCTTGATTAAAATTGTTGCGAAAAAATGTTTTTCGTGTTCTTGTAATTCTTCGCCTTTCAGCGGTCTCCCACCGCTTACGTCTGTTTTGAAATGTGTTTTCTTCCTCGTTTTCTTCCACATTGTTTGTATCGCCTTCTTTTAACCACGCATCAGGATCAAATGGTCTTAGGTCTGTTCTGCCATCCAGATCAATGTTGTCATCATAATCGTCAAAGTCATCATAATCATCGAAGTCGTTATAATCGTTGTCTATAAAGCTTGTTTCTTCTTCCATTATTCTTTCCATTTCGTTATTATCACCAAAATTATCTAGTTCAAAACCTTCCATTTTATTTATTGTATAACTTTAACTAACTCTTCATTGTAGAACTTTCCAATAACATTTTCTCCATCTTTGTCATCAATGTTGTACATCACCGGGTTACCGCGGAACACAGCTGATATTTTAAAAACTTCACTTGTGAAGTTGGGGTCATATCCCTTTGCAAAGTTTTTTTTGTATTTGTATATTCTTACATAGTCACCAACCTTAAATTTTGGTTTTGGAAATTCTGTTGGAGGTAAGCCATATAAAGTTTTGAATACCTCATCCTGATTATTTGTGTTAACATCAGCGGGTTTTTGTTTTAATGGTTGAGTGGAATGTGTTGTTATAACTTTTAGTAAATTTATTTAAAACATCTATCCAAGTTTTAGTTTGTTTGAATGTAAAATATTTCCACATTCTAGTTTTAAGAGTTCTGTTAAATCTTTCTACAATAGCTGCTTTACGTTCTGAAAGTGTTGAAAAGTACTCTATGTCATGAGATTTTAAAAGGGATTTTACTCCAACATTGTAAAATTCATTGCCATTGTCAAACTGAACAACCTCAGGATATTTTTGAAAGTGATGTTTAAACTCCTTTAGCATTTTACCAACACCATCTACCATACTTTCTGTATTTTTTCTGTGCACAGGAACGGCAAAAGCAAATCTACTTAAAATTTCAACACCCGTTAAAATCCAGTTAAACTTCTTATTTGCAGAACTAAACTTAGCCATATCCACTAAGTCCATCTGGAGCTGATCAGCTAGATTTTTAACAAAGGTTCTTTGCGTTTTACGTGGTTTTCTTAGCGGTTTATGAATTGTGTACGTACTTTGTGATGACAACCACTCCTTAACTAACTTTCTTGTAACTCCTTCCACATTTTGTTCAACCGCCTTTTGATATAGCTTTTCCGCACTTTGATAACCGGTTACAGGATTGTAATATATATTTCTTAACTCAAGGTCAAGTAATGTTAAAGCAGTCATTTTATTTGTGGTAAATAAAATGAACGCAAAAGAAATTCAAGCATTAAAGGATTATTATGGTGAAAAAAACTATAAGAAAGTCCTTAAAGAGAGTGCCATAGAAAAGATGAAACTTAAAGAAAAGTTTTTAACGGATTATCCAAACGCAGATGTAAAAAGATTTGAATTCGATGTTTCATTTGATCGAGATGGAACGGTTGGAGAAAAAAGCATATTTTTTCAAGATCCGGATGATGCAATCTCATCCTATGACATTACATCAAATGCGTTCAAGGAAAACCCTGATTGGACGCAGTATTTGTACATATCAAAAGATCAAAAAAAGAATGAAAAATATTTCAAAAAAGTTACTAAAGATCTTTTTGTAGAAAAGGAAAAACTTCGTAATGAGTTTTTAAAAAAATATCCAAGTTCAGATGTGAATAGGTTTAAATTTATTGTTACGTTTAATCCCGACAAGCCGTCCGGTGATAAATCCATATTTTTTCAGGACCCGAATGATTCGATGTCATACTTTGTCATTACATCGTCCACGTTTAAAAACAATCCTGATTGGACACAGTATTTATACTGGCCAAGAGGATGGAAGAACGATGGAAAGGTGGAAAAGCTTAAGACCCTTAAAAAGAATAAACTTAAACTTGATCATGATAACGTCGTAATTTACGTTACAGAAAAGAAAAAGTTCATACTTAACCTTAACCCAATCAGTATAAGTAAGACAAAACATCTTCTGTTTGACTACGTTGGCGATCCGTTCTATACCGCAATAGCTGCAACTTATGTTATTACATATTTGTGTGGTATCTCACAAGAACATTTTTTGAATAAAATAGTAAGAGCATCGTCTAATATTATAACAAGTATTGTTCGTTACCACTTCGCCTTCCATTTCAGAAGATTTATGAAACAACCGGAAAGACTTAAAAGGTATATAACAAAAGATGTAATTAAAATATTAGAAAAACATAACCCATATGTAGAAATTTGGACAGATCGGACTAGTAACTCCAGTGGAACGTTTGCTGCACAAAGCGACGAGTTAGGGAGTCAGGGAAAAAGGGTGAGGAACTTTAAATACATTTTACACGGAAATATGGGGGTAACAACAACATATGAAGAATATACCGGTCATATACCATTTGAAGCAGATGATTACCTACTTTTTGTTCCAAAAACCACTACAGGATTAACCGCATTAGGTCAAAGATTATTTCAGCAATCTATTGAAAGTTATGTTTACTGCGTATTAGGTGCGCAAGCAAGAACCAGATGGGAAATCGTCGAACAGGGGGCAAAAAGTACACAAACTCAAGAGGTGTTTAAAAAACTTGTAAACGATACAATAGCGCAAGATGATATAACTGTTGCCATTTCAAACATGCGGAAAGCTATCAAAAGTACCAATGTTATTTTGAATTTTGCAATTTCACCGGGTTTAATTCTAATACCATCAGATATGAGAATTCTTATTAATCCAATTAGTGGATTTAACAATGTTTTAACATTAGCAACAGGTAGGATGTCATTTGGTAACAACAAAAGTGTTAATAAGACATTAGATAAGCCTGTTTTTCAGCCAAAACCGCAACAGGTACCAGTAACACCGCAATTAGAATATCCACAAAAACCAAAAAAATTTTCAGTTAATCCGCGGGTTAACATAAAAGATTATGATCAGCCAAAGTCAGAAGTGGTATTACCATTAGTTTTTGGAGTTTCACTTGCTGGTGTCTTTCTAATCTTCAAAAAGTTTTTCTAAAATGTTTTGTGATCTTTCACTTTTCGGAAGGGTGATCGTATTAGCAAGATCTGGCTTCTCACACTTATTAAGTATGAAATGGATAACAACCTTCATGTTTGGAAATGAACCAACACTTTCTTCTAGCTGATCAAATCTTCTTTCTATGTCTTCCATTATTGTGTTTCCATTTGGTAAAAAAACATCTGGAAACATCTCGTCCATCATTTTGTTAAATGACTTCACTCTTTTTGAAATTTTATTTTCAAACATAGAGTGTTCTTTCATAGAATGGTTGTCTTTGTTATAACTATTTTTAAAAAGCGGCTCAAAAACTTCACCGCATGTGAAGCACATTAACGCACCATTAAATTCATCTATGATATGATCACAATCATCATTATCATACATTGACATTGTTCTATTTATTATACAGCTAGCTATTGAGCAAATTTAAGCTAGCTATTGAGCAAATTTAAGCTAGCTATTGAGCAAATTTAAGCTAGCTATTGAGCAAATTTAAGCTAGCTATTGAGCAAATTTAAGCTAGCTATTGAGCAAATTTAAACAAAATTTGAGCTAGTTTGAGCTAGCTGTTAAGCAAATTTAAACAAAATTTAAGCTAGTTTGAGCTAGTTTGAGCAAAGTGTAGCTACAAATTAACTATTTAAGTTACTAATAAATGAACAGCGAAGAACAATCCATTACAAAAACTAATACAGAAGAAAAAGTTAAAAACCCAAAAAGAGTGGCGCAAGGAAAAAAGCTTGCTGAAATAAGTAAAGCAGCTAAAGCGCGCAAACGAGCTGAACAACAAAATGAAGAAACAAGCGACTTTCCACAACTCCCTAACTTAACAACTTCCATTTCGCTAATTGGTGTTTGTAACAGGAGTAATAGGAACATATATTGCCTGGAAAAATTTTAAACAGGAAAAAGTTAACCCATCAACACCAGAACCAGCATCTCCAAGCAAACCCAAACCTTCACCAAAACCAACACCAAATCCAACGAAGGTAAAATATAATAACCTTGATGAAGATGATATTTAAAAAACTAACTTATTTTTGTACTAATAAATGAACAAGGAAAGACAAACTAAGTTAAAACCTGGTTATAAACGACTACAAAAAAGTGAAATAACCGGTGAACGAACACGTCATGTAATTACCTTTAATCCCAACAAAGCCAATCCTGGCGAAGAAATTTACATCCAAATTCCAAAACTCAAACCTGGAACAACACTTATTCCCGACAAAATGTTTTTGGTCTTTGACTTCAAAAACGCAAACACCAAATCATGGTTCAACAACAACCTTGCAAAGCAACTACAAAAGCAACTAAAAGTAAAATTTGCAGGTGAAATTATATACGACAACTCAGGAGAAAGCTTACTCAGAACTTACGAAGATCTATGGTTAGACAGCGATGTCCGTGCAGACATGCTGGAAGATGGCATTGCAAGTGATAATCAACGTAAAGTTATCTCAAAGTCTGATGATGCAACCGCAGATGCGTATGCTGCAGTTTACGGAACCAAGCAGCGAATCCAACTAGGAAAAATTTTAAAGGATCATGGTCTATACGCTCCTTACAACATGACAAACGACTTACAGTATATCATTACACTTCCTCCTGCTGCAGAAATCATGCAAGCTCAGAATAACCAATCTGTTGATGGTTATAGCTTGGAAAATATGGAATTAGAATATGAAACCATCAGTAACATCGACCTCGTTCGCGAAGTTGAAAGTGGTTACAACGCTGGAAGATCACTCAGCTTTGAACACGCTACCTTTTCAAAACAACTAATTGGGACAAGTCAACCACACTTGTTAACGAAACCATTAATTTACCACGAAAAAGTATGAAAGCCATTATAATGCTGTTCACAAAGAAAACCCGAGGGGGAAGTGAAGAGTTTGTTTTTCCAAACATCGAAACCATTAAAGTAACTGTTGAGGGCAATCCCAACAGCGTTTACTCACAGGGATTAGTCAAGCGAAGACTATTTGAAGAGGCAGAAAGACTTTTCAGCCAAGATACTAAAGCCGTTTCCGCAAGCAGCTTCTACACGGGTAACAAGTTCGCTCTAGTAATTGACCTTAGAACTATTAATGATAGCGATCTATATGGTCACGGAACAAAACTTCTATCAACGCAATCCGGCATTATGCTTGAAATTACCAAAAAAGCAACCGCGGTAAACTATAATTGTCATACCTTTGTACTTTCAGATGGACTCCTAAAGGTGCAAGCCGGTGAATTCCGAGGAGTAAGCTACTAAAATAATTAGTTAAAAAATCCCCAAAAAAAATTAAAAGATTTTAAAAATTCAAAAAAACTTTCTGTAGAAAAATTAATTAGTCGTCTTTGACTCCGCTCCGCTAAAAAAATCATATGTTTAACAATATATGATTTTATCAATAAATGACACCTTTTAACATGATAATAGTTGGAATGACAAGCTGTGGAAAAACACACTACTTACTTAAAATGTTAGAAGAAAAGTATGTTAAACAGTTTGAAAACATTTTTTTAATTTGTCCAACATTTGAGTGGAACAAAACATATTTAGAATGGAAACATATAAATGATCCTAATCTTTTTGTTATTCCCTGTAACCAAGATCAAACAGAAGACTATTTAAAATTTGTGGTTGACTTCTGTAAGGGAAGCTTATCACTAATTATTCTAGATGATTGCGCATCTGGTCAGTCAGTAAAAAACCGCACTAGTGAGTTAGTCAAACTTGGGTTTGGGGCAAGGCATATGAATATAAGTACAATAGTGATAACTCAGCAACTCACATCTATTGCAAAACCATACCGTGAAAATATTTCAAAACTAGTTTCATTTTACAATCCAAATAGGAAAGATATGCAAGTTATCCTAGATGACTACTTAGATATAAGTAAGGACCAAGAAAAAAAAATAAAAGAAACACTAAAAAATACTAAGTACAGCCGACTTGAGATTAATCTAATTCATCCATACAACCACGAAATAATATCATAACCAAACGGAGTGTGTAAAATCATATGTAACTAAAACATATGATTTTTTTTTGAAAATAAATGAGACTTATAAGAATCCTTATAACAAAGGAAGACAATTTTGAAACCACTGTTAAATTTGATGAACCGCTGGTCATTGAAAATGAAACAATGACAGTGAAGTGTGCAAGTGTGTTTTGGGACTTTAACAATATTGAGAAACCTGTTCATATTCGAAACGGAAAACAAAAATTATGGTTTAAAACTGGATATTGGACTGCAAATATGATTATCGAAAAACTTAAAGAAGTTAATGCAAGTGCTGAGCTTGTTCATTAGTCACAAAAAATAAAAATTACTCCAACTGAAAATATGTCATTACTTGAATTAGCTCCAATACTCGGATTCTCTGAAACTTGGCAACATATTCCGAAAGATTCTGGACGTATTGGAAATACCTCAGTTAATGTAAATCTTGGAATGAAGTACATTAGTATTAAATGTGATGCCGTTAACAAAACAAAAACTTCATTTTCCGGGCAGCGCGATAACACAATTGCTATACTTCCAATTACAACAACTCAGTCGCTAAAAGGTTCTGTTACACGGTATAACAATATCAATAGTAAAACTGAGCTAAATAACGGAATTTACACCGAGCTTAAGTTTTCATCAGACCAAAAAGTTGGAGATATCCTGTTAGAAATAATAATAAAATAAATGGCTATAAATTATGGTTATTCTGATGAGCTAGAACTTTACATAACTTTGTAAGTCGTCTGCAAATTTAAAAGTATAAAAATATTTTTTTACACTAATAAATGGGTGATAACAAAAAGGAAGTAATTCAAGATTTATACAATGCTGCACTAGTTACAGCAGGAGCTGTAGCCGTAAGTATGGCTTCTAAACGTTTAACAGGACAACCTTTAGCTGCACCGGCTAGTCTAAAGGAAACCGCAAAACTAGCTGTTGCTGTTGCAGCAGGAAGTTTTTTAATTAAAAAAGGACAATCCGCAGGGTACATACCTAAAAACCTAAATGTATAAATAAAACATGGCATCAATGATTGCAGGAGGATTATTTAACGCGATTTCTTTCGCAGGTGCGGGATATCTATTCTCAACATTTAACAAAAAAAATTATCAAGAAGAAGCCAAAAGACATGACCTTGCAATGGAAAAACTACAAAATTCTAAAGAAGAATATTTAGAAAAAGAAACAGCAAGAAAAGACAAAGAAAGACAATTAAGAACAGAAATCTACAACGCAAAAAGCGATATGAAGGACACCGACAAAGCTTTCAATGAACTTAAAAAAATACTACAACAACGCGAAATACCACCTCCAAGGTTGGAAGATTTTTACCAACCATCGAATGAAATGAAAAAGTATCAAATTATTGCAATGGGTTTAATGGGGGGCGGAGGTGGATGGTTACTACACAAATTAATATAAACGGTCATCAGACGCGAAAAAAAATTCCTATTCAAAAGAATAGGAATTCATAATTTGGGTTGATCATTTACATCTTTACCAACCATCTGGCAATGGTTCAACCTCAATGCTTTCAAATTCGGATACTAAATCTAGATGTTCCCAGTATTCTTTGCAATAGTATTCATCAAAGTTTTCCCGATCCATTTTACTGTACATTACCCAAAGTCTATAACCTTCATTACTTCCTTCTAAAATGTTGTAAATAAGTTTACCAATATCAAACCAGGTTTTACTTCTAAATTCACATTTTGCTGCAAACTTGAAATTGTCATTAACTAACATATCTCTTTTATTATAGTATATTTTTAAAAACCATAAATCAATTTAAACTTTTAGTTTAAGTAGTTTTTTTTCTCTATTTCCAAGATGACCTTTTAGGTAAAATGGTTTGTTACCTTTATCATCTATTCTTTTTAACTGTCTCTTTGTTTTTTCAACCCATTCTAAGTTATTGGGATAGTAATATTGAATTTTACAATACTCTTTTGTAAAACATTCAATATCATTTTTAAATTTTTCTATTTGTTTATGATATTTTTCATCTTCATCATTATTTAACCAACAAATAATATCATTTAATCCATACTGAGCTGGAAAGTATTTATGTTTCCAAGATGAAACAAATATGTTTTTTAATTTTACGTCCTTAATCCTTTTACAAACATCATCTAACACATCCTCATCCTTTCCTGATGAAATATAATATAATGCAGAACATAAATTATTAAGAGCTTTCACGTTTCTCATTCTTCTTATTGAAAGTTTAGGTAAAAACACATCGTAAACAAGGTTTCTTACTTCTTCATTCTCTATCATCTGTTTGTGATTGGGATTGTAAACCGATCCCCCATCTTCGTAAACGTATCCAACAATTGTATTAATTGAAACAAAATAGTTGTTTTTCTTAAAGTATGTCCATTTTTTATCACATACATTGTTGGTATAATCATCTATATCCTGTGCGGAAAACTTATGCCAAAGATCATATCCTTCCTTGCTTCCTTTAGTAAGTTTGTAAATAGCGTTGCCAATGGTCCACCAGGATTTTGAATGAATAGTTGCTCGTTTTGGGGAAAGTTGGCTAATGTAAAATTTTAATGTTTCTTCCATGACTCTTTTATTATAGTAGTAAAAGAGTTTATTCTTTTAAATAGGTACTATAATAAAAGAAAGCAATGGTTGATTATTCATCAATTGAAACTAATTCAAATTCTATTTTTAAAGACAACTTCACTTACAATGATTGGCTCGGTTGTATAAAAATCATTAGCAGAATGTCAGACGAAGAAAAAAATGAAAAATGGTTCAATCTTTGGAGAAAATTTTCACTAAAAATGTGTGGTGATAATTATAGTGATGATTGTACTTTTCATGCATGGATAAGATTTCATAGTTTTGTAGACAAAAGTCCTTACATGTTTGGAACAGGAAAATGGATGGACGATGGAGAACTTCTTTGTAAATTATCAGACGGCTGCACGTTTTTTACACGATATGTGGGCTGACTATTCATTAAAAGAGGATGCAGAGTATTTTTCTTACCTGTTTTCCATTGAAACGTGGGAAAACTATTTTGAACCAAACTGGTCTGAAAAAAGAGCTATTTATGAAAGATATTTCCGCAATGAAAAAATTGCTTGCCATTTCTTCAAAAATGGCTTTACTCTCGCCATCGACGATAATTATGATTTCAAAAAATACGAAGAAGAGTACAAAAAAGGAAACATAAAAAAGTATGTGGAAAAAATACGCAAAGAAAAAAATGAAAAAGAACTCAAAGAAGAACGTGAAGATGAGCTTCAAAAAGAATGCAAAACAAAACTTGAAAATGAACAACAAGAAAAAGATAAAAATGAACTTGAAAAAAAGTTAATGTCTAATAAGAAAAAAATAGCAAAACATCACCAAATGGTGCGCAAAAAAGAAACAGAAAAAATAAAAATATTAAATGAGGAAAATAAGCAATATGCAGAAAACCAAAAGAAACAAGAACAAGAGGAAATAGAAAAACTAAATTCTGAAATCTTTCGTATTAATAAAATCCATCTTAGAAAAATAATAGAACTATATATAACCCACCACGAAAAAGAAAGGTCAAAAAAGGAACAAGAAGAGCAGAAAAAGGAGGATCTAAAGGAAAACAAAAAAGCGGTAAAGGAAGCAAAAAAAATAAAAAAATGTAAATAAAGTTCAAATTCCTAAGATTTTTTTCTTAGGAATTCGGTTTCCAATCAGGCTAGTATTTTTTCCGCTTGTAAAATTTTATGGTCACTCATTATCTTTTTGTTTATGTTAACTATATCATCTGTTTCTAAAAAACCACTAATTACCTTAATATCGTAAATCTCTCCTGTAAAAGGTTTTGATAACGGTCCTGTGGTTCCTGTAAACCTATCGTTCACAAATATTGTACTGCATGTTTCACCAATGGTTTTAGGATTTGCAAAAAAATCTGAATCCGCTGACTTTTTTCCATTTATGTACAAACAGCTTCCGCTTAATAACCAATGACATGAAATTATATGTTTTTCAAAAATGCTAACATCACTTTGAATTGTACAGTTGTACTCCTTCGTAGGAAATCCACCTCCGTATGAAAGTTGGTTTGTTGTTCCAGTTTTATATCCAATAAATTTATCGTAACCGCCATTATCGTTACCAATAATGTATGCCCATTTTCCAGAATTGTTGGTGTCACCAATAACACGTACCACGATAAAAACTGAAACATTAATACTAACCATTTCCGGACATTTAAATATCATAAAACACTTTCTGGTATTTTGAATAAAATCTAATCCGGGTATTGGCCCTCTATTATATATACTTTGAAAAAGTGAATATTCATTGTCTTGCACCCTTCCAACTCTAACTCCTTTATCGGCCTGACCAGATTTCACAGCTTTTAACATGTTAACATCAAAAACAGTTTTGTACTGTTTTTGATCTAATAATATCTTGTGTTTGCAGCAGCATGTTTCGTGACCATAATGTATACTCATTTTTTATTTATACTATTATAAACAAAATAGCGTTAAGTGCGGATGACGACAAAAGAATTATTTGCGAAGACGGAATTCGGACTTTGGCAATCGGCCATAAAAATATTGGGCAAGCGGAGCAGCGGAAAAAATATTTAGGATACTGGGAGTGTGTAAAAAATGTTAGGTACTGGTAGCGAACAAAGTGAGGCGGAATTTGGGTGAAGCGGGATTCGGAAGGAGTTGGGGAAAACTCATATCTTTTAAAAAAATATGAGTTGCTAAACACTTTAGAAATATTGGGGTGGGTGGAGGTGGTGCGGAGAGGAGGAGGGGGAGGCGGGGAGGAGCGAAGCGTGGTGAACCGAACGAAGTGAGGGGGGAACAAAAAAATCCTATAATGAAAGAGAGAAAATGAGCTGAAAGATGAAAATCTAAAAATGAGCCAGAATCGGCCTTTTTACACTACTTGCGTAAAAACCGATCAAATTGGTGGATAAATTTTTTTAAAGATCTGGTCGAAGCAGGGTATCTTAGTTTGTCAAATGAGCTGCAAAAAGAATGCCTATGGTATTGTTTTCACCATCTGTTGCAACAAGACCTAACGTCAGTTCAAAGACATTGGAATTCCCATTACATAAGGAAATCACGATTTGACACTGTTGCTGGCAGACCTGATGAACTTTACTTTCTCCCTGAGTGTTCAGGTGCACAAGATCATGTAAAGCCTGTGACAGACGATCAGTTCCAGGATATGTCTGAATATTGCCATGAGTATCAGGAAGATAGTGTCATGCAGGGATATTTTCATGTGGTTACACAGCAGCTCGATTTGCTATCCCCAACGAATTGGAGATTTGCTCTAGATCGGTATCACTATCTATGCCAGATTGCACAAGAATAATATGTGGCAAAAATCAAGGGTGTATCACTCAAAAATCTTCATACACTTACCTAAAATTGAACTCATTGCAAGCTTCCTGTTTTGAATTTGACTGGCTTATTGTTTTTGAACAACCAATAAGAAAACTTGATTATTTAATAATCAAGCCAAACACTAATCAAATCCAAAGCAGGAAGTTCTTCAACAAACTTCACCAAATGAATTAGCAAGACAGAGAAACTGAATTGCAATAATGTATTAGAAACACTATGAGTATTATTGCTGCAACAGTAATAAGTATAAACTTTATTCAATATTTTATGTACATCATTGATGTACATAAATTCTTATAACTTTCTAAATAATATATCAAACATGGTTTCATAAACTAGGCAATTGTATTATAAATAGACATCAGCAATCATATGTGGGACACTCTTTGCATTGTGTCGTAGAAATAATTATCAATTATTTATTGGACGAGTCTGAGCAAAATATCATGATTTGTCAGTGGTGAGCTACTAGTTATTTGCCGATGCCGAAGGCAGAGGCAAATAACTGGTAGCGAGACAGACAAATCATGATATTTTGCGATAGACGAGTTCAATAATTGATTTATCATTCATAAAATAGTTAAAAATCTGAAATGCCTGAAGTTAGAGATCGCCACTCTTCTCTGTGTCTTCGGCATACTAAAATCATCGTAAAACTTACTTTTTGTTGGCACGAGTGTTGCTTTTTATCTCACTAAATCTTCCTTTTAACTATTTCATTTCTAAAGTACATTGGCGTTATGAATGCTTCCAAATACTCTCGATTATTTCCTCAGATAGCTGAAGAACTAGCCGCCATGTTTACGAAAATTATTTGTAGACAGCAGAGCCATTGCTAGTGCGCATGCTCATAACATTTGCAGCAAAAAATTATTTGCACTCAGTTATTTGCAGGTGAATTACGGTAACCAATCAGAATGCAGGATAGAAACGAAATGAATGATAATCACTGGTATTATAACTTACTTTCAATTGTGCTATTCATTGCCATAATTTAGTATTACAATAAAATTATCATTTATGCTATGGCAAAAGTATCAACTTTCCCAATAATATGAATTATCCAACCAGTACATGTATTTGAACAAAATATTATCACCAGGTTTATATTGTAGGCAAGGATTTGTTTTATTACTAGTATGTTCATCTGTTAGAGTTTGCTAAATACACCTCCATTCATCAGTGCTGTCAGTAGGTAGCGTAAAATGCTGCTTCCAGTTGTCTTGCTGTTAACGTACAAATAGAGAAGATTTGAGCAAGTCTGAGCACACGGAATTGTCTTCTCTTCATCGTGAACAAATGTAATCGATGGTGTAGGATCAAAGCCAACTGTGGGGACATTTGTTGTGCCAGTTGTAAACAGTAACATATGGCTTGGGGTTAAAATGGAAATGAAGTTACTTTCCTCTTCAGTTAATTCCATGCCCTCATCTTCTAAGTCTTGTTTCAAGTTGCCCTCTGGAAAAGCACAAAATATAATACAGTAAAATCTCTGTCAACCCCGGCCCCACCCTGCTACTACTGTATTAAGCCCCTTATATCATACAACTCTTTCATATTTAGAGCTCCGATGCCTCCAAATTTTTCTGACAAACTTAGCCCATCTATGGTAAGCCTCCCTCTAAGAAGGACGATGCTAAAAGGACAAGTTGATCAATTTAGTCCACAGGATCAGTGTTAGCACATTTATTAATTAATATAGAACAGTATGTTTGACATGGACACTCAGACAGGGAAGGCTGGAATAGTGATGTTCACTAAAAGTATTAAATCCTCCAGGCTAAACTCTCTTACTCCTGAACCAATGCTCAGAAATGTATCAAAAGTGAAAAGTACTCTGACTAGTTTAGGGTTCAAATGGCTAAGACTACTGTAGTAACTTAGGTTAGATATACTGCCGAAACAGAGAACGTAGGAATCTAACGTTTCGAGCGAAGGCCCTTCGTCAGAGAGAAACGTAAAGAGTGTAAACAAACAATGAGCTTATATACGAAAGGTAATCATGTGACCAAAAATAAGCCAATCAAATAAAAATGACAATAACAACTTGATAATGAGATGCGAAAAATTAGCCAATCAAAGCAAAATAACAATAACAAATAGATAATGAGATGCGAAAGACATTTGCTATTCATATCGTCGATGAGTAAAAAGGAGGGGGTGTAAAGAGGATGAGCGAGAGTAAAAATAGATAAATTAATAAAGTGAAAACGGACTCAACGAACGTTTTTCTTTTATTTAACACCTCTGAAGATGTTGTTTCTGTTCAGCAAGGGCGGACATAAACAGCGTTTTCACTTTATTAATTTATCTATTTTTACTCTCGCTCATCCTCTTTACACCCCCTCCTTTTTACTCATCGACGATATGAATAGCAAATGTCTTTCGCATCTCATTATCTATTTGTTATTGTTATTTTGCTTTGATTGGCTAATTTTCCGCATCTCATTATCAATTTGTTATTGTCATTTTTATTTGATTGGCTTATTTTTGGTCACATGATTACCTTTCGTATATAAGCTCATTGTTTGTTTACACTCTTTACGTTTCTCTCTGACGAAGGGCCTTCGCTCGAAACGTTACATTCCTACGTTCTCTGTTTCGGCAGTATATCTAACATAAGTTACTATATTTCGATTGTTGTTTCAACACTGCCTACGCAGCACGCTACTTTTATTTCACTATTAAGACTACTGTATCCTGTTAAGCCTTAATTTTGTCTCATTTGGTAGTTCTTTAATGTATGTTTTTCTTCTGGCTCCTTGGTTGGTTACTGGTAACCTATTCCTGGCCAGGTCAGTCAAGAATGGCTCTATTATGAATTTACTCAATCTTACACCAGACAATTTTAGGAGGGCTCATTAAGTGACACAGCCATATTTAACTACAATTACTGTACCTTCAATAGACTTTAGAAATTCAACAAACTTGCTCATTACAACTTCCTCTGGTGCTCTGCTATGATGCCCCACCGGTTTGAAATTTGGTTTCAGAATTTTGATTAGCTGTCGAACGTCAAGTTTTCCATCAGCTTTCTGCCTGAAAAGGTGATGAACCAGTCCTTTGTGTGAGCGAACAAAATCCAAAATCTGAAAAGGGAAAAATGAATACTGCTACTAGAGGAGGAAATTTACATGTATGCCCCAAAAATGATTACGGGAATAAGCCAGTCCTCCTAAAACTGACTTTAACCCATTCCTGCCTGAGCTGGCTAGCCTTCTAGAAATGGCCCCTTTATTCTTTTATGCTGTCTGAATGCCAGGTTATTTTAATCTCAGTCTAACACCAGATGATTTTACTAGTCAAAGGGAGAATCCTCAGTAATGCAACAATGCGTTAATGATAGTTTATCTCAGTGCTTCATCTGTACTTAGTGCATGAACATTTAATGTACTGTCGGTTACAAAATAATATCCTTACCCTCTGTTACATCAAACAGAAAAAATGACAGAATATATACTGCACAGTAGACAGTACATGTATATATTTAATTAATTGACCTGGAATCTAAAGAGTTATAGCCTTACATCAATTTATATTTAAACCAATCTAAATGACAAAGTAGCAAAAGTCAGCTGTGGCATTCCAGTGCCGTTTAGAAACCTTTTTCGCTGAAAGTAGGGTTGAGCTGTTTGCCACACACTTAATCGACTTACAACAAGGTTTCGTGGATCTCCAAGAACTTTAGTTGATGCATATTCTTTTATCAATGAGACACAATCTTCATTGGTCACATCTGGACTAGTCTCTTCTTCCACTGAACCAGGGTCTTCCACATCTTCATGCAGCTTTAAACTATTATCAATTGCCTGTTGAACAGCTGCATTCTCATCAACTCCAACTGGTCTAAATAAAATGAGAAAAATAATGTCCAAATTCATTTGTGCAACACAGAAAAATGCTATATGTATACATGTACAGGTACACACACACACACACACACACACACACACACACACACACACACACACACACACACACACACACACACACACACACACACACACACACACACAAAACATACTGTTAGTCTGTTAACAACAATTTAATATTTCATATTAATGATGATGAATTCTGCCTGTGATTCAGTGAAAATACGCTAATCACAAATAACTTTTACCTCAAAATCTGAATGCTTTAGTTTTACATAAGATAATCCTTATCATGAAAGCAACGGTGGCTAAAGAATGGCAAAAAAGGTAGAATGATTTGAGAGTTTGTTAGGAACCACAATTGACTAAATTGAGAAGAGATTCCAACCGCCATGTTCACGAGTCAAAACTAGATGATGACTTAATACCAAACATTGACTTCAACAGTTCAACTACACTAACTTCAGTATAAAATGGTTTGTATTGGACAATCAAACAGGAAATTTGACGAGAGCCAAAGAAAATTTCACATTACAATAAGGAGGACAATAGAAAACAAACGATAAATACTCAATCTCTTACCTTGCTCGTAGCCTCGTGCGAGAGAAGCTTCTAGGACTTTATTGGTTCAACTGGATTTTCATGGCTTTTAGTTAAATCTTTCCGTAAGAACATGTTACTTCGGTGAGGACTGTCTGCCTGATCTCTTCGCAAACAAAAAGTCTTTTATTACCAAAAGTTTCCATAGCTTGAATCTCAAAAGCCAAAACACCATCACAAATTAATTTCAAACGTGGCGCGCTGAGATGAGAATCGAAAATGAAATGACGCTATCCCAAGTATCAATGCGCGCTCGCTATCTGCGCGGTTTCGTGGCTGCATGCGCCTGGGTACGACACTGGCTAGACGGAGCCTCTCTGGTGACTGCGCTGTTTAGCCAGAATTCGAAGTTTTATTACCTGTAGCCTTTCTTTCTGAATTCTGATACGCTATTCTGTTTCAAAATTACACTCACATATTAATTCGGAATTATGGCAATGGTCTGATACTGCGGAATGTGGTTGAAGAATCGAACTAATGGCAATTTTTATCTTGATATGGAATTTCAGGTCTGTCTCAACTGCTTTTTGTATGGAAATAAAATTATTTTAGACCAACGACCAAAATGTTTGCTAATAATATTTATTTTGTAATTTGGCCAACACAAATTTTAATTCCTATAGGAAGCGTATTTTCCTATAGGAATTCCTATTCAAATTCCTATAGGAAAATTTATTCCTATAGCATCCTATAGGAATTCTTATAGGAAGCATATTTTCCTATAGGAATTCCTATCAAATTCCTATAGGAAAATTTATTCCTATAGGATCCTATAGGATCCTATAGGAATTCCTATAGGAATTACAAATTCCTATAGGAATTCCTATAGGATCCTATAGGATTTTTTCGTAAGGGGTGACAAATGTGGAAGATGTGAAGAACGTGCTACAGACTTCTGGTCAAGAGATTATGAACCGGGTTGGGAACTGGATGGGCAATAGACAGTTTGCTCAACCACTATATTAACATCGCAAAGTATAACCCATTAAAGGGCTCATCATATATTATTCTACCAAAGGAGTTACAAAATTCTAGTAAGGGCCTTATAAATATACAAAATAAAGATGAGGAATGTTTTAGGTGGTGTCACATAAGGCTCCTTAACCCTCAAGTTAGAGACCCCCAACGAATAAAGGGTTCTGACAGAGAAATAACTACACAGTTGGACTACACCGGAGTGGAATTCCCTGTCACTGTAAAAAGTTACCAACGGATAGAGAAGCAGAACAATATTAATGTGAATGTGTTTGGATATGACAGTAAAACCCCCTATCCAATTTATGTGTCTAAGGGGAATAATAAAAATGTGTTAAACCTACTTTTAATCAACAGCGAGAAAAAACAGCACTATGTACTCATAAAGGACTTTAACAGATTTATGTTTAATTATACTAAACATAAAGAAAAGAAGCACTTTTGTATGCACTGTGTACAATGTTTTACTAGTGTGACCATACTAGACAACCATAAAAGATTATGTATGGTAATTAATGGCACTCAGGCAATTATTATGCCGGAAAAAGGGAACAACACCATAAAGTTCACTAACTGGCATAAACAACTGGAAGTGCCCTTCCATTATGTTATTTATGCGGATTTTGAAGCACTCACAACCAAAGTAGATGGGTGCCAAAAAAATCCTCAGGAATCTTACACCGAGGAATACCAAAAGCACATTAGCTGTGGATACGGCTATAAGTTGGTCTGCCGTTATGATAGCAAACTTAGCAAACCAGTACAGATCTACCGTGGGGAAAATGTTATTGAGAAATTTCTTGAGAAAATGGTTAAAGAAGCTGAGTGGTGTATAAAAATATATGAGGTGCCATTACCGCCAATATTCAGACCTATTTAATTTATGAAATGGTGCTCTTCGTTTCTAAAATGGTGCTCTTTATTTATAAAAAGGTGCTGTATATTTTTTAAAATGGTGATGTTTATTTCCAAAATGGTGCTCTTTATCTATAAAATGGTGCTGTAGTTTTTAAAATGGTGATGTTTATTTCTAAAATGGTGATGTGTATTTATAAAATGTTGCTGTATATTGTTTAAAATGGTGCTCTTTATTTATAAAAAGGTGCTATATATTTTTTTAAATGGTGATGTTTATTTCCAAAATGGTGCTGTCCATTTATAAAATGGTGCTGTAGTTTTTAAAATGGTGATGTTTATTTCTAAAATGGTGATGTGTATTTATAAAATGGTGCTGTATATTGTTTAAAATGGTGCTCTTTATTTATAAAATGGTGCTGTATATTTTTTAAAATGGTGCTCTTTATTTATAAAATGGTGCTGTAGTTTTTAAAATGGTGATGCTTATTTCTAAAATGGTGATGTGTATTTATAAAATGGTGCTGTATATTGTTTAAAATGGTGATGTTTATTTCCAAAATGGTGCTCTTTATTTATAGAATGGTGCTGTATATATTTTTAAATGGTGCTCTTTATTTATAAAATGGTGCTGTAGTTTTTTAAATGGTGATGTTTATTTCCAAAACGGTGCTTTTTATTTATAAAATGGTGCTTTTTATTTTTAAAGATGGTGCTGTTTGTCGCGTCCCCACGGATGAGGAGCGAAGTGTCAACCGACAACGTACAGTTCATATGATATCAACGGGTTTAATAAAATCTGAACTACAGCATTCGGTGAAAACTAAAAACCAAATTACAAAAATATACACGATAAACATACTACACCGACTGACATTTGACATATAAAGACGAGTATACAACGTTACAAACGACTTACATCTTTGGCCTTATATCGTCCTCCGAATAGCTCCAATAATACTCCGATTAGTTCTCCAATTTACTCCAGACGGCGAAATGTTCAAATATGGCCGCCCAAACCCGGTGCTGCGACCTTTATAGGCCCAGGGGTCTGGGTCTAGTCCCGTATAGTTATCTTATATCAAGTATCACGACACTCCTCGCCCAAGGACGATGACGAAAAAGTCCTTGCTACTTACGCGTTACATAGTGTACATTACAAAAGATAATAGTTCATAGGTGCATTATGAGAACCAGTTCGCTGATAGGTCTGAAATAACATTTTTTTCTGCCCGCTTTTCCAGATAGCTATTCTGGCTTTCCGTACTTTACCGTCTTCGCTTTTCACCGCTTCAACAATTCTCCCGAGTGGCCACTGGTTACGGTGGGTGTCTTCTTTCATAATAACGATGTCACCAACGGCGAGGTTAGGGTGTTGTTTATTCCACTTTGATCTCGACTGCTGGGCTTGAAGATATTCCCGCTTCCAACGAGTCCAGAACTGATCTGCAAGGTATTGAGCTCTTCTCCAATAGCGACGTGAATAGAGGTCCTGAGGGGTAAAGACTCCAGGTGGAGGAAGGAGAGGTCTCATCTTCATTGTAAGTAGCATATTTGGGGACAGTGGTTGGGGCTGGTCTACGTCGGATGGTAAGGTAGCAATAGGTCGCGAGTTAACTATACCGGTGACTTCAGCCATAAGAGTCACAAGTAACTCGTGTGTTAGCTGCGATGGGCCGAGCTGTAAAAGCATTGCATCTAGGACTCGTCGTACGGTGCCGATTTGACGTTCCCAAATACCGCCGAAATGCGAAGCGTGCGGAGGATTAAAAAGCCACTCGCAGTTTTGTTCGTTAGCGTAATTTGCTATGGCTTTATGGTCCATTTCGTGTAACGCCTGGTCCAGTTCGGATTTTCCTCCGACGAAATTTGTTCCTCGGTCACAACGCAGTATTGAAGGTGGTCCACGAATAGAGATGAAACGCCTAAGAGCGCAAATAAATGAGCTCGTTTCCATTGTCTCCAACACTTCAATGTGGATACCTCGGCAGTTCAGACATGTAAAAATCAGTCCCCATCTTTTCGCATTTGCTGCTCCTCCTCTCAGCCTGCGCGTTTGAATGATCCAAGGCCCAAATACGTCGAGGCCAACGTTGGTGAATGGTGGCGGTGTATCTAGTCTATCGGCTGGTAGGTCGGCCATATGTTGTGTCATGTTCCTCCCTCTTAACCTCCTGCAGATAACACATCGACCAATCCTCTTTGAAATCATTCGGCTAACTCCCATTATCCAAATACCTGCCTGTCGTATCGCGCCATGAGTGATTTGTCTTCCTTGGTGATACACCTTGTTATGATAGTGGTCTATTACCAGTGTCGCCAGATAGCTGTTTTTAGGTAGGATGGCGGGATGTTTCTCTTCGAACATTTGGTCTGCTCGGCGAAGTCTTCCTCCAACTCGAAGGACTCCATCGTCATCTATGAATGGATCGAGCCGGTATATGTTGGATTTCGTCAGGCTACTTTTAGAAGAACTTCCTTCTAAAGTCGTTTGCTGAAGAGCTTTCATTTCTGAGGTGAAGGCGTCGGTCTGGGCAGTTTTAATCATTAACGTTTCCGCCTGTTTCAATTCCGTTGCAGATGGGCGTAGTCGAAGCTGTCTTGATTTCGCTAGAAAATTAGGTGGAGAATTACGTGCATCTCTGTTCTCGGACGTTGACGATGTTTTTCGTCGGACTTTGAGTTGTTTCGCTTTGACCATCATTAGGTTGGCTAAAGCTCTTCGTAATAGAACCCATTTAGAAAATCGGTCGAATCTGCTAGATCCTAGACCCTGGATCTCGCGATGATCTGTGCTGTAGATCGTGACTTGAGGTCGGATTTCTGGGTCATTGGTGACTATAGGCAATTCGACTGGGTCAATTACGGGTAACGAACTGTTTCTTAAAAAACCAGGACCGTTAAACCATGACGACTTCCTTAGGTCTTTGGCAGCTTTACCCCTTGTGGCGATGTCCGCTGGGTTTTCCATTGTTTCAACGTATCTCCACTGCAAGGGACTCGACATACTTCGAATGATTTGGACTCGATTAGCCACGTACACATAGAATCGGCGACTTTCGTTTTGAATGTATCCTAATACTACCTTGGAGTCAGTGTAGAAAACGGTCTCGTCTATGCCAAGCTTCAATTCGCGAGTTATCCAGTTAACGGCTTGAGCTGACAGTACTGCAGCACAAAGTTCTAATCTTGGAATGGTTGTCGCTTGCTTAGGAGACAGCCGTGCTTGAGCGTACGCGAGTGAAAGGCTAACTTCTTCAGCTTCATTCGTTTGCTTTAAGTATATCGCAGTACCAATTGCGTTACAACTGGCGTCTGAGAATGCGTGAATCTCTATTCTGTTGACTTTCCCAAAGTGTTCCGGAAGGTAGCACCTTGGAATAAGAACATCTTGCAGATCGTTGAGTGAGTCTTTCCAGTTTTTCCACTTGTTTTGGAGGGCATCTGGGAGCGGATCATCCCATCCAAGAGGCGGGTCTTTGCCGTTTCTTTCGTTTCCCCTCGTGACGAGCTCGCGCAATAATAGTCTTCCCTGTAGCGTGACTGGAATTGCAAGTCCCAACGGGTCGTATATCGAATTGATGATGGACAGAACTCCTCTGTGAGTGTAGGGTTTCTCGGGTAACGAAATTTGGTATGCAAAGGAGTCTTTCTCCAGATTCCATATCACACCTAATGAACGCTGCGACGGAAGTGGATCTTTATGAAGATCTAAATCTCGGAAACTGTCAACTCTATCTTGCTGTGGTAGGGCTTTCATCACCTCGACCGAGTTCGATGCAATCTTATGCAGCCTGAGATTCGCCGTCGCCAGTATTGTCTGAGTGTTCTTGACTAGGTTTACAGCTTCTTTCGCAGTAGGGCAAGAAGTCAAGCCGTCGTCTACGTAAAAGTCGTTGAGGACAAATTCTTTCGCAGCCCGTCCAAATTCTTGTTCACCCTCTTCAGCGGTCTTTCGCAGGCCAAACGTTGCTACAGCTGGGCTGGAGGAATTTCCGAACAAGTGAACGACCATTTGGTATTCGATGATTTCCTTCGATCCGTCGTTGTCCTCAAACCAAAGAAATCGTAGCATATCTCGATGTGAAGGATCTACGTGGAAACTGTGAAACATTTGCTCTATATCACATACCACTGCCACATTATCTCGTCTGAAGCGGATCAGTATGCCTAACAGACTGTTCAATGTATCCGGGCCGGGAAGTAGTTCTGTATTTAATGAAGTTCCCTGGAAATGTGCAGATGAGTCGAACACTACGCGAATCTTTGACTTTCGTGGGTGATAGACTCCAAAGTGTGGTAAATACCAGACTTTCCCGCCTTCTTCATCCTTAGGTCGTTCATTCGGTGGTACCGGTACGGCGTGTCCGCGCTCGAACAACTTGGCCATAAAAAGAAAATAGTCCTCTTCCATTTGAGGTTTCTTCCTAAAGGTGTGCAATAAACTCCTGATACGGCTAAGAGCTTGCTCTCGATTGTTTGGGAGACTTATCTTGCTTGATCGGAGAGGCAATGGCATCTCCCAGTTCCCTTTTTCATTTTTGCGAATTCCCCTTTCCATGATCTGCATAAAACGTCGGTCCTCTACAGACATGCTTGATTCGTTATCACGATCGGTCGTATGAAAGACATCGGTGGAGTTCTCCGATTTCCCATAAGCTTCTTTTATCACGAAATTGTTCGGGCAAGGCACTAGCTCGTGGCACAGCGTCTGTCCAAAGGCGTTGCATTGGAGACGGAGGCCAGTTGTCCGTTGTGTACGAACACCGTCGTTGACTTCCCCAAACAGATCGTGGCACACAGTGCGATGAGTAAGGATATGAACGGGTCCACCATGACGATCAAGACAAACTTGTCCGCAGATAGTCCAGCCAATAGATAACTTATGTGCCCATGGCTCGCCTTTCGGACCGTTACGGAATGCTCTGACTTTCATAAGTTCTGGTGCGTTTCGACCAATCAAGAGTTGGACTTCCGCATCGGCGTCCATGGATGGGATTTCTCCAGCGATATCTCGGAGGTGATCAAATCGTTTTGCCAACTCCGGCGAGGGAATTTCGCGTTTATCTTTGGGAATGTTGTCACATTCTACCATGGTCGGCAAATTCAGTGATACTCCTTTCATTGATGTTATCTTTAATCCTGGTACTCGACGACCGAATCTTATTTCTTTCGACCCACTACAAGTTGACAACAAGTACTTCTCCTTTGAGCCAACTACTCCAAGTTTGTCTATCAGCTCAGGGCTAATCATCGATGCGTTGCTCTGTTCATCTATTAGGGCGTACACTCTGATTTTGTTGTCGGGTCTGCTTGGATGAAAAATGTCGAGAAGAACAATTTTACTGCAGGAAACGCCACCAACAGCGTCGCAGCCGATGTCTGTCCGAGCTGAATTAATCTCCTCGCCGTCGTCTGTCTCCTCTTTCTTCTCGCTTTCGTTTGACTGTTTCTTCTCGCTGTCGTCTGTCTTTTCCTTCTTCTTATCCAAATGGAGTATCGCCGGGTGGCGGTCGCTGCCACACTTCTTGCATTTAACGTTAGCTCTACACTCCTTGGCCACATGTTTTGGTAATAAGCACCGAAAACAAAGTCTCTCCTGCTTAATCCACTGGGTTTTCTCCTGCAGGGTCTTGCGGGAAAAGGCTCTGCATTCTGTTAAGTCGTGACCTTGGCTATCGTGAAACCGACAGTGTTTTTCATCATTGCCTTCTTTATCCATCTCGGCGTTTCCTTTTAAAACTGTATGCGAAGGGTGGAATTGCTGTCTAGAAGGGTTTCGTCGATCATTCTTCTCTTTCTCATTTCTATCTCCAGCCGTAACGTTTGGGTGGTTCCTCAATAGAGATTGCTTCTCGATCATGGATGCAAACACCGTGAAATCAGGATAGGCGTCGTAATTCTTCGCAGCGAACTTGACCACTTGCCTCTCCCATTCGGAGCGCAACGATTCAGGCAAGTTATGCAGAATATGTTGAATGGCGTTAGGATAATTCAGGCAGGCAAGTCCGGGAAGTTGATCGATTTGGGAAGCCACATCAATGCACAGATCGGAAAAGGCTAGCAGTTTTGCTTTGTCTTTCTCTCCAAATTTCGCATATTCTCCCAGTCTTGTCAGGAACGCCTTGGTTATTACAGCGACGTTACCGAAGCGTCTCTCCATTTCTTTCCAGAGTTCGTTCAACAGTCGTATGGGATCGTGGTGTTGTCTTTTACGAAAGCTATTTACCAGCTTCTGTGGTTCCGCCTTTGTGTACATGTGCAAATAATTCATCTCATGTCCAGGAGAGACATCACAGTCACGAATCATTCCTTTGAATGTACTTTTCCAGGGGTGAAACATAGTAGCGTCGCCGTAAAACACGTCTGGATGGCATTTCGGAAGACTCATTCTGGCTAGGCTCGCCGTCAATTTCTCATTAGTTGCCGCAATCGCTCCCATACATTGCTGTACTTTCGTTCCAACAGGCTGCTGCGCGATTTCCTGCCGTGAAGTCGACTCTGTACGTTGCTGGGATCTGGTTTGCTGAGGTGTCTCGATCACATTCTGTGACCTTTCGACAGAGAATCGAACCCCACTCCGCCGATTAACAGCTTTCTTAGATATCTCAGTCACGTTCTGCCTCTGGTTTTGGAGCCACGCCTCCGTGCGTCTCTCTGACGTGACATTGACTTTCTCGCGTGATTTGAAAGAAAAGGATCCCTCTTCTTCTCCCAGGATGGATTGTTCGATCGAGTCCAGCTTGGCCTCTGCTACTGCCGTAAGCTTCTTTGCTGCTAAAACTGCCATGTCGTGATCGTGTTGTGCCCGTGCGGCTGCTCTTCTACGCTCCTCGTCAGCCTCTGTCAGCTTCCTCGCGTTTTCCCTCTCCGCCATTAATAAATCGTATTCCGCTTGCTTCTTTGCCGCGGCTGCTTCTGCCAATGCTTTTCTTCTTGCGTTGGTTGAAGATGTGCATGACGATCCGGATCTACTTGAGAATATCCCACGTATTGATTCCTTCAAGGAAAGCTCGTCGTCCTTAACTGCCTCCTTGAGTTTCCCGGCCGCTTCGAGTAATACAGCGTTGACGGTCTGAAGGAATTTTTGTTTAGTTTGGCTGACGGTAGATTTTACTTCTGTAGCCTCTCCCCATCTGTCTTGTGCAAATATATCTTCCAGGTCTCTGAGGATTCTTTCGAAGCTGTGTTTACTTACTTCCAACGAGGCTATTGCTGATTTTAAAGTTGACTGTTCTCCCGTTGCCGTGTGAACGACTGAGTCTATGGCCTTTTGTAATGCCTTTGTCTCTTTATTAAAGACTAATGTCTTATTTATCAACAAACTCTGGAAGCCTTTACGACTTAGGATTCGCGAGCGTTTGTCCCCGAATTCTGACACGTTTGGAATCGGACCACTATCGTCAGTTGCTCCAGAAACGTTTGACATAATTCTTTCTCTGCATTCGTGGTCTTCCACGACTAGGAAATGTTTTATACTTACACTATGTTGAACTCCAAGCGAACAAAGTCAAATACTCCACGATAAGTTTGATACGAACGACACAAGATTTTTCACTGTCGCGTCCCCACGGATGAGGAGCGAAGTGTCAACCGACAACGTACAGTTCATATGATATCAACGGGTTTAATAAAATCTGAACTACAGCATTCGGTGAAAACTAAAAACCAAATTACAAAAATATACACGATAAACATACTACACCGACTGACATTTGACATATAAAGACGAGTATACAACGTTACAAACGACTTACATCTTTGGCCTTATATCGTCCTCCGAATAGCTCCAATAATACTCCGATTAGTTCTCCAATTTACTCCAGACGGCGAAATGTTCAAATATGGCCGCCCAAACCCGGTGCTGCGACCTTTATAGGCCCAGGGGTCTGGGTCTAGTCCCGTATAGTTATCTTATATCAAGTATCACGACACTGTTGATTTTTTGAAATGGTGGGGCTTGCCCATGTAACCTGGTACCCTGGCCCAATTTCAAAAGAAATAAGGGCCTGGTAACCACTAATTACAATCTCACGTCATTCAGGGCTAAATCCACTTGTACGTCTGCGCATGTCTTGAATGTGTGAAAGTTTCAACCAAAAGGAAATTTAAAGCAGAAATCTTTAGTGGTTAACTGGGGAAGACCAGTGAGCTCTATATATAACTGGAGTGATATCTTTGTGGCAATCTTGTTCCCAGAGCCCGCGATCTTTTTGGGCCTAAAGTACGTATAGTTCCAGTCCTCTACGCGGTCTGGTCAAGTCTGATCCAGTCAAGACCGCGTAGGAGACTGGAACTATACGTACTTTAGGCCTACATGGCTTCAAATGACCAGCAGTGAGCTATAACTGGAGTGATATCTGGAAGACAGGAAGACTGGGGCCTAGTCAAATCAAGATGGCCGCAGACTCTGGCGAAGTTGAAGAACTTAGAAGGCTTGTGATAGCAAAAATTACAGATGTCAGTTCCAATCTAGTAAACCCTTCTGTGGTCCTGAATGTTGAAGATGAACTAGAGAGAATTGAGCAAATTGTAGAAGCAGTTCACTGTTTGGATTCTGCGATAAGATTGCCAGAGGATATTTATCGAGACATTTCTGCAGCCAAAAGAATAATCGAAAACTTTAGCTCCACTTCTTCTAGAACTCCCAGAATTCTCACCGGTGTGCCAGGACGCCCTTCTTATGAAATTAATGAAGATCAGCTACAATCACTGATAGACCTAGAATTTAACGTTCCACAGATCTCAGAGTTGCTTCAAGTGTCGAAAAGGACAATTGAGCGGCGCCTTGCCGAATATAACATTTCAGCGAGATCGTACAGCACCATTACGGATGAGGAACTAGACAATCAAGTGAAGGACATAAAACTGTTTAATCCTAACGTCGGATCAAAAAATCTTGCTGGATATCTAGCATCTCGTAACATAAAAGTACCCAGGAAACAAGTGAGGAAATCCCTACAAAGAGTTGATCCACTTGGTGTAGCTGCTAGAAGATGTAGGTCAATTCATCGTCGTGTTTATTGTGTGTCTCGACCGTTAGCCTTATGGCATTTCGACGGGAACCATAAACTCATTAGATGGCGCTTCGTGGTTCATGGTTGTGTGGATGGATTTACCCGAATTCCTGTATATCTAGCTTGTTACACGAATAATAGAGCAACTACTGTTCTAAGTTGCTTTGTGGATGCTGTTAGTCGCTGGGGACTACCCTCACGTGTGCGCTCGGATAGAGGTGGTGAGAATATTGATGTGGTACGGTACATGATCAACAGAAGAGGTGCTGGTAGGGGTTCA
This sequence comes from Paragorgia papillata, assembly GCA_035771165.1. NCBI lineage: Eukaryota > Metazoa > Cnidaria > Anthozoa > Scleralcyonacea > Coralliidae > Paragorgia > Paragorgia papillata. The sequence goes on along the minus strand of JAWNZC010000175.1, from coordinate 273,295 downwards.
GCTCTGGTTGGCAGAAGTGTTCACAACCAGCGCATAGAACGCCTGTGGAGAGATGTGTTCAGTGATGTTTTGGATCTTTTCCATGGTGTTTTTACATGCATGGAAGATGTGGGCATCCTTGATCCAATCAGTGAAACTGATTTATGGTGTTTACACTTTTGTTTTTGTGATATTATCAATCACAAGTTAAAGCAATGGGTAAATGCCTGGATCAGACACCCTCTGAGCACTGAGCGAAACCGGACTCCACTTCAATTGTGGGTGCAAGGTCAATTTGAGAATTCTGGTTTTGAGCAAAGAGTACCTGAAGACTATGGCATTGACTGGGATGGCCCTGCTGGTACTGAAATTGATGATGAACAGGACATTCAAGTAGCAAATGCAGATTGTCCTCTAAATCAAAATCAGCTGAATGAGCTCACTAGAATGGTAGAAGACATAGGTTTTAGAACAACAGCAGCTACTCCATGGCAGAGTGTCAGGTGCTACCAGCTGGTAAAAACCTTTACAGAAGATTGTATTCAAGGCAGACATAACTAGATCCTTTTAAAAGTCCTGAAGTAAGCAGGTATTCATAGTCCGCTGCAAAGCCTAAATGGATGTCAATACTAACCTGTGTTAAAGTGTTTTGAAACTAATGTTTTACTTTGTATTGTCTATTTCTTTCAATATTAATCCTTTCATTTCCATCGGTGCCATTTGGCACTTTTTATTTTTTACTCTGTCTAATGCCAAATGATTTTATTCATCAAGGGAAGATCTCCTGACATGGTGGGAGTTAAAAGGGTTAACCATTGTTTATTTCTATACTAAAATATCATGTGTTATCACTTAGTAAAATTCATTATTATAATTATGAATCAGTTGGGTTCAACATTTATCAGAACTATATACTTCTTTATAATTACAACCAATTTAGATTTGGATGTTATTCGACTATTGGTCTCAGTAGCCTTGTTTGAGTGTTGGTGATGCAAGGTTTTTGCTTCCAACAATGCATTACTTCCAACATAGCACAAGAATAATTGATGCACAAAAGAGTATATTTATATACATAATTTTAAATTGTGACTGAATAGGAGTATTACCGGTACAGTATATATATTGCAAATACCAAAACAAATAGAATGATTGACATATCTTAAACTAAAGGTAGAAATGAAAGTACTGAAATAGCTCCAGAACGATGATCAGATAGTGATAATCATAACGGCCTAGCAGTTACTCTTGATTAATCTGATTATATAAAGAAATTGGAATCCATTCTCGAAGACGCAACCAAATTTTCACCAATGATAGACGACACAGTTAAGACCACGCTAGAGCGAGAGAATACAGTGCGCTCCTTTTTTCGAGAGTTAAATAAGCAGAGCATAATAATCGATCAACAATACAAAAGATCTCTTCCCAACTGGTTCTAGCTAGACCTCTTATACCTGTTAGACCGATTCTATCCCACATCAGGACACATTCTTATAGTCTAAGTTTCTCGTTCCGCTTCTTCGTCCGCTTTCATTAGGTATTTATGTCATTAATGATTATTTTTCTTTTATCCATGAGTTTTTTTCTTTAAATTTTAACCCTGATAACTTAGTAACGGCTAGCTTTGATATCACTTCTCCGTTCACAAACATCCCAATTAACGAAACCATCAATATCGTCCGATAATCATCGTAGACTGTACTACAGTCCCTTTTAGGGGCTGGGGGAAAGGGGGCGACGAGAGTGGGAGGCGAGCGGCGAGTATCATCGTAGATAAGTTATTTTCCAACAGTCAAGTTTTTGATCAACTTTTAAATTTAGCGGACAAAAACTGCCATTTCTTGTTTAACAGTAAATTTTATGACCAAGTTGATGGAGTGGCAATAGGTTCACCACTTGGTCCGGTCTGCGCCAACGTATTTTTATCTTTTCGTGAAATGAAGTGGTTGGACAACTGTCCTATGCATTTTAAACCGATTTTAAAAAGCTATCTGAGCCTGCAATTTCGAACCTGCAACATTCTAATGGCCGGTTAGACGCTCTAACCATTGAGCCACTGAGGCTCAGGTTGCAAATTCATAGTCATATATGTGTTCCTAAGTGGTAGCGTTTGCATATAAGATGTTGTTAAAGTGACATGATAACCGGTCATTAGAAGGTTGCAGGTTCAAACCCTGTCTGGGGTGTCAGAAATCATTTCTGAGTAATTGAGCTTGACGAACGTCCACCGAACGTCTGTTATAGCTCGTATGTCTAACCTTTCCGCTGTGAATGAAATATTTTTAGGATCCTAAGGGAAAGATAGGGTTTAAACAAGATCCTGGTTTCATTTGGATCTTACTACGATCCTGCTTAAGGTGGCTCCACACAGTTTCTTGAGAAATGAAAAATACAAGTTTGAGAGTCAAAATACGTGATTAAACAATTCAGAAAAAGAATAAAACTAGATGTTATGCATAGTTAAACTGTCTGACAATCAAAAACTGTTACCAAATAAATAGCAACATTTGTTGCTATGGCAACAATGACTTTTCAAAATGGCTGCCAATTACCCTTGAAACTAATTTATTTCTTGAAGTATGAGTAATCAATAGGCCCTGGCTGTAGCTGTATACATGTTGTAATGTCCCAAGACGTCATACGAACGGTTGTTCACATTAATAAAAAATAATTGGGTGCAAGCCAGATTTGTACTGCCTATGGAACTATGTGGTTGAATATTATACATGTCTACCTAAAACTATTTGTAATATAGAAGTGAAACGTCAATGGTTTAAGGTATTTCTAGAAACTTTGTTACTCTGATAACAAAAATGAAACAAAGAATAGGAAAATTATTATTAAGCTAATGTTATAAGTTACTGTAACTTATGCATGGTGACCAGTTGATATAGAGCTTTCCTCCGCAGAGGCTTCACGTGAAACTCTAAGGGGAACCGCTGGATAGAAGAGAAGCGAAATAGAATGAAGGAAACAGAAAGAGCTTCTCTCTCGTTTCCATTTCGCCTGCATGGATTCCGCACAACTGTTTCCTCCGCCCGCGTGGATCCCGTACAGTGGTTTAATCCATCTGCGTGGATTCCGCCTAGCGGTTTTCCCCTTAGAGATCCACATGAAGCCTCTGATGATATAGAGTACATCACCTTGGTAGTTTACCTTCATAAACCATTAAGATTCAATTTGAAGATAACTAACTGTTAACGTTAACAATAATAGCAACAAGCAAAATCTGACGTATGCTCTACAGCTGAGAGTCAGGTGTCAAGATCTTTTGATAAAGTCAGTGGAAGGGCGGATCATATACACTGTTCATACCTTCCCAAAGCCATGACAGTCTAGAAGGGACTCCTTCATGAGGGCATTAAACTCTAATGGGTCTTCAACACCTCTTGGCAAATGCAGGGTCAAGCTACAGGTTGATGACCACGGACGACGGCGTACATTTTCAGTGAAGTCATAGAACTCTACAGAAATTAACTGGCTGAATCCAAGGGGAGGAACGGATTCTGCTCCTGTGATGAAAATAAGGAGATCTTCAAGTGTCAAGCCATCTGCTTCACCCTCTTCAAGATCTTTGATGAAGAGTTCAAAGCAGTAGATAGTGCCATCTTCTTGGTTCCTCTTGTTCGATCCTTTCTCAGAACAGCACAATTCGTAGAGAGACATGAATGCACTGGATGTAAGCTTATCTTGCTTGTCACTTAAAATAGCATCGAATACGGGCTTGTTTTCCATAACAACATCACCAAACTTACCAATGCTGTTCATTCCTTCCATAAACTGTGCAAACTCTGCATGAACACCATATACAAAGTTCTGCTTCAGCAACGAGTTCACCATCTCGTCTTTGTTGGCTAATTTGGCAGTATATATCTTGGAGTAACCATACTGTGCAATCTGATCTGAGTGCTTGGTGACGAATTTAGCAAAATCTTCTTCTGAAGTTGATACTGCAGCGGACTTCAGGATCTCTTTCATCTCTACATCAGCAATTGCATTGATAGCTGATAACTGGTCGATTGCAAAGCCTTTGCAAAGGTTGTAGCCCTCCTGTGACAGGCACCTGGGACCATTTCCCCCATGTAAAATGCTCCAAGCCACCAATTTTCCAGCTAATGCATACTTCCTGTTACTCAGCAGATCAAGGTCATGTGAAAACCAGGAACCATGGAAGACTGCAGATTCCTTGAGGGAAGCCATAAGAAGCCGGAATAATTCCCGCTTGGGCCCTCCATCATCGACAGCCCCCTCACCAGCAAAAGTGACAATAGGAGACTCAAAGAACGAAAAACTCTTTCGCTCGATAGCCCTAAGAGTTGTTGAGAAAACAGATTTTCGGCTTATCAGGATGCTGACAGGTGTATCTGAGTCAGAAAAATGCAAATTTTCTTGTTTGAAGGACTCCAAGATGGCATTCACAGACTGGTTGTTATCTGCTTCCTGTTGAACAGTATTCGTCTCACCCATTACAGTTGTATGTTGATATATCATACTTGCTTCAATTGCGGCAAGGAAGGATGGATTTTTCAGTATCATCAAAATAGTCATCGTCAATTATACAGACATAGTTGTTATATTCTTCTCGTTCACCCTGTTGACTAGGATGATTGACGCTAATACTGCTGCTTTGTTCAGTAGGTGTAAGATCTCGCGCAGCATCTTGAGATGTAGCAAATGCTGACATTTCCAACACGCTATCTCCATCACTGTCTAAGTCTGTTAGTAACATAAAAGTCCAATCAGTTATTAGTGTTCTGTGACATACATGATTTTTATTGTATAGATGTGAGTGTTTTACTAGAAAATAACCAGTAACATATTTTCAACATCTTCACCTTATTTGGAATTATTTAAGATATATAGAATGACATTTTATATCTTAGATAATTCCAAATAATTATCATCCATATCTTCACTATGGATGATATTTGGAATTATCTAAGATATAAAATGTCATCCTATATGTATATCTTAGATAATTCCAAATATATTATATTTATGTATAAAATATAAATATCTATATTATATTTATATTATATGATATTTATATTATATGACATTTATATTATACATATATGTATATGTATATATGTAAACATATATGTATATGTGTATGTACAGTATGTGTGTATGTATATGTGTATGTATATGTATAATTATGTATATGTATATGTATATATATATACGTACTTGACCGGTTAAGCGCCCACCCCCCTTTTTGGACTAAAAGTTTGTTTAAGTGTATTATTAAAAATTTGACTTGCACTTTGTACTGGTGTTTTCACAAAGAACTTGTTTGCTTCTCAACAATAAAATTTCCATATTTTTTGTGTTTTAAGCAATTATTTTTGATAATTTTAATGTGTGAATGGCAAAATTGAAACGTTTTAAACACAGTCATCGTTTAGATGTGCACCATTTTGAATTTCTGTGTTCATTGGTCCCAGTCTCTGCGCGTTTAGCACCCAGATGCCCACGTAAGCGCCCACCCCCTTCTTTTGGTGAAAATTATGTTCCAGGGGGGTGCTTAACTGGTCAAGTACAGTATATATATATACATACATATAATATGAATGTCATATAATATAAATGTCATAATATAAATATCATATAATATAAATATAATAATGTATACATGTAAAAATGGTAATCTGGCAAAGATTGCAATTCTAACTAACAAATACTTTAAAATACCATGCTTTATTAATACTATAGTGTTTCAGTTATCAACATTATGCTTATGTATCAGTCAGATCCATGTGTTACACACCCCTGGCCAGTAATAGATTTACAGGGGGTGCAGGAGGGTGTGCACCCCCTGGCCTTGGTCAAGGACTAGGTATTACCGTATTAGGTATCATAGCTATCATATGATTCATAGATATATGATTCATATATTAGCTATCATATGATTAATAGGTATTAATAGGTTTAAAAAAAATTTTCTGGTGGGCTTCACCCCACAACCCCCCAGCCCCACCACCAGCTCTGTCCCTAGACCCTGCCGGGGGCTGTGTCCCCAGACCCCTGCCATAGCTACCTCAGCGGCACTCCCCCTGCCTCGGTTGCACCCTACACTGCAGGCCTGATCTCACTTCACTCGCTCAGCACCCCCCAACCAGATCAAGCTGGATCCATCACTGCGCCTGGCCAACTCCCAGGCTAATTTGCTACATTGGGGATGAAAAGTAGATAAAAATGCTCCACTGAAGCCAAAAATCTACATTTACCTGTTGCTGAAAGATTTACAAGATAAAAGTCAGCTTTTTATTATGGATAAAAAACAGCTGACAATGCAAAACAACAATTTTTATGAAATTAAATAAAAAAAGGGTAGGTCAGATTTTTTTTTTAAATTTTTTTTTAGTGCCTAGTCCTGACAATATTCTTTCCAAAACCAAATCAATTATGGTAGCACATCTATTAAAACTAAAAAAAAATAAAAAAAATAGCTAGAATCAGGAAACCAGAAACCCAAATATTTCTCTTTTTTTGCCACATGGTTTGGAGTACAAGATTATCTAATGCTCCACCCCTGGGCAAAGATTTGCTTTAAAATGTCCTACTCCTGGGATGCGACAGAGAATCAAATGCCCCTCACAGGCATGCATGGATTTGTCTGATAACATTATATTTTGTCATGAAAAAAATATACTTACAGTTGTTTTTGCCGCAGACAGAGTAGTGCTCCCTGAGGCAATTCACATCTAGACTAGCAAGACACTTCCTACACGTTTCTTTCTGGATGACATTAACCATAGTGGACAGTTCTTTGCTATCAAGTGATAAGTCTTGTTGGATGGGCCTGACAAAGATTTTCCCTTGGCCAATGAACGAAGCAAGGTACTTCATCGGCAAACCGTTCGGTCCAGGGGGAATAAGCATGAGGTCTCTTTTACGCGTTTCTACATACATCAATTCGAATCCACCGCTTTCTAATAGTTTAGGAAATGTTTTCATTAGTAGTTCACGTAGGTCCTTTTCACCGGCCTCCTCGGGCACCAACACTTTTGTTTCTCCAAGCCCAGCAGCCAGTAACTCTCGTTGTTCTTCGCGGTCAGGCGATTCTGACTGTTCCTTATCCGCCAGACAAACAAACTTTCGAGTAAGCGCTTTACACTTAGGAGCTTGTTTCTGATTTCCAGTTTTCTTACGTTTCCTTGAACCGGAAAGATTTCTCATGGTGGTTGAATTTTCTGAGAGTCTCGAAGACGTTGAAGTAAAGTGATGCGGGAACAACGTATGCAGTTCATTGCCGGCTCTGGAATTTGTTACAGCCGCAGTTGATGGCGGACATTCAGGCGAAGGAGAAGCAATACGTGATGAAGAAAGTGGTGGCGAAATTTCAGTAGAGGAAGACCCCAGACGTGTTGCAGCTCGGCTTAGCATTCGCGCTGCATTGGCCAACTCTTCCGCCATTTTGTTTTCTAGTTTCTAGACTATAATTCCCATCCTTTCTGGTCACCAGACCTCTGAATAAACAGGGTACCATTTTCAAAATTGTCAATGCACAATTTTAAAAAGTCAACAACGCCTTTTCAAAAACTACAGCACCATTTTATAAATAAAGAGCACCATTTAAAAAAATAAACAACACCATTTTATAAATGAAGAGCACCATTTTATAAATAAACATCACCATTTAAAAAAATATACAGCACCATTTTATAAATACGCATCACCATTTTTGAAATAAACATCACCATTTAAAAAAATATACAGCACCATTTTATAAATACACATAACCATTTTAGAAATAAACATCACCATTTTAAAAACTACAGCACCATTTTATAAATAAAGAGCACCATTTAAAAAAATATACAGCACCATTTTATAAATGAAGAGCACCATTTTATAAATAAACATCACCATTTTAAAAAATATACAGCACCATTTTATAAATAGACATCACCATTTAAAAAATATACAGCACCATTTTATAAATGGAGAGCACCATTTTATAAATAAACATCACCATTTAAAAAAATATACAGCACCATTTTATAAATACGCATCACCATTTTATAAATAAAGAGTACCATTTAAAAAAATATGCAGCACCATTTTATAACTGAAGAGCACCATTTTATAAATAGACATCACCATTTAAAAAATATACAGCACCATTTTATAAATGGAGAGCACCATTTTATAAACAAAGAGCACCGTTTTATAAATTAAATAGGTCTGAATATTGGCGGTAATGGCACCTCATAAAAATAAGAGATGAAAACTTTAATAAGGTGATGAAATTTACAAAAGCTGACAGAGCGCATTACTCTAAATCTAACAAATGTCATATTTGCGGTGAAAAGTATGCGGCTGGGGGTGTACGCGTTAGAGACCACTGCCATATAACAGGAAAATATAGAGGAAGCGCGCACCAAATGTGTAATATAAATTATAGGATGGCGGTAAAAATCCCCGTAGTGTTTCAGAATTTGAGGGGGTGTGATAGCCACTTTATAATGCAGCACATTGGGAAGATAGCAGAAGAAAATAAAATGAATATAAACCTAATTCCAAACAATATGGAAAAATATATGGCCTTCATGTTAGGAAAATATTTGGTGTTTCTGGATAGCTTCCAATATATGTCATCCGGCTTAGACAAGTTGGCTGGTAATTTACCTGATGAGGCATTCCGGTACACTAAGGAGGAGTTCGCTGATAGGGCGGACGTGATGACTAAAAAAGGTGTGTACCCTTATGACTATATGGATAGCAAAAGTAAATTTAAAGAAAGTTCATTACCAGATAAAGAAAAGTTTTACAGCGTGCTCAATGACGAACATATAAAACAGAGCGACTATGACCACGCAAAAATAGTTTGGAATGAATTTGGATTGACTAACATGGGGGAGTACCATGATCTCTATCTGAAAAGTGATGTACTACTGTTGGCTGATGTTTTTGAAAACTTTAGAAAGACCTGTCTGCAATATTATAAGTTAGACCCCTGCCACTATTTCACCAGCCCTGGTTTAAGTTGGGATGCGATGTTAAAAATGACTAAAATAGAACTGGAACTAATAACAGATATAGATATGTTTCAATTTATTGAGAAGGGGCTTAAAGGGGGAGTGAGCAGCATTATGCATCGGTACGGGAAAGCCAACAATAAATATTTGGCTGACTATAACCCCACTGAGGAAAGTAAATATCTTATGTACTTAGATGCAAATAATTTGTATGGCTGGGCAATGAGTCAGTATATGCCAGTTGGCGGATTCAGATGGTTAGACCAAAACGAAATAGATAAATTCAAATTACAAACGTATAAGAAAAACTCAGCGAAGGGCGTAATGTTGGAAGTTGATTTGGCGTACCCAGAAAAATTACATGATGATCATAACAGTTTTCCATTGGCACCAGAAAAAATAAAAGTAACAGAAGATATGTTAAGTGATTATTGTAAAAAATACCAGAAGGAGTTTAATGTTTCTACTGGTGGCACTTACAAATTAATACCCAACCTACTCAACAAAAAAAAGTATGTACTACACTATAGAAATCTACAACTCTACAAAAAGCTTGGACTAAAAATAACAAAGATACATAGAATAATAGAGTTTAACCAGCGACCATGGCTAAAAGAATATATTGATTACAATACGACTAAAAGAACGGCCGCAAAAAACGCATTCGAAAAAGACTTCTTTAAACTTATGAATAACTCAGTCTTTGGCAAAACTATGGAAAACATATATAAGAAAAAGAATAGATGTAAAACTAGTAACCAACAGAAGTAAACTAACCAGACTAGTAAGCAGACCCACTTATGTGTCCTCTAAAATTTTCACTAAGGACTTAGTAGCGGTCCATAGAAAAAAAGCACTCCATTTGCCTGAATAGACCTGCATATATAGGAATGAGCATATTAGACATCAGCAAAACCTTAATTTATGACTTCCACTACGAGTACATTAAAGAAAAATACGGTAATAATGCTAAACTACTATTTACTGATACTGACTCCCTCTGTTATGAAATAAAAACTGAAGACGCCTATAAGGACTTTTATGAAGACCGAGTTGATAAATTTGACAACAGCGACTATAAGACTGACTCACCATGGTTTTTCATAGAGAATAAAAAAGTTATTGGAAAGATGAAAGACGAGTGTGCTGGAAAACCCATGTCAGAGTTTATTGGCCTAAGATCTAAAATGTACTCGTATGTGACTAGTGATGGTGGCGATCAAAAGGCAAAAGGGGTTAAAAAAAGTGTGGTAAAGAAAAATATAAAACATGACTGCTATAAAAATGTACTACAGAACAACACAACTAAAACATAAAATGACAACCATAAGAAGTGTTCGGCATCAATTAGGGTCATACGAAATTAATAAAACATCCCTATCATGTTTTGATGATAAAAGATACTTATTGAAAGATGGGATAAGCAGCCTAGCATACGGCCATAAAAACATAGAATAAGGCCACCCCAAAAAATAAATGAAGGCCATCAAACAGCTTAACATACGCCCGCCTAAAATAACAAAGGGATTAAACAACCTAACAAATAGGCCACCTTTAGTAGTGTAAGAATGGGGGGTGTGGGCACATCTTGGCTGTATCACTTTTTATAAATATCGTTGGAAAGAAGGAATGACTTTCCGACGATATTTATAAAAAGTGATACAGGCGAGGTGCGCTCGTACCCCCATTCTCTATACTACTAATATTCTTGAGGTTCTAAAAAATGTGGTTGAAACCCAGAAAAAGTTAATGCAGAATACCAACAGACAGTAGCAGGAGACGCAAAAAAACAAACCAATAAGCAAACAAGGCAACAAAAGGAAGTATTCCACTAGAAGTCAAGGTTAGGCAAATAATTTATTAAAAATGTGGTACATACAGTACACAATATATACATACACTCATTTACTGTACTTTATGCAAATACAGTATATACAGTACTGTTATACGTTTTGCATAGAACATGTACTGTAACACACAGATCGATTACAAAATTAAAAATCTTTTTTCTAGTCAACTGGATTATCTTACTTGAACATTTTGCAATGCTTCAGTTTTTACGGCATCTCTATTTAACGGAATCAACGGAATCGATGGAATCAACGGAATCTGCCGGAAATTTGGTTAATCGCTTACTAACAAACAGTTAATAAAATACATTTATTTACGTTTATTAGCTGAGACTGAAACTGATCTGTCTTCGATACTTCAAGTAAGGTTATTGGATTAGACATATTACGTACATATATACGCGTAATTGTTGAAAGAGATTTTATATTTTTGATTGCTATGATTGCGCAAATATACGTGTCTCATTTTAAATTTACTAAGTGTTAAGTCGGACACAACCTGTGGGTTGATTAACAGAAAAAGATTTTCGATTTTTAACTAAGGATCATAGCAAAACAACCTTTTGAAGCTTGGTTAAATGTAAATAAAAAAATCAGGGGGCTCTGTCTGTTGAACTCATTCTTTGAATTATAAACACGGGTATTTTTATTAAGACGATTACATTTAGCGTTTTCCGCACGTAGAAGCCAAGGTACTATTGCTTCATGGATTGCACAAATGCAACAAATAAATTATTGATTGGATATTCCACACAGACAACATTCCACACAGACAACTGATAGTTATATTGGATTTTAAACATACAGTTGCCTAAGTGAACTAAAGCTCGAAGCTTCAACATATATATGAATTAGATCATATTAAACATTCACGCATGTTTTTGACTATGCTATAAAACACATCTTTGAAAATATTGTGCCATGTTTTAAAATATAAATCTTATATCCCTAATCCCTTAGTAAATAAAGGCATGTAAGAAAGACGGCCACACTACCCCTCAAAATTAGGTCTTCCTGGAGGAGTTTGGGTTTTGGTCGAGTATCGAGGGTTGCAAGCCGAGGGTCGTAAAATACGCTAAAATTTACGCACATAATTTCCTACTAGCGGCACAAATAATATTTTAACACTTATATATATATATATATATATATACCTGGAAACAAGATGCCTGGGTCGGGCATTCACTCGGGCTAATGGCAAGTACGCAGAGCCTGAATCGAAGGCTGAATGTGGTGCATACTTCACACAGGTGAACATATTTACAATCAAGACAGTTGTCAGCCACATCTGATCACTGTTAAACTACAAAGTCAGCCAGTCACTTTCAAAATCTACCAACAACGTGCAAGAACACCTTGATCAAAAGGCAAAGCTGTTCAACGTTTTGCCCAACTCCAAAAGCAAAAGGAGCAAAGAACTTACATGCCTCACAGCCTTGGGCCTCACTTAGCTAATTAACAACTCACCGGAAGCATGAATAGTAGTGGAAGTAAAATGTGCAAAAATGCAAAATCGTGACATGCAGAAAAAAAAAAGAAACTGAGCCAAAATCTGGTAGCCCGAGTAACTAGTCAAACCATGTGTCACAAATACTGTACTTGTTGGGCTACACGTCGCATTGTGTCAGTAATGACTCAATGGTTAGAGTGTCTGGCTGGCCATTTTTAAAAAATTGTTCTGGCCTCCATTCATTGTTCCAGCAACTACATGTGAGTGTGTCTATCTGTGTTTTACAAAAAGAAAATATAACAGATGGTGCATGAACTGCGTACAGAAACCCATTTTGAATTAAGCATACAGTGCCGCTTAAAAGTTTTGTAACACTTCGTGTAGTTTTTTTACCATGTACTACACAGAGACTACACTAGTGCTGTACAGTACACAGCTAATACAGTACTCGCAGTTTGTGTGTACAGGAGATTAAGTCCATGTAGTCTTACAGTACACAAACTTTAAGCTGCTGATTACACACTTGGATGGCTCTACACAAAGCCAGCGAAACAGTTTAGTTTGGACTACAATCCTGTTTACACAGAAAAAAATTATCACAATTGCGATTGGCAATCTATTCAACACACTTATTTAAAAGCTATCATGATCATCGGGATCATGTAGCTGAAAAATTCTGGGTTAAATTTATTTATCAGCTCACAAACAAAAAGAGAATCCATAACGCCTCTAGTTTATTCTTGCGTTATCTTGAATGTTTGTCAATAAATACTGTATCCCATCGTTTTGCCTTTGGCGTCTTCACGTTGCTTTCATTGAAACGTAAACAAAAAATCCCACGACTTTAGTACTCCTTGTAAAAGATCATCATTCTACAGTAAGAAACTCTTATTTTCTTATCTGTTCAAATTAATTTTCAAAAATGCCATTAAACCTTGGGTAAAGTTAAATATTGTACATTAAAGAATTTCTGGACATTTTTAATACTTAACGGACAGTTTATCAAAACTTCCGGCACAGAAGTGTGCAAAATGTTTGGGACTGTGATTAAGAGTCATCTGAATTGTACTGTAATAGCAATCCCTATCATGACCGAAATCACAATAATTTAGTGCTGGTTAAATATGATTCAGAAACAGTGGTTGCAGTAAATCCACAAATCGACAACGTAGCAAATGTTTGACAATATTATTAGCATTTTGATAAAATATCTCTATCTTCGGAATGGTAAAGCTCTACCTGGCTAAGGTTTCTAGAACTACACACATAGTGTGTGTAAGCGACTACACACATTGTTCATGTAGTCTTTCATCAGATTTTGACAGCTTATGCATAACAAAAGAAAACTACACAAAGCAACCTGACATCCTAGTGTAGTACACAAAGAGTTGGCTTGTAGAGAGTGCTTGAATTGTGAACACGCAAACTACATGAACTTAGAACAACATGAAAGTGTTTTTAAGTGGCACTGTACATATATATACTGTATGTGTACTGTACATATACAAACTCAAAAGTATAAAGGTGGTGTACTTCCAAGTTTTTAATGACAAAATACTAAGCACTACATGTACATATGTAAGGCTCTACTCAAATTATCAAACATTTTTCATTATTCAAAATCCCAATGGTTGTACACCACCTTCATACATTCTTTAATACAGTACTGCCATCTTCTATATTTTATATTATATACACGCAGTAAATCCTTGTACTCACCATGAATGTGCCTTTCCTCAAGATATAATATATATATGATGCAGTACTGAATCTACATCACTATCAGTAACCTTCTAATGTATGACATTTCACAGTTCATCTTTAAATAGTTGCAATAGAAAAAAGTCATATATGGATATTAAATGTACATAAAATAATTGTATAGCCTGCATGGTCAGCATTCTGCTTGTGGGTGTGTCTACTTGCATACCAGAAAAATGAACACCTGCCACAGTTCTATTCATATATGTAATTGCAACATTTTCAAGCAAAAGTATCGGCTAAAATTCCTATTTAGTTCATTCAAGTCTTAATGTACACAAACTGTCAACTCATCAAACATAACATTAACAATAGTCACTTATTATTATGAAGCATAACAACAGATTGCTATTGTGTATTCATGTGAACAACACATGATTAAAGCCGACATCAGAGGGAAACATTGCACTGTTTCCTTCTACATTGTTGACGTCAGAGGGAAACAGTGCAAAGTTTCCCAAGCAGAAAGAAACATTGAGTTTGTTGAACAACACACAACCATGATTTGACCAATAGGATTTCATCTTAACTTTGGCAAAGTAAAGTCTTTCGTATACACTGTATTAGATTATAATATATAGATAGATTATAATAAAAAAGGTTAGTAGAGTTTACTAACTATTAACTCTTGAGATTTCAATTAAGCTGAGAAAATTGACAAAGTTCTCCAGAGTCCAGCCAACATTGATTCATTAGGAATGCAAGCAAATTTTTCAATATGTATTTTGGGTGTATCATTACAAGTTTTTTTGCCCCATGCTGTGAATATAGACTTGGATCAAGTCTCTGAGTAGTACTCTCTGGGCCAAGTGAAGGGAGTACAGTAGTGATCTTGGCAAGCACAAAAGATGGGCAATTAACTAATTATAAACAAAACTTAATACACGACGCAGATCGGTAACCGGTCCTTTCGCCCCCAAGTCGTTTCGCCCCCCAATTTATGTTTCTGTAATTCTGTATACAGTACAGTGCAGTTGTCGTTCGCGAAAACACTACTGTTGTGCAGATTCAGATTTACTCCGTCATTCGGTTTAGTTTGGGGACCGACAGCTAGAATATTTCTTGGATCATTGAAACGTTTACATTAAATAAATAATATGGATATTAGTTGGAATATTAGTTGGACAGATTTAAATGTTTCGCATGATTCACGAATATGGCAAAATTAGATTGAAATCCATAAAATATGCCAAACACTTGTTTATTCTTGCCAAATACTTGTGTATAAAACATTGAAATTTTACAATGGTGAAACGACTTCTAGTTATGGGAAACGACTTGGGGGCGAAACGACTTCATGGGGGCGAAACGACTTCATGGGGTCGAAACGACTTCATGGGGACGAAACGACTTCATGGGGACGAAACGACTTGGGCGTGTTATTCACTGTTTAATGAAAATTATATATATATGCTTATAGTTATACAATATACATGACTATATTATATAAACAAAGCAATGAAAATCATTAAATTCTGAAATAATTTCAACCGGTTTCATACTTTTTAGCTTTCGTTCACCAAGAAATGAGGAAGTGAACAAAGAGGTATATAAAAACTTGAAAGCACTCGATAACATGAAGGAAGTGGGTGGCCACTTGATACAAAGTAAGCGAAACTTTCATCTTTAAATATTCTTGATATATATCACAATTAAAATCTTACCTGAGGTTCTTCTAACAAAATTGACAATAAACATTCCTTGCTCCGATTCTCAATAATAACTCCATATGATATGATGAATTTGCAACACGTCCAACGCGAGGAAGCAGGTTTGCTCATGCGCTAATTTGCAGCACCGATGGTCATTTGACTGGTAACCACTTGAGTTTATTTACATGAGGTCGGCCCATAGGTAGCCCAGGACTACTTGGCGAGTTGTTATCAAGATATTTTCAGGTTTTATCCTCTAAAATGCGACGTTTTGCGAACGATCAACATACACTTCTCGGTAAATTCAGCATGAAGTACTAAAGCACATTTGTAAAGCATGTAAGCGCATTTAGTTGTGAAATATTTCTAAAATGTTGCATTTAAGTGAGTTAACAGTGGTATCACATGAGGCTTACCTCATTAAACCAATGAATGATTTGAAGAACGTCTATGCTGTAAGTATATTCATGATTTTTATGAAAAGGTGCTTTGTTAGTTAGCCAGCTATTCTGAATCGTATTTTGGCATATTTATCTATTTTACTGTAAAACTTCTTTGGATATATCAACGTCAACGTATTGGTTTAATGAGGTAAGCCTCGTGTGATACCACATGTCCCCTGATCAAAAGCGAGGGCCCAGGAGTCAATCCGGCCTGAGTTGGGCCCGGCCTCATGTGAACAATCCATAAGAGACCGGACTGATGAACATGATTACTCTTCTTCCGGATCACAAGAATCCTGTGATGGCGTGAACGGATTATCCCAGTCTCTCGTTTCCCGGGTGGGGAACGTAAACTCGGGCCAGAATTGACTTTTAGGTCGGTGGTCTTTTGCCACCTAAAGACGGTCTATTTTACAGGCTATGTGTAGGCATGGCCTACATTATTTTGAACTTTATTTAGTTTTGCTCACTGTTCTTAGCCACTGTCCACTCAAAAGAATCCATGACTTTGACTCTATGATCTTGAATTTGGGGCCTCGAGTCCCGTTTGCGCTCTTCCGGTTTAGTTATTTTTTGCAGTTTTATAGAGCATCCAATAAAATTGTTGATGTAAACTGTAAGTCATCGTTACAGTAATTATAATGAGTTTTAAAAACAGATCTACTGCCAATACTGGGTGTCTCAAAAAATCTAAAAAAAACGCAATATTTTTAACTGTGCGTAAAATCAAAAAGGCGATTGGCTGAACTATACAGAACAAGACGCCTGTTTAGGCGTTCACTCGGGCTACTCATAGCAATGCAGCTTGGCATAGTCCATGCACGAAACAGCACAACAGCGTGCGCATATTAAGCGTTTGTTAAAAAGTACAAAATAACCTACAGTGCTAGATTCGGTAGATTCAAGCGATCATTTAGACAACCCTCGTGAAGTTATAGACTACCCCGTGAAGTTAGCTAACAGTTCGTCAGCCGTTAGTGAAAAAGCTGCCTCAGTTTCGCAAAGCCTGTCGGGTCAATATCGCGACGCAAAAAAATAACACGACCGAAACCCCGAGTAATAAATTTAGTTTGACAGCTGAGCATAAATTCTAACTAAAAAAATAACATATTTTGTATTTGATAAAATATTAAAAGTTATCTATTGTTGTCACTATTACTAGGCCACATTGCGGAGAACGGTTATGTACACATGCGGAAAATCGCTCCGGAACAGACGAGCAGTGTAAGCGGAAGTCTTTCAAACCATAAAGTAATACTAGTGTAAACGAGGCGTAAGTAAATAAGCAGACACTTTGATTTAAGAACTATGTTGTGAATTTAAAAATTTTGATTTTAGTTAAATTTGATTTGATTTATAGACTTTGTATTTTTATTTTCATGTTTTTCAGGGGCAATAAAATCTCACTTTCTAGGAAAACGTGAGAGACGAAGGCATCGTCGCAACGAGGTAGAAAAGAGCTTTATAAGCACTCTATTTAAATGAACAAATGTTTTCCCTTTTATGCTTTGTACGTCTTCAGAGTTCCACACTGCTAACATATACTTAAATTGAAAACGTTATTTTCTTTAATTCCAAACACATTAAACATGCTGACCTGAAGCTGCTATATACGCTAAGCCGTATAAAGACCGTGTTAGCAGTACGGTGGAAAAAACGCACATCAAGGTGGAAGGGGATTATGGGTCACATAATAAAAAATAACAACCAACAGACAACTTCAAAAGATATACAAGATAAAATTTATTTCGAAAGTAATATAATTAAAAAATAATCTAAACTGAAGTTCTTGACATTAAGTTTCAATAGTGCATAACATTAATTTAATTTTTCTATCTAAAAACCTTCTCTGTCCTTCTCTCTGTATTAAAACCCTTATGTCCGTGACATTAATTATTTCTACCTTCACGCAATGAACTCCAGCATGAACTGAGTATATAGTTCGATACTGACTTGATAAAACTAGTAGGTTTTGATTTTACGAATTTCTATTGACTGTCGGATTTAATGCTCCACAACTACATTACAGCCACAGCAATGACACAAATCGTAAATTTTAAGTCAAAAAACTTGTAAAAAGTAAAAACAATTTATCTTTCCTATAGGGCGCCTCCGAGGCTGCTCATTTCCAACGCGCATGTTTCTTTTAACCGGAATCAGGTTTTACTCACAGCTTTTGGAGGTATAGATTGCTGACATGGTTCTTCAAGATGGCGGCTCAAGCGGGCAAAAGCCCAAGTGACCCTAACGCGACAAGTCACTTTGAGTGACTCTCAGTCACTTTGTAATGATAAATGGTATTTGGTATTTTACTCGATTAAAATTGTAAAATTTGAGCGTTATATAATATTATGTTGTAAGTATCCAATTGATCGTGACAGTGCCAAAAAGATGGTGTCTTGTACATTTAACCAGAATCCTTTGCATATCAAATAGTTTCTTACAGAATAATCAGTAGATAGCGTTTTTAAAGGGTAAACTTTGGTGGGAATGAATTTCTTGCTTATTTTATCCATTTTAGCATGATAAACAATGCTTAGTTGTTATTTGAGTTGATTTGAGGTCGCAAAGCAATATGGTAAAAATGTACCGTCGCCATCTTTTTCGGTACAGTCAATTGAACAAGAAGAACAGAACGCGATCGTACAGCACAGTGCTGTGTACTGTAATAGAGACGTTTTACATCATTTTGAACACATATTTCCTTGAGACACATATTTCGTGTTTAAATGATTTGTTCAATGAGCTTTGTATACATATGAGATATGTACAATGAAATTTGTGTGTGATCTTGTACACGCGTAAAAACGCACAACTTGTTCACGGTTGTTAACAGGCGTGAACAATGTTGTGCTGCACCCCGTGAACAAGTTGTCAAGAAGTTGTTCACTTATAGTTCGAACAACTTGTTCACGGATAAATCAACAGTCATGCACATTTTTATAGCCGACAACGTTGTTCGCACATGATACAGCATGTTGTAACAGCATGACGAAATAACAACGATGAACAACAATGTTACAACAATGGTGAACACTGGTGTATCAACACGTCCTTCGGTTGTTACAACATGCGTGAACAACGGTTGTTGTTTCGTCAAGCTGTAACAACTTGATGAAACAATGATGAACAATGTTGTTATTTCATCAAGGTTGTTCACACATAATAACAACGTTGTCACAGCATTGTTCAGGCAACAATGCTGTAACAACTTGTGAGATTTTTACGCGTGTACTGGTAACAACAGATAAACGTTCATACTAAAACTAAATTTTCTATTTATTTGCATTGATATAGAAACTACATCAACGTAAAATGGCAACCGAAAAATCAGCAACTTTTACCCCTGATATGAAGTATAAAATTAAGTCCGCTCTGGTTTTTTGAAGCCATGTCTCCAGAGCATAGCTCGTATGAAAATGACGAAGCCGACGGTGTTATACAAGATTCCGACAATGAAGAAGAAGAAATTCCGCAAAAAAAAAGTGATCAAGACTCTCCCCCTAAGCTGGAGATCAACCGAGTTAACCTACATCTTGGAGAGTCTTGATAGAAAAACCATGAAACGAAAGTCAGAAAAAGCTAGAAGTATGGTCTTGCCGCGTCTGCAAGGAGAACCAGTTGTAACCGAACCACCCCAAGGCATGCCACAGTGGACTGTCAAGACAATGTGATTGCACTTGCACGTTCTTTTAACTATTTGTTACCTAATTTGTTTATCTGCCCGAACGTTTGATTTGTTTATCTATTGACCAGTGTTACCGTATTTGATTTATTCACTTGCATGTTACTTTTCTAGTTTTACTTAGTTCTTATAAGTTTTTTAGGACCAAGTTCTCAAAATCTTTGAAACGCCTCGTAATTTGCTAGATTGGACAACTGAAAAGAACCCGGCTTATTAACAATTATATATATAAGTTTCTTTCTAAACCAAATTTTTAGACTCGAGCATTAGCAATAAGAATTCAAAGAGTCTAAATAAACTTTTTTGTAATCAACCATTGCATTGGAGTGCTAAACTAATTTCTACCATACTCAGATTTATGCGCAATTGACATTACAAACTTGTATATTTGTAAAACATGCACGTTCTTCCTAATTTGTTAGGAATAAATGTTAAACCATCAATATGACTTTGTCAGTAATCTCTTTTTTTACTGATTATTGTATATACTTATGAGCAACCATTTCTTGCAGTGCAAAAAAATTTAATGGCTTTGCATGTCTAAGGACAACCATAGTTCACTTGCTGCAAATTTATGAAATATCACAAATTTACATCTAATTTGTCATTATAGAACAAATTCCTTATTTGATACACTGAGTATACGTGTAAACACAAGAAAACCTTGTGCAAATTTATGAGTTTACTATATATTTGCACGCTTTGTCATCAGTGCAAATTCTCAAATTTACGATACCTTTGCACCCATGGCAAATTATGCGAATAGTCTGCCATGTTACCGTGACACCCATTGCAAAGGTGATGTAAATTTAAAAATTTGCAATATAGCAAATATGTGCAAAGATGTGAAAAGATTAAATTTGCAACACATTTACATCACCTTTACAATATATGTAAATTTGTGTTTTCTTCCCGTGCTATCTAAGCGAGTTTTGTAGCCTTTGTATTCTATCTTCTTCGAGTCTTCTTTGCTCATTATACCTCTCGATCTACTCTGCATCAGCAATTCGCTTGGGCTCATTTGTGATCGTGTCAGTGGTCGACATGTTTGCGTTGTCTTCCACCTCCAGGACGTATCCCGGAATAAAGTTTGTATCCGAGTCATTCTGGCTGTTGTATGGATCAGTAGCGCTAGAGGACACTGTGAACTATATATTTCGATGAACTTTCGAGCGAATCCAAACAGTAATACGGCGAAAAACCCCAGTGATTATTCAGCTTGCCTCGTGTTCGCTATATAAACACTTTCGGTCTGTAACCCGCTTCCCCATTCTACGACACTTCCGCTACTATACCCCAGTTTTTTTGAGAAGATATATTACAAATCTTCTCAGAATGTTTCAATTAGTATAAATATGTAAAGTCCCTGAGGATGACATAGGCACTTTAAAGAAGTCCAGCTACGTTGACGATTTGATTGACTTGCTCCCAAGTAAAACCGACTCACTGAAGATTGCTGAAGAAGCAAAGAATATGCTCGCCACAGGAGGATATTCCATAAAATGTTGGCAGTTTAGTGGTGAATCAAGACCTCGCGTAAACCAAGAGTTATGCAAGACGGGTGTTACCAAGGAGAGTGTGGAGAAATCGGACCGAGAACTCGATGTTGAAAGCATCTGATGAGAATCTCTGTGTTCTTGGACTTGGATGGAATCCACAGAGCGACACTATTATCTTTGAAGTAACCTTGAACTTTAGTAGAAAGAAATGCGGAGTACGTACTGGCCCAAACTTGGTAGAAGCTGACATTCCTCAAGCACAACCTGATGTATTGACAAGACGAATCATACTTGAGCAAGTGATGAAGATTTACGATCCTCTTGGTTTGGAAACCTGGTCTCGCAAACTTGACTGGGACGATCAACTTCCAGCTGATCTCTGCACCAAGTGGGTCTACTTCTTTACTGCTCTTTTCAAGCTTCAGCAGCTATGCCTGGAACGATGCCTGCGACCTGCTGATGCTATTGGCCGGCCATGGTTGGTGATTCTTAGCGATGGAAGTGACCTGGCATATGGTTTTGCTGCTTATATCAGATGGCAGTTGAAAGATGACAGTTACTGGTGTCGACTGATTATGGCAAAGTGTAGAATTGCCCCAGTAAACAAGCTGTCCACCCCTGAGATGGAGCTGAATGCCGCCGTATTGTCCAAAAGAGGGAGGAAAGCCATCGAAGCAGAAATGAGGTTCGACTTTGAGAAGGTTCTACAAACCGTGGATTCAGAAACTGTCCTGAGCATGATCAACAAGACAAGTACCCGGTTCAAAGTATACGAGGGAGTGCGAATTGGAGAAATCCAAGCAGTCATGAGTGGAGATATGTCCTGTTGGGCGTGGATATCCGGTCATCATAACACGGCAGAGTGGCTAACTCGTGGCCGCGCACCGGAGGAGCTGAACAACGATTCATATTGGTGGAAGGGTCATCCCATTCTGTATCAACCAATTAGCGACTGGGGATTAAAGTTTGGTCTGCAGAAAGGAGTCACTTCCTAGAGAGAAGAAAGTTCGCAGTGCTGCAACGACTAGCGTCAGCTCTCCGCTGATTGATTACAAGAAATTCAGCAACATCAACAAGATTAGTTGGATCGTGGCAAGACTCCAGAGCATTGCCAAAAGGAAAAGTTTTCGCGGCGGATGTACCATGTCCATCTCAGCTCAGCAGCTGCGAGATGCCGAGAACTTTGTTGTGAAGGATGTTCAGAAGTTACTACAAAACGAGGTAACAAAAACTGACCATAAAGGCCGACTGGGTGGACGTTACGCTAGCCTGATCCCAATCCTGAATGAAAACGGCTTTTTGGGTAGTCGGACAACGCCTGAAGAGCTACAATCCGATGACACTCGATTCGTCACTACAGAAGCTGTTGCCAACCCGTCATCATGTTACACGACTCCTGATGAAGCGCGCTCATGAAAGGGGACATAGAGGACGCGACGCAACCCTAGCCCGTTTCAGATAACTCTACTTCCCAAGGAAGCAAGCTAGCGCAGTCCGTTAAATGTAAGTGTCAAATGTGCAAACTTCTTGAAGCAGAATTCCAGCAGCAAGAAATGGAACGGTTGCCAGAAACGCGATTAAGGCCAGCTCCTGCCTTTAACCATGTGATGCTGGACTTGTTTGGGCCATATACAGTGTGAGGAGAAGTGCAGAAACTAACAAGTGGCAAAGCATACGGAGTAATTTTCACAGATTTGGTCATGAGGGCAGTGCACATCGAAGCCGTATATGCATATATACGGTTCGTTATACCAGTTCGTTTCTTATGGCTCTAAGCAGATTTGCTAGCATTCGTGGATGGCCAGAAATTGTGTACAGCGATCCTGGATCTCAGTTAACTGGACTGGAAAGAGAACTTAAGGAAGCTTGGAAGAACATTGACCGAAGATCCTTGCATAGAAATGGAGTAGAGAATGGCTTAATCTGGGTGTTTGGTCCTGCAGATAGTCCTTGGTGTCAAGGAGCGGTCGAGTCTTTGGTGAAAGATCCCAATTCTATTCACTTTGCGGTAAACAATCAACGTCTTACTGTACCAGAATTCTTTACAGTGTGCAGTGAAGCTTCGAACCTGCTGAATGAGAGGCCTATTGCCATGCTCCCCAGCACAGATTCTGATCTGAACATTCTTACCCCTAACTGTCTACTGTTAGGACGGGCAACTGCTAAGAATCCTGGCGGATGGCAACCTTACAGTCGCAACGCAAAAACGCGGTATCATATCGTCCAAACAGTCGTCGATGAATTTTGGAAAAGGTGGACTGAGTTGTATGCTCCTTCCTTGGTAGTACGTGGCAAGTGGAACACGTCAAATCGTAATCTGTGTCCGGGTGATGTCGTGATAGTTGGTAACAAGAACACAAAGAGAGGAGTATCAAATGGGATTAATCAAGGAAGTATTTCCTGCTCGAGAGATGACAAAGTACATCGCATATCGGTCATGTATAAGAACTTCCAAGTGGGAGAGAGCGCAAGAGTACAAAGGAGTTCGAGAAACAGTTGTCGTGACTCGAAGTGCACAGCGCCTAGCTTTGTTAGTACCGGTCGATTATGATTCGAAGGAAGATGATTCAGACTAGGAATCATGCAGAAGACGAAGCTGCCTAAACCCGGCAAGACTGACAATTTAAACGAGATGTTAACTAATACTGCTAAATATTATTGTTGTAATTTGGTATAGACGCGATCGCATCGACCCCTATCCTCTTGGTGTATTAGATTGGATTACAATTGTCGCGCGATCGCCTTTTGAGTTATGTTTTTATGTTGCATTTTTACTTTTTTGTTGCTATGGCTACGCACGGCCTCGAGGTGGTAAGGTGCTGGAAGAAAGCGAAAGGACTACAGTGTTTTACCTTGACACTTTTATAGAATGTATTGTTATTTTAATAAAGTTGTTACGAGTTAAAACCTGTCCACACTGCATACCAGTACACACAGGACGTTCTTGCTTCAAGATACAATGGAAAAGTTTCAGTAAACTGGTAAGTGTGTATTTATGGGATGTAGTTTGGTTATTATGATTATATTTATGCCGAAAAGATTTTCGATGTTTTCAGGTGTAAATGTCGACATTGTCATGTCGAAAATTTAGTGGGATCATTGGAGTTTCGCTGTTGTCATGAAGTTGGGGAAGCCATAGGAAAACTATTGTTTGATGGTTTCATTGAGAGAATAAAATGTATTATTCAGCACGATGACTACACTGCATACAGTAATGGTTCTGTTCTGGTGCATGGTTGCCCCATTACTAAGGGATAAGAATGGAAGATCATACCGTCATCTCACAGGACAGACACGAAGTGAGTAAGTTCCGAGACTCTTGTGATATTTGCATTGTACTGTAGTACTAGTTCTTTGTGTATTAGTAAATACGCCCTGTACGTCCTGCAGTAGACGAGTAGACGACTGAACATATTATTTGAGGTTTTCAAAAGTATGTTATATCGAAGAAATGGATTTTTGTTTCAGATTCCTTAGAGCCGTGGCATACGGTTGGATAATTGGATGGTTGTGTGGGTACATGGGTTGGGATAATGTAAGACCATTGCCAGCCTGTATATACCATAATATTAGGTCTCGTTATCGATCAGGTGGACAAGTGGGTTTTGCATCTGCCCTGGCAAGACAGTAGAGCTCACTGGAAGAGTATTTAACAATATTTTTTGAACATTAAATAGTTTTTGTATAAATATAGACAACATACTGTACTGTGTATATATATATATTTATATATATAAATAAATAAAAAAGTGATAGCAACGTTATGTTCTTTTACAAGTTCCTTTTGCATGACCACGCATTGGGTTACCACATGTTCTGCATTTTGGCATTCTACGCTTTGGCCTTTGAGAATTTTCAATCTCACTTTTAGTAATTGTTGCCATCAGTTCATCTTGCTTCTTATCTATATATTAACCAAAAACAAGCACAGTAGATTAAATACGTGTACTGATGCACCTACGTTGTTACAGTGAAATGTGAATCACAGAAACACCAAGGTTTTCTGTTTATCATTGCACCAGGTTCTTTGTGCCAAACAAGCAGTAATAGATCTTAGCAAAAATGTTTATGATGCACCGGCCAGCCAGCCTGTTAATAATATGAATGCAAATAGGACAAAAACATAATACAGTTTTTAACTAAAGTACAAACTAAACTAACTAACTAACTTACCAGCAGGGAAAAGTTGTGAACAAGTCCTGTCTGTTGCCTGTGTACATGTTTTCTTATTGCTTCATCTTTGCCCACTTTTTATTTAAACTGTCTGTTCATTGGTTCGAGAACCTTCGATGCATATTTTTTAGAAATATTTTCCATTTCATTGGCGCTCCAGCTGGATAACAGTTGTTTCATGGAATTGACATACCCTACAAACATTGATTACATTTTTGCTAAGCTATGCTGTACATAGTGTATGGTATCCCTACTTGAATCCTGAGTTGTAACAAGTACGTTTAAAATCAACGTTCATCAAATGATCTCTCATTACAAGGACAGGACAGTGCTTACCATAACTAGGAGGGGAAGCTACTTCCCCTACAACTTCCTCTCCAACTTTGTACTTCAAAGTGTTAATTGTAGGAAACCCATGAATACAATACAATAAGTAGCAGCATTACATCTATGTCCAACAGATCATGTACACCTCATAAGTAAATCACATAAAGTAATACCAATTTTGATCCATTTTCTTTCCTCAAGATCCTCATGGCAGCACTCTTTGAATAAATTGTCAGGGAAATCCTTGTGCTCATTTATAGTGACATGGTACATGAATGATTTCCATTTTGAGATGATAAGGTCTTCAAAACCTAACTTGGTGGAGGTAGCACACCAATAAATATGGTTCCGTTCTCCTTTTGTCCAGGCTTTGATTATCTCATATCCTTTCTCTGTACTAACTTTCAGCATTTTCTTTGTAATTGACCTTGCCACATGCCATATATCAAAGTAATGGTTTGTTTCTGGTTGAGATTCTCTGCGCCATTTTGCGATACCTCTACGACGGTCAGAAATAAACAGTGAAATTGACACCCCTTGTCCCATCAAAAAATAAAAACTTCTTTTGACACCTTCGAGTTCCAGTTGCCTTAAATAGAAAACCTTAATATTATTAAATAATTACTGACCTTTAATTCCATTGTTCTCTGTCTGCATTATATCAACGATTTCATCAAGCACGCTGCAATATTTTTAATATTGCAGCTAGCACACTGCAATATCTTAAATATTGCAGCCAGCACGTTTACAGCCTTTCGTTTCTCGTTAACAAAGGTCTAAAATCAGCGTTTCTTTAATATTGTATTGATGACATTTGATATTTAAGTATAGGTTAGTTACCTCGAAGTTGTAACTAAGCTAAAGTTAGTTACCTCGGCCCGAACCCACTTAGTTCATTCATGATACAGATGATATCCGTCGTTATTTTTTTTGCGGTCCGGTATCCATCTGATTCGCGCGCTCTGATTGGCTTAGCGAGCGGTCCGTATCCCACGATACGGACCCAGATACGGACCGCTGCGGATTTCAAAACAAAAACAAAAAGGTTTTTTTAATGTTTTTCACTACTTTAGACTACAATAGACTGCCAGTAAAAACAAAGTAAGATGGATAGTGACAATGAATATCATAGTGAAAGCGAATTTTACTATCCCGAAGTAACGGTTGAAGATTTTATATGTGAAAAAGAAAACGTCCAGCGAAGTGGCAACATTACACAAGACGACTTGAACGAAATTCAAGATTTTATTGAAGAACAACGGCCTGAAAACACAGTTAAGAAGACTACCTAGGATATGAATGTGTGGAGCCGCTTCTGTGGTACAATAAACGAAGAAAGAAATTTAGAAGAAATACCTGCAACTGAACTAAATGTCCTCTTGTGTCGATTTTTCATGACCATAACAAAGAAAGACGGCAGTGTTTACGAGCCCGTGTCTCGAATCTCTTTCCAGCGCAGTGTTCAACGATATCTAAATGATACCAACTCTTCCTTGAACATTTTTAAGGACCAAGAGTTTGCCAAGTCGAGAGAAGTCCTTGTCGCTAGAAAGCGGCAGTTAATTGAGAAGTTCGCGAAAGGAAATCGCCCGCAAGCAGCCAGAGCATTAACCGAAGCTGAAGAAGATTTACTTTTTGAAAAAGGTCTGTTCGGAGACCACGAGCCAGAGGTACTGCAAAGAACCGTTTGGTGGGCACTGTCGCTTCATTTTGGTTTCAGAGCCCGAGACTGCACAAGCTACCAATAACCATCATTGTCCTGTAAACAAGGCTTTCGCCAGTCACCGATCAGAAGCAGCAAAAACCCCGGAGTCACCATTCTTTCTGGCAGTGAACCATAGACGGCGACCAGGATCGGAAATATGGTATAGCAAAGGCGCTTTGCGGAAAAACTCCATCGATAAATTTATTGTCAACGCCGCTAAAGCTGCTGGTCTGCCAGGCAACATAAGTAATCACTCTGAGCGGAAAACCTGCATATCCCGCCTCATGGATACCGAAATTCCTTGCAATTATGTAGCTCAATTGAGTGGGCACAAAAATCTGAAAAGTCTCGATGCTTACAAAGCGGCTTCAGTTGTCCACCAGCGCAAGATGTCAAACGTCCTGAATCGGTCAACGTCAACGATTGCAAGCAAACATGGCCTCACAATATCGCAACAACGTCCCCAGCTAAATCAACCCACCAGCACAACGTCAGTAAATGCTCAAGCATCAGCGACAACCACAGCAACAGGCTTGTTTTCTGGAGCAAAAATTGGCAAGTTTGAATTCGCTTCAACTAGTTCTGGCGACACATCAAGTGTGGAGCCGACAAACAGAAGGCGCTTGTCTATCCTTGAAGATTCCGATTCAGATTGAAGTCTTTATTTATCTTCACGAAGATTGTTGTTTTGACATTTGTTTATAGTTAATAGTCTTGACTTGATCTCTGATGAAAAAGACGTTTGAATAATTTCAGTCTTGTGAATAGTTGTTAACTTGTATTAAGAAACGATCGATATTTTCCATCTTGTTAATTCTTTACATGAATCATACGAGACAAACGATGTTTTCAATCTTGCTTTTTCATGATCAATGATGAATATTCATTGTCCAAGATGATTTGCTCTGTAAACTGTATATCTACGTGTCGAATTTCCAATCTTGTTTATTATAAAAGTCAGTTGAATGATTTTCTCCTTTGTCAGGTGATTTTCTATATATGGTTCGTCGTCTTTCCAAATATGGGCAGCACGGGTGGCGTGTGCTGTTAGCGCGTTGCCTCTCACCAAAAGTTAAGCCCGGTTAGACGGGGGTTAGTACTTGGATGGGTGACCGCTTGGGAATGACCCCATTGTCGAGCTGGAAACTAATGTGAGTAGAGTTGTAGTTGATCTCTCCTGTGCTTCGAGAGTTTTTCCCCGGGTTCTCCGGTTTTCCTCCCTCCGCAAAACCAACACTTACATCATGGTAGTCATGTTCAATTGGGGCATTTCGCTCTGTTTGACCACCAGTTGCAATAGGCAATAAAGTTATTAAAGTTAAGTTAAAGGAAGTGACAGCTAGCGTTCTATTTTACACCGCGCCAATTTTCTTGTCTTGCGATTATTTTAATTTATAACAAAAAAATAAATATGTTATTTACCGGCCTTGCTCGGTCCGGATAGGGAAAAACTATGCCCTCAGTCTTGAAAATGGCCTTCAGCCTCGAGCCGTTTTAAAGACATCGGGCACAGTAAATAACATACATTTATTTAACAAAAAAATAGTATTCTAGATGTAGTTTTAAAGCAATATAGTGGGTCATTTAATATGCAAGGTAACTAACCTATATAGTAACTGTGGCACATAAAAGATAATTTATGCATGAATGAACTAATTGATTTTACCAAACAGAAACTATGATAGGGGTCAGTAATTATTGCTGCCGACCGAAGGGAGGCAGCACACTATTCTTGACGTTGCCTCATGCCCAGTCCTTTTTCCGAGCTATGTATTGTAACAGGTCAGCGGTCTTGACCTGTGTATATATATCGACCATCTAGCGTTAATGTTGATGATCTCGAGAAGCTATGAACTTTTAGTTAGAGGTAGTTAAATCCTTATGAATCGGACAGTAGAAGTAAATAAATATGAAGTAAAACATGGTGTCAGGTGTGGGGTTCGAGTTGTAGAATCCACCAGTTGAGTTTTTTTTATATAAAAGAAACGAATTTGTGATAATTTGTCGTTCGGAAATTAGCAGTTTGCTATGGAGCAAATGAAGGCGCCCCAGCAGTTGAACTTCAATGTTAAGAACCTTCCACAAGTATGGAAAAGTTGGAGAGAGGAAATGAGCTTGTATTTGGAGCTAGCTATGGCCGAACAGGAAGAGGAGAAGCAAGTGAAAATGTTCAAATATCTCATTGGGGGCCAAGGAAGAGAGATATACGCAACGATGAAGTTTGGGACCAAAGAAAAGGACCAAACTGTGAAAGAATTATTCGCCGTTTTTGACGAATATTGCCATCCGAAAAAGAATGAAACAGTAGAACGGTATAAGTTCTTCACGAGAAATCAGGAACCTGAAGAGACATTTGAAAAATTCTTAACCGAATTAAAACTACTTGCTTCATCTTGCAAATTTGCTGGCCTTGAGGAATCGTTGCTTCGTGATCGTGTGGTATGTGGAATTCTTGATTCGAACTTGAGAGAAAGACTGCTGAGAGAGGGAAACCTAGATCTTGAGAAATGTTTACAAATTTGTAGAGCTGCAGAGTTGTCGAAATTGAGAGTTCGAGATCTTGAGCAGGCAGAGTCCGTCTATAAGCTGAGAGATGGGAAGAAGTATCATCGCAGTGCTCGTGAGGGGAAATATATACCTTCAAAGCAGTATCCACCTTCAAAGCAGTATCCAAAGTGTAAGTACTGTGGGCAGAAGCATGAATTAAAGAAAGAATGTTGCCCGGCATTTGGAAAGAGGTGTAGAAAATGCCAGAGATTTAATCATTTCGCAGTTCAGTGTCTTCCCTTACGAAAATTTCCTATAGGAATTCCTATAGGAATTTCCTATAGGAATTCCTATAGGAATTCCTATAGGAATTTCCTATAGGAATTCCTATAGGAAATTCGGACTATTTTCCTATAGGAATTCCTATAGGAAATTCCTATAGGAATTCCTATAGGAAATTCCTATAGGAATTCCTATAGGATTTTTTATAGGAATTCCTATAGGAATTTTTATAGGAAATTGTAATAGTTCCTCTATGGGCATTTGTGAAAATTATAGGATCTTTTGGTATAACAAATTCAGCTGTTAAACAACATGGTTCAATCAAATAATTACAAATAAATGTTAATAATCATTATTTAGTTTTAATTGCAGTAATGAAAATGGGTACATGTAACTGCAAAAATACAATAGAACACTACAAATATAAATGGTTTGATTTTTTCTAAATAAATGTGATTGCCCAGGTTAATATAGTCTTGAGAAAGACTGATGTTGGTTACTTCCATCAACATTTTCAAGACTATACACACTAACCTAAAGAATCACATTTCACAAATACCTATCGACAATCTAAGGTTTAAACCACTCACTTTATCTATACAGCGTTGGCATCTAAGCGTGTACACCGCCAGTCAAAACATGTTTTATGTCAACCTCAAAGTTAAATGTTTACCTTGGGAACGTATTAGGTTTTCATTCGATACATTCAAACCAATACATTATTGTCACATAAATGTGCCCTTAGCCAATCACATCTCGCCAATCCCACGGTGTTGATTTCAAAACGGTTAACTTTGGCTTAAATTTAGAACATGTTTGATGGGTGGTGTACATGCTTAGGTGCCAATGACTGTATAATTTACAATGACAGAAATAAGTTATAGATAAAATGTATATAATTTACAAGGTCACTAATCATAAAGTTCTTAATATACAGTGTATGTATAAAAACTACTGATACTAGAAATTTAATAATGTTCACTTAGGTTTTTGCACTTTACAACACTTAATAACATTATTTATTTTTGTTGTCATGTGCTGGCGAATCATGCTTGATGGGCAACCATACTTTTTTGATGCATAAGCTGTAGGAAAAAGCAAATGGAAATATATTTTAAAAGGTTGCATAATTTCTATTACAGAATCATCCGCATAGAAATTACATGAATAGAACATTTATCAAGATAAAGTTTCTATTCAAAGTTGTATAAGTTGTATTAAAATAAGGCCAAAAACCTGGGTTTCTGCCCCAACCTAGTTTTTTCCTTTGAAATGCAGCCAGCAACTTTAGTTTTGTGGCTTCGCATAACTTGATTGTTTGTCCATACAAAAATGTTTAGATTAAAAATAAGAAACCCAACCTACCCCACCTAAGTTTTTGCAACATGTAATAGGAAACCCAGGTATTTTTTTTCGCTTAAGGATAATCTGTTTCAAACATGAGTTAAGGTTTAGGACAAAAATATTCCCAGGATTGTTTTCTCTGTTTTGTATCACACTACACTGACTACAGACATTCTTGGCAATAGGAAACACATAATGAAGGTTGCCAACTTGATTGGCACAAAATTAGTAAAATTCATAAATAATATTCTTATATATTATACCAAAAATATTTACAGATAATTTACTTACCACAAATACTGTACTAACAATACAATATACCACAAATACTTTCTAACAATCCAATCAGCAATGACACAAGGGAACATCAGTGTAATCATCTTGGAGATCAACAATCCTTTTCTTTCGTTGAGAAGTTGGCTTTCACATCATCACTCAATGTGTACCAGTCCAGTCCTGTAGAATGAGAAAATTAGTTCAACAATTTGTTAACTAATATTTAATTAAATCAAATATTTAAAGGTATACATTAACCACTTTGCAACAAAACTCAAAGTTTCAATTTATAAGCTAAAATTTTGATTTTGTTGTGATTTTTCTTTGTTTAAATAGTCAATCCATTTAACCTATTGATGCCTACAATAGGGTGTCTGAGGAATCATCTGCTGATAAACATAGTAAAACAATAAAGGGGACATTATTGGCTGGCTCAGGCAGGAATGGGTAATAATCATTTGACTCAATACCATTGCTACCTCCCCTTTAGAGAGTAAAATCATGTCCAGTGTAAATTAATGTCAATACATGTACAGTATTAAACATATACAAAGTATATTTAGGACTTAATCTTCCATCATATACTGTATCACAAATGGGCTCTCAGTGATGACCTACTAACTAGCTTCCCAGGGTCTCGAGTAAGATTCCCTCCCAAGGTCACATTCCTCCAAAGTACAAGATTGCAGTTACCGAACAAACAATTTGGACAGAAAATTCTACTTTCCTAGCAGAATTCTTATAATTTTGAAGACAATTAGAATATAGGGATGTTCAGTAAGGTATAAGGAATATGCAGTATCTGTATATCACTAAAATTATACCAAATGAATATTATTAGTATTATATCAGTTTGTCTTATTAATCAAACTGTTCAACTTTCTAAAATATCCAGATGTGTGATCTGTGTTTTTAGCATGCATATATATATATATATATATATATATATATATATATATATATATATATATATATATATATATATATATATATAGCAGAAACTTACTAGTGTACTATTGCAAATGCTGTCCACTCTCGTCAACTATTCACTAAGAAATTTTGAGCTCATAATTTAATTGTTAAATATATATATATATATACTGTAGAAGATGTTGTAAAAACCTTTGGCAGAGTGCTCGATGGGAATCCAGAGCATATTATAGTTAAAAGAATCAACAGGTTTGATTAGACATTTTATTACTATTTAGTTTCGTGCCACAAATATTGTGTGGTACTCTTCAGATAAAATGGTTAGTCAAACCTGTTGAGTCTTTGAACTTTAAATATATATATATATATATATATATATAAAAGACATACAGTTAGACCAATATATGACCTGTAATTAGTACTTTGAGATATCAACATAGGAATAGATCATTATGTCATTACTCAATAAATAAACTACTAGTACATGAATTAAGGTTATTTAAGGATTTTACTTACCAATATAAACAGCAAGTTGAATTAAATGGTTGAACACAACTGAACAAGGTAACTCTACCCTATGCACTAGAAAACAAGAGAAAATAATATATGAAATAAATAAGCAAACAAACAAACAAACAAACAAACAAACAAACAAACAAACAAACACACACACACACACACACACACACAAAACATACTGTTAGTCTGTTAACAACAATTTAATATTTCATAATGATGATGAATTCTGCCTGTGATTCAGTGAAAATACGCTAATCACAAATAACTTTTACCTCAAAATCTGATCGAATGCTTTAGTTTTACATAAGATAATCCTTATCATGAAAGCAACGGTGGCTAAAGAATGGCAAAAAAAGGTAGAATGATTTGAGAGTTTGTTAGGAACCACAATTGACTAAATTTAGAAGAGATTCCAACCGCCATGTTCACGAGTCAAAACTAGATGACATTGACTTCAACTACACTAACTTCAGTATAAAGTGGTTTGTATTGGACAATCAAACAGGAAATTTGACGAGAGCCAAAGAAAATTTCACATTACAATAAGGAGGACAGTAGAAAACAAACGATAAATACTCAATCTCTTACCTTGCTCGTAGCCTCGTGCGTCGACGTGCGAGAGAAGCTTCTAGGGCTTTCTTGGTTCAACTGGATTTTCATGGCTTTTAGTTAAATCTTTCCGTAAGTAGTTACTTCGGTGAGGACTGTCTGCCTGATCTCTTCGCAAACAAAAAGTCTTTTATTACCAAACGTTTCCATAGCTTGAATCTCAAAAGCCAAAACACCATCTAATTTCAAACGTGGCGCGCTGAGATGAGAATCGAAAATGAAATGACGCTATCCCAAGTATCAATGCGTGCTCGCTATCTGCGCGGTTTCGTGGCTGCATGCACCTGGGTACGACACTGGCTAGATGGAGCCTCTGCCCCAGATTGCTGCACTGGTGACTGCGCTGTTTAAGCCAGAAGTTTTATTACCTGTACATGTAGCCTTTCTTTCTGAATTCTGATATGCTATTCTGTTTCAAAATTACACTCGCATATTAATTCGGAATTATGACAATGGTCTGATACTGAGGAATGCGGTTGAAAAACCAAACTAATGGCAATTTTTATCTTTTTTTTTTTTTATCGGAATTTCAGGTGTGTCTCAACTGCTTTTTGTATGGAAATAACATTATTTTAGACCAACGACCAAAATGTTTGCTAATAATATTTATTTTGTAATTTGGCCAACACAAATTTTAATTCCTATAGGAAGTGTATTTTCCTATAGGAATTCCTATTCAAATTCCTATAGGAAAATTTATTCCTATAGCATCCTATAGGAATTCAAATTTCCTATAGGAATTCCTATAGGAATATTTAGCTTCTATAGGAATTCCTATAGGAATATTTAATTCCTATAGGAATTCCTATAGGAATTCAAATTTCCTATAGGAATTCCTATAGGATCCTATAGGAATTTTTCGTAAGGGTTGGTGGAGGGAAACAACAACAGATTAACTCAGTCAGTGATGAGGAATCAGATAGTGAGGAGTATGAAGTTGTTAAGTCGTTGATTCTTACCCCAGATAAAGAGCACATAAATTCTGTTTCAGAAAGTTCGTATTCGAAGCAGATGTTTGCAATGATGAAGATCAACGATAAATTGGTACAGTTCCAGCTTGATAGTGGTGCTACGTGTAATGTTATCACTACTGGTATTCTCGGTGACTTAGCAAATTATCAAGTGAGGACCACCGACCAAGTGTTGTCTATGTTTAACCAAACAACTGTGAAACCACTAGGACGATGCAAGGTAAAGATGGTTAACCCAAAGAACAGCAAGCGGTATAAAGTGAACTTTGTGGTTGTCGACTCCAATTGTACACCTTTGTTAGGTAGTGCAGCCATCCAGCAGATGAAACTTGTAATGGTGCAACATGACAACATAATGAAGTTGGAGAATGAGAGTAACAACCAGCAACAACAAGTCAAGGTGCTTACAAAAGAATTCCTGCTTAAAGAATATGCTGATGTATTTGATGGAACAGGGCAGTTGGAAGGTGAATATCATCTGGAAGTAGATAGTAAGATCCACCCAGTTGTTCATCCTCCGAGAAAGGTGCCTGTGGCTGTCAAGGAAAAGTTAGAAGAAGAGTTAGCCAACCTCACAAAGCTGAAGATAATTGCACCTGTAAGCAAGCCGACTCCATGGGTGTCAAGTTTGGTGGTTGTAAGCAAGCCAAATGGCAAAATGAGGATCTGTTTAGATCCACGTGATCTCAACCGTGCCTTGAAGAGAAGCCATTATCCGATACCCACCATCGAAGAGATTTTACCAGACCTTGGAAAGGCAAAAGTCTTTACAACATTGGATGCGAAGAATGGGTTTTGGCATGTTAAGTTGGATGAGGATAGTTCATACTTAACGACCTTTAATACGCCATTTGGAAGGTTTCGTTGGTTACGAATGCCCTTTGGAATTTCAACAGCGCCAGAAGAATTCCAGAGAAGGCAGCATCAGGTTGTTGAAGGCTTATCGGGTGTCAAGTCCATACATGATGACATCTTGGTGTTTGGTGAAGGAGAAACCATTGAAGAAGCCACCGCAAATCATGACCTGAGGTTACGAGCAGTGATGGAAAGATGCAGAGAAAGAAATGTAAAGTTGAATGTAGAAAAGATCAAGCTTCGGGTGACGTCAGTACCGTTTCTCGGACATCTGATAACAGATCAAGGGTTGAAACCGGATCCTGAGAAAGTGAGAGCTGTGATGGAAATGCCCAAACCTGTTGATGTTGCTGGAGTGCAAAGATTGCTGGGATTCGTTAACTATCTAAGTAAGTTTCTCCCGAAGTTAAGTGATGTCTGCGAGCCATTGAGAAAACTTACAGTCAAGGATACCGAGTGGTGTTGGTCGGAGAATCATGACAAGGCAGTTGAGGCTATAAAGAACTTAACTACCACGGCTCCGGTGCTTTGCTATTACGATCCCGAAGAAGAACTCACGTTACAGTGCGATGCTTCGGATACTGGACTCGGTGCAGCTTTAACTCAAAATGGAAAACCTGTTGCCTATGCCAGTAGAGCAATGACAGCAACGGAGTCTCGATATGCCCAAATAGAGAAAGAGTTGCTTGCTGTAGTTTTTGGAATGGATAGATTTCACAGTTACACATTTGGAAGAAGAGTAACGGTCCAGTCGGATCACAAGCCGTTGGAAGTCATTGTGACAAAGCCACTTCACCAGACCCCAAAGCGGTTGCAGAGAATGTTGTTAAAGCTCCAGTGTTATGATTTCAACTTGGTGTATCAGAAAGGCAAGTGGATGTATCTCGCAGATACTCTCAGTCGTGCTTATTTGCCAGAAGTTCAAGTCACCGCGTTTGAAGAAGAGGTCGAGAATGTGAATATGGTGGAGCATCTTCCAATTGCCCAGTCCAGGCTAAAAGAAATTCAGCAACGCACAGACGCTGATGCTAGTCTGCAGTTGTTGAAGACCATCATTCTGGATGGATGGCCTGAAAGAAAAGAAGATGTTCCTTTGCAGGCCACCCCATATTTTCACATACGTGATGAACTGAGTACCCAGAATGGTCTTCTTTTCAGGGGAGAGAGAGTCATCGTTCCCAAAGCCTGTCGCCAGGAAATGCTTACACGGATCCATTCGTCGCACATCGGTACTGAAGGATGTCTTCGGCGAGCTCGCGAGTGTCTATATTGGCCGGGAATGAGTGCAGAGGTGAAAGATCGTGTGAGTCAATGTGATGTATGTCGGTCCTCAGATGACAAACAACAAAAAGAAACGCTGATGTCACATGATGTTCCAAGTCGTCCTTGGGCAAAGGTCGGAGTTGATCTGTTTGTATTTGAGGAACGTAGCTATCTAGTTACTATTGATTATTTCTCGAATTTCTGGGAAATCGATTATTTGGAAGATACACGAGCTGAAGCTGTTGTTAGAAAATTGAAGATGCAGTTTGCTCGGTATGGAATCCCGGATACCTGTGTCTCTGATAATAGACCACAGTTTTCGTCTGAGAGGTTTTGTCAGTTCAGCAGAGAGTGGGACTTTGAACATGTCACCTCGTCGCCACGATATCCCCAGAGTAACGGCAAAGCTGAAAGTGCTGTCAAAACTGCAAAGCGTCTTATGAAGAAAGCTAAGAAAGCAGGGAGAGATCCATATTTGGCCATCCTAGATTTCAGGAATACTCCAACCCAAGGAATCGGAACGAGTCCTGCCCAACGGCTGATGAGTCGGCGAACAAAAACTTTGTTGCCCACAAGTAGCA
Source organism: Paragorgia papillata (assembly GCA_035771165.1). Lineage (NCBI taxonomy): Eukaryota > Metazoa > Cnidaria > Anthozoa > Scleralcyonacea > Coralliidae > Paragorgia > Paragorgia papillata. The sequence continues at coordinate 235,667 of JAWNZC010000175.1, read as the reverse complement.
GTTTGTTGCAGCCAATAGTTGAAAGAAATGTGGCCGCTAAGATCAAGCAGAATCAAACCAGACAAGCATTTTACTACGACCAAACCGCTAGAGATCTTCCAGAGCTTAAAGAAGGAGCAACAGTCCGAGTGGCCCCTATCAAGAAACACAAAGACTGGGTGAAGGCCAAAGTGGTAAAAAAGAAAGCTCCAAGATCGTTTGAAGTTGTCACAGAGTCAGGACAAGTGCTGCGAAGAAATCGACGAGATCTTAGGAGTAGTCACCAAAGTAGTTACCAGAATGGTTATTTGGACTTGGAAATTGAAGAAAACTCTACTAACGCCACTGGCTCGACATCCGAATATAGCCCACGAGAAGAAGACAGAGGAGCTATTCAGGAGTCAGAGGAGTCTCAGACGTCTACGAATCCTCGAACTAGCCGGTTTGGAAGAGTAATAAACGAACCCAAACGGTTTGGTGACTTTATTAGGTATTAGTTATATATTCGCTTAGTAATAAATAAGGCAGTAGACGCTTGGAGACTTTCATAATAATCTTTGGATAGAACAAACATTGCTTATAGGCCTGTATGTTATAATTTGGTGAAAGTGCCAAATAGTTATGTTAATGTAATTCATAGTTAGGATAATTATTTTAGGCTTATTGTTAAAAATAGAAAAAAAAGAGGATGTAACAGGTCAGCGGTCTTGACCTGTGTATATATCGACCATCTAGCGTTAATGTTGATGATCTCGAGAAGCTATGAACTTTTAGTTAGAGGTAGTTAAATCCTTATGAATCGGACAGTAGAAGTAAATAAATATGAAGTAAAACATGTATAGCCGACCAGAGTCTCGATTTCTTTAAAAATATTTGTCTGTCGGCATTACGTTGTGATCTCCACAGATCGTGGCAGTGATACGATATCTTGCCTTGTATGTCTGATGGTCACGCGGTTCACCTGAGCACGCAGAACAAGTGAGTACGTCTAAGTACATTCTCGTACTCAGACCCACGCGCTAATGCGTCAAGTGGCTCTGGGAATCTCTGTAAATGTGAGCGTTCTGATTGGCTTTAGGAAATAATGAAAATAATTCTGACAAATTCGACAAAATAAGAATTCCACAACGTACACTCTGTTTTCCATAAACGTAGGTCAGATATAATTTGACAAATCAAATAACAGCAATACACAACATTTGAATGTATTATCGTGATACTAACTCATGTTGTGATCGTCTCTCAAAAGAACAGCCTTCAATCCCATATTGTTAAGTTTCGCCAGCTAATCTTCCATGAGTGCGTGAGATGAACAAAACAATACTTTCTTCCCAGATTGCACTGACGTTCCTCGTTTTAGATTGTTTACCTCGCGATTAATGATGGATACGAATAAATTTACACGAGATTTGTTGAAAGGATGGAAAGGACAAGTCATTACAATGACTCTGGGCATGAGAGTTTGGATTGCGCCTGTTACGTCACTGCATCGGAAATCCGATGCACAGTTCCAGGGTTTCCCAGAGCCTCGCGAGGTGGGGAGCGCGTGGGTCTGGGTACGAGAATGCTCTAAGTACAAGTACAAGAGTGGTGCCCATAGTCCAGTGGCTTATGCCCAATGTGGGGACAATATCGTGACACGCCGTATTAAACCACCAAACTTTGTAAACGTATTATATACTGTAGGCCCTATAGTAGCATTTTGAAGTGGGGTGCCTGACCTGAGCGACTTAGATCAAGGTCAAGGTCAGAGTCAAGAGTCTGTTTTAACAGCTTAAATTCAGTAAAAAAAGAATTACGCTCGCTGGATACCTGTGCATATCATGCATATCAGACATAAAAACTCTCCCCGATGGCAGCAGAGAAGACCTACAGAAGTTCTAGGTAAGAAGTTCTCTGCTATGCCACTGGATCAAGCGCATGAGAAAAACAATTGTATGGGGAAGGACACTGGTGGAGAAATTGGCTTGACAGATAACCCTGCTGCCTTAAAGAGATCGATGGTGTCAGGCCCGGAACAGGCAAGGGTTCTCCGGTTTTCCTCCCTCCATAAAATCTACACCTAACATCTTAGCTGTGATCCGTGGTCTGAACTGTGTCATTGGCGGCTGCTTGGAGCGGCTTTGATATGCCTCGACACGGCCACGTTGATCTGCGTCCTTCGCAATTCAGCCACTGGCTGCAAGTAAGGATGATTAGCCCCCAGTCCTTTACCATTTATCCTTTATCCATACTTGGTGCTCTGCCCATCTGCCCATATTCTCAATTTAGTCATTGGTGATGCAAGCAGGGTTTCTGTCCAAGCTGTAAGTCAGTTTGGAATAGTGAATCAACTGACGAATTTCTTTAAAGAATCTTACAAAAGGATGCAGGTCTGGGAGGAGCAACTTAAAGACAAGACAAGACAAGGCGAGGCGAGGCGAGGCAACCCTGGTGAAAAACCTTACAGGATCCTTGAGGATCCTGAAAGAGCCTTATGGATCTTTAAAGATCCTTAAGGATCCTGTAAGGATCCCGTAAGGACAGGATCCTTGCAAGATCCTTAAGGAATTCTTAGTAATCCTTGCAGGATCCTGTAAGGACAGGATCCTTGCAGGATCCTTACAGAATATTTAATAATCCTTGCAGGATCCTTTAGGAATTTGTAATAATCATTGCAGGATCCTGTAAGGGCAGGATCCTTACAGAATATTTAATGTTCCTTGCAGGATCCTTAAGAACGAGATCCTTGCAGGATCCTTAATGATTTTCTAATATTCCTTGCAAGATCTTTAAGGAATTTTGAATATTCCTTGCAAGATCTTGCAAGAAAACAATCTTACAAGGATCCTTAAGGATTGTTTTAAGTCCTTACAGAATCCTGCAAGGAAAAAATCTTTAAAGATCCTGCAAGGATTTTTCTTAAAAATCTTTATAGGATTCTGCCAAGAAGGAAATCTAATAACTTAATAAAGTCAAATCCCATTATCCTTAAATTGAATCAATCATGTAAGAAAAGATTCTTTGATTATTTTAAGACAGTTTTAAAAGTAAAGGCACAAATAATTACATTTCTACAGTGACAGTATAACAAGTTTTTTATTATTTATATCAAGTGATACAACGTCAACAAATTCAGTATACATGCAATTGTACATTAATGTTTGATTCATTAGTTGTAAATATGAGTTAGTAGCTGCATAGTAAAAATACAGTAGCTAATCGAAGAACATCGTCGTAACAATATTTACGTCCGAGCTAACATGTATCTTCCAATTTCAATAACGGTACTAAATCTTGTTGATTTAAGTAAATATTTTAATTTATTTAATCAGCTAGAAAAGGATTATTTGTCTGTCAATCAAATTATTAAGAAGTTATAAAATTCACTTTCCTGTTGAAAACAAAACATATAAATTGAAGAAGTGTTTCCAAAGTCAGTCATGCTCATAATGTGTAAGAACTGGGCACATGTAACCACTTAAACCTTCTTCATTTGATGGAATAAATATGCACCGTCACAAAACATCTTTGCAGTGAACAATCTTTATTTTAGGCGAAAGTGATGAAATAAAGATTGTTCACTGCAAAGATGTTCTGTGACGGTGCATCTTTATGGACAGTCCGCCCAACAAACCTCGTTGATAAAAGGCTTTCATTAGCTCATATTCAGGTTCTTGTAATCCCGATGAAAACCGTTCTTCCATCGGACTTGTAAAGCTGCACAACAGCCACGGGTGTGTCGTTTACCACAAGATATGAAACAACCTTTCCATATCCTAAATTACCGGTGACTACCTGCAACTGAACAATGAAGCTACAGCTATTTTTCGTCGATTGTACAAAAAGCTATGGAAAAGTAAGGGAGCACGTTAGACTGATAATTCTTATAAATAAACTAAACTTTACTTACCTAAGTTGTTGACGTTTTGTGCGAGTCGCCGAGTTCGACAAAACCGCTGAAAATATGAGCCCCCGACGAGTGAGCCGAATACTCGCACGTGATGGCTTTCAGCCAATAAAATAGTCCGATTAGAAATAGCTTTTCTCCTATGCTCGTAGCAGACTAGCAGTGGCTCGTAGCAGTAGATCGTATATAGATCGTATAAAGATCGAGCCAAATACACCAAAATTATCATATTCTACGACTCGTTCAGTAACTACTAACTACCCTATTAAAGTTCTTGTAAGAATTTCATTAAAAATAATGAATAGTTTTAACACAAAAGGATCAGTACTCGTACTGGTAACTGGTCGATCGTTCCACAAACTCGTCTCCTCTTCTTCTCGCACAAACTCGTCTCCTCTTCTTCTCGCACAAACTCACGAAGGAAATAAATTAAACTTCCCAAAAGTTGCACGATTCAGTTGGTTGACCTTGCCGAATCTACCTCCTTTTGTATATGTTGGCAGAAATCTCATCCTTCACAAGATTGCTGTGACCAGGAGCGGAAAATGGCGATAGTACTCAGCGGGCAAGAGCAACTTTAGCGAAGGCAAGCTTACGTGAAGAAAAGAATTCTGAAATTCTCTGTTTCCACCTTTTCATTTGCCTCAATGATCTTAATTTACCGTTAAAATCATGTGGAAATAATATTGCCTTCATTGATGCATCTAATGCTGCGCAATGCTTTGAGAGATAGCCATTCTCATCGGAACCATTCAACCAAATGGAGAGCCTTCGCTTAAATTCACCTTCCAACAACAAATGCATGTAGTCTAGTATTACGTTTTCTGGGATGCAAATAATTCGATTAAGTGGTGATGACCCAATAACTCCGAACATAGGCTTTCCCAGATTTTCAGCTGCTGCCGCGTTCAGAATTGTATCCTGGTGATTTCGTATGTGTGGCTCATTATTGTAAACAGGATAGACTAATCAAATTTTAACTGTTGTAAATAGTTGTTGAAAAGCCCTGAGGGGAACGACATTAAATTTGTAGTGTAGTGTAGTGTAGTGTAGTGTAGTGCAGTGCAGTGCAGTGCAGTGTAGTGTAGTGTAGTGTAGTGTAGTGTAGTGTAGTGTAGTGTAGTGTAGTGTAGTGTAGTGTAGTGTAGTGTAGTGTAGTGTAGTGTAGTGTAGTGTAGTGTAGTGTAGTGTAGTGTAGTGTAGTGTAGTGTAGTGTAGTGTAGTGTAGTGTAGTGTAGTGTAGTGATGATGATTTCACACAATCTCAAAATTCACCATCGTCCATTCCTTCAGAATCACGCTTGAAGAGAATTGCTTTTCGTGAAAAATGGACAACTGCCTTTTCCGGGGACATTCTGTGGTCGGACTTTTGTACCCTCTGCGATGAATTTGCCGTCGCCCAAAACCTCTTCCTCGTCGTGATCGTCCATCTGGCCGCCGTCCTGCTTTCCGTCATCGACCGCTTTTATCTAATCCCGCCGAAGCGCAACGCATTCAAACGTTATATCGTCACTCTAAGAAAAGAGCTGCTCGGAAAATCCTCTCTCCTAACAGTCCTTTCTTCACTGGATCAACAGATAAAGCAGAATCATTCTTTAGAAATACATTTTCCTTTCGTCATTGTGACACTACATCCCTTCAAGACAAATTAAAAGACCTCGTTACACCTGCTCCGAACGAGGACTTCCTCTTTTCACCTCCTTCCTCTGATGAAATCCGTCGAAAACTCTTCTCTGCCGCCAATACCTCTCCTGGGCCTGATCGCGTCGAATATCGTCACTTGAAAAGCATTGACCCATCGTGCTCTATCCTTTCTCTCCTTTTCCAACACTGTTTCAAGCAACGTGATGTTCCTCCAGCCTGGAAGTCTGCGACTACGGTGCTCATCTATAAGAAAGGTAGCACAGATGATCCTTCTAACTTTAGACCCATCGCCTTAATGTCGTGTCTCTACAAGTTAGTTATGGGAGTTATCGCCAAACGACTAACATCATGGGCCATTGATCACGATCTTTTATCCAAAGAACAGAAGAGTGCTCGTCTTCTGGGTTGTTATGAACATACCTTTCTCCTCCAGTCCGTCGTAGGTGATGCCCGACGTAATCGGAAAAATGTTTTTGTCGCTTGGCTTGATCTTCGCAATGCTTTTGGAAGTATCCCTCATTCTGCTATTACCACTACCCTTTCCCATATTGGAGTACCACAACCACTAATTGAAATGATCACCAATCCTTATTCTGGAGCCACCACCAAAATACGTACCCCCACCAGTTTGACCTCTGATATACCAGTTTTATCAGGTGTCAAGCAAGGTTGTCCGTTAAGCCCAATCATTTTCAATTTAACCATCGACATCATTTTACGAGCGATTAAACAAAAAGCTTCAGACATTGGTCCTGCTAAACTTCATGGTATACCTGTCTCTGTCTTTGCTTATGCTGATGATCTTGTCATAATCTGCAGAAATAAAGACCGACTCCAGAAACTCTTAGATGCTGCTTCTTCGACTGCGACAACCCTTGGTTTATCCTTCAGACCTGATAAATGCGCCTCTATCAGCCTCACCTGTTCCAGATCTAATCATTCTGAATCTTCTTTTGAACTTAATGAATTCATCGTCCAGAATAATTCCATTCCTCCACTTGATCGTGAACATCCTTACAAATACCTTGGTGTTCCTATTGGCTTAATCCATGACCCAGATAACATTTCTGACCTGGTTCAAAACCTTTCACGTGATTTGGACAACATTGAGAAATCCCTTTTAGCTCCTTGGCAGAAATTAGACATGATCCGTACCTTTCTTCAACCTTCCTTAACATTCGCCCTTCGTGCTGGTTACCCTAAAAAAGAACATCTTCGTGAATATCGTTCAACTCTCGTTTCCACCATTCGTAGAATATGTTCTCTACCATCTCGAGCTTCTGCTTCCTACATCTTCGCTCATAAACGCGCTGGTGGTCTTGGCCTCCTTGATCCAATCCTTGAAGCTGACGTTCAAGCAATAATTCATTCGGTTAAGATTCTATCTTCCTCCGACCCGACTGTAATTCACATTGCTAATGCTGAATTAAACGAAACCGTCCGACATGCCTCCCGATCTAATCCTACTTCTGCTCTGAAATCCAACTATCTGTCCAGCCTTCCTGATGATCGTTTAAACAACATACATTACCGCATTCAATCGTTGTGGACTCGAGTCCGCAAATCCACTCGTAACCTTGGTATTGAAATTAAATTCAATGACAATGGTCTTCCTGTCCTTTCATCGCAAAACTCCGGTACTGTTCTTGCTAAAGAAGCCAGTCGTTTCCTGCATTTTCATGTCCAAGATCGATTCGCTTCTACTCTATTTGCTCTTCCTGATCAAGGAAAAGTTGCTCGTGCGCTTACTACCGACACCTTCGCCAATGGATCTACTTGGCAATACAATGGCCTCAACATCCGTTTTAGAGACTGGCGTTTTATCCATCGTGCTCGACTCAATTGTCTTCCACTTAATAATGTCAAGAGTCGGTGGTCTAATGCCAGCCCAAAATGTCGCCGTTGTACTTCAGATGAGACCCTTCCTCATGTCTTGTGTCACTGCCTTCCTAACATGCCTAGTATTCTTCGCAGACACAACACCATAGTGGACCGTATCACCAACGCCGTTCAACATGGTACCATTACTACTGACAAACAAGTTCGTGCTGCCAACTCTCGTTTACGTCCTGACATCATTGTTGAGGAGGGCAATAAAGTTCTGATTATTGATGTTTGTTGCCCCTTTGACAATAACGCTGAAGCCCTTCGTGATGCTGAACATCGTAAAATCACTAAATACGAAGGGCTGAAGCAATTTTTCATTGGGCAAGGAAAGCAATGCGATGTCTTTGGTTTTGTGGTTGGTGCTCTTGGCTCTTGGCATCCGGCAAATGAAAATGTCTTACGGCACCTTGGAATGTCAAAAAGATATCGTTCCTTGTTCAGAAAACTTTGTTGCATGGACGCAATTCAAGGCTCGACAAACATTTACCGGGAACATCTTGGCATCACAGAAGATGTCTTAGAAGTAGAAGTTGATCCTGAGTAAACTGTTCGTATATTGACTCGTATTAATATTGTTATGTTAGAACTTTACTTTTGAACTTCTTTAAACATATTAACCCTTTAAATTTTATTACCAATTTTCTTTAAGAATTTACTTATTTCATGTATATAATTATCTATATTTGTATGACCATTAATGGCACTTATTGTTATCTCGAAGGACTTAATCAAGACCCATCACCTGTAAATTTTAATTTGTAATAAAAAATCAGTAGTGTAGTGTAGTGTAGTGTAGTGTAGTGTAGTGTAGTGTAGTGTAGTGTAGTGTAGTGTAGTGTAGGGTAGTGTAGTGTAGTGTAGTGTGTAGTGTAGTGTAGTGTAGTGTAGTGTAGTGTAGTGTAGTGTAGTGTAGTGTAGTGTAGTGTAGTGTAGTGTAGTGTAGTGTAGTGTAGTGTAGTGTAGTGTAGTGTAGTGTAGTGTAGTGTAGTGTAGTGTAGTGTAGTGTAGTGTAGTGTAGTGTAGTGTAGTGTAGTGTAGTGTAGTGTAGTGTAGTGTAGTGTAGTGTAGTGTACTGTACTGTACTGTACTGTATTGTGTATATATATAGTTCAATATATATATATATGAAATAAAGTTTTATTAATCTTGATCGACATATATCGACATCGTATATATATATATATACCAAGACTGCAGAATTTATTTCCGACTTGTAACTGTATCCGCGTGTATATTAGCTGTGTATATATATATATATATATATATATATATATATATACCCAGCTAACACATAACGTCGTGGCGACGTTACTGGAACGTCGTATTTTGGTCAGGTCGGACCTAACATTATGGCGACTTTCTCACGACGTTTGCCCAAAAGATTGGTGGTAGACAACTGGTAACAACTGGTCTAACGGACGTCCGAGTACAACGTCATTTTTCGACATTTACGCGACGTTGTGAAAACGTTGTGTGAACCGAGAACCCGAGACCGCCGTTGTTTCCCGAGGCGAAGTCGAGGGGCCACAAAACACACTGTTTTCTCGAGGTACCAGCAAATAAGTGTTTTGTTATATATCAAGTGTTATATGACAACAAATATGTTGAGCAAAACCTTCAGACATTGTTTTTAATGAAGGAAAACTGGAAAAAAACAAAGACAAACTGAACCTGACCATCTACTTCCGGTTTTGGTATTTTTCCCTAGGGAAAAATAAATGTTATGTTACCCGCTGCCATGGGTTATGCGGGAAACATCACGATTTTCGGACCGTCGCACGAGGGCCGCTCGCCCAATCAGAGCTAGCAAAACGGACTTTGACACTTGATATATAACAAAACAAATTATAGCTAACGTTCTTGCAGAATAATTACGTTTTATAAATCTTAATTACGACACAACGTTATTTCTAACTCTATGATCTTGTATTTGTTACCTTTGAGCGTTTGTTTCTCGATATATAAACATCCGCTTAGGACGAAAACAAAAATAAATAAAAGTCCCAGGTCACCGAGTCGGCTTTTGAAATTAAAGCGGTGCGCGTTTAATAACTATCGTAAAATAATCACAATAAAGTGTTGCCGTTTTTAAAATACATAATTTAATAACAATCGAGAGAATAATATCAAGAAAAATTTTAGAGACATAAGTCTCGGCATAAGTTGGGTGTCCCAAATGCGCGATTACATTCACTGCTGCTAATATGAATTATTCACTTTCACAACCGCTGGCCTGAGCACCCGTTGAGCCTGCACATGTTGCCTGTAATTGCGAAGAAAAGCTGTGAAAGACTTGTGTGTTAACTGCTGTTCAGGATCCGTCGTTTTATTCAGTTTTTGTTGAACATCTGCACTCGAAATCAACTGGAAAGGTTAGTTGAATATTTGTTGATCCTTTTACGATTAATTTTATGGTTAATTTCGGTGGAATTAAGATAAATATGTTCGTAAGTAATGGAGTACTCATTAAACTTCAAACGCACGACTTCTTTCAAATCGTTTTTACTGTTGTCAATGAGGTTATATTTTGGCACGAACTGAAGTTTTGACACTCTATATATAGCCCTAGATAATTGCAATATTTCTTCGGGATTATTGCGGTTTATAATTGGCGTAATTTCTTTTGATATATGCCTTTAAAAACTAAGATACGAGCTGCTGACTATGCCAGACCAAACCGGCATACGTGTTTGTGGTATTAGATTTTATTTTAAATACTCCAGGAAACAGAAAGGAATTCGTTAAAATGCACCAGACTTTAGCTTATGGAATTTTATCGAGATAAGGTTTTTAAAGCATTAAAGGTGACGTACAGTCCGTTCTGCGCATGTACGAATCTAATGTTTACATCTTTATTTACAAAAAATATACTGCTACCTTATTCAAGATTGTAAGCTTTTCTTGCTTCCTCTTCATTACTTGTACTTGAAACAAAACATTTTCAGAAGAAATAGAAGAAATCCGAGGAGATATCCTCGCCGAATCGCTTGGTTTACTGCCATGTTGCTCCTAACGGTTTACATTGAGCTGAGTACTTCATGTAATTATCTACGAATGTCACGTTTTGGGGACCCCATTGCGGTCATGCGCAGAGCGGACTGTACATCACCTTTAACATTTTAATCATTTGCCAATAATTGTTGCTAGAGACCATGTTGCCCTTGAGAAAAGTGTTTCATATTAATATTGACATTGTGCATTTTCCCGTAGTTGTATACTTTTGATATATACACGTTTACATTACCATAAGCTATCCCTACTTCAGTTTATTATTATTATAGATATATCATAATAAGTTTTACCGCATTGTAAAAAACATATAAGACTTAGCTGAATAGAGTAAACCCCTCCTCGAACCCCTCTTTACTTTGCTGATCATGAGAGATAAGGGTTAGCCAAGTGACCTTATATGCGAGAGTATCCAACAAAAGTAGGGTGCTGCGTAGGGAGTGTTTAGAATATAGCGAATCTAAAAGCTTGTAAGAATGAAATACTGATGTTTCGACCGGAGCAGAACGAAATACTGACATTTCGAGCAGTGCCCTTCATCAGAGTAAATGTGCCCCGCTCTAAATATCAGTATTTTGTTCTTCAAATTCTCGGCAGTGTACAACCTTTTCTCCTTATATGCACAAGCTTTAAAGGTCAACTATACCTTTTGAGGTTATGTATATTTTCAAAGCAGTTATCATCTAACCTTACAAAAGTGAGGGGGAAAATGAACTTGGAGTAAAAGCGCATGGAGTAAAAGCGCATGACTTACTGGGAAGAGATTCCAAGTACCTCTTGATGCACGACCGAGTTGTTTAGAAGCATGGGTACTACATAGTCGGTGACGTCATACCGGTAAGTTGCGTAATTACCGAACAAATATTCCAATGTTCGAGCTTTGGTTTGCCACCTATTTACTCACGCAAATACGTGTATTAGCAGTATTTTGGGGGCATTTTAAGGAAAATCTTCTCCACACTCTGTCAACGAGTCTTCTTAATTGTGTTTGGGTGAGTTTTGCGATATTTAAAGTAGGAGATATAGATGAAGCTACAGCAACAGATAGTCAGGTGGCTTAGCAACAATTTTCAGGATTAACGTTACCGCCCGGACAAAAGTACCAAATTTGGCATGGAGTTTCTTCTCGACCTATCTATTGATTTTATCCGTGGAACCCACTTGATCGGTTCCGATTTTCCAAGATGGCGGCCAAAATCCAAGATGGCCGCCAGAAAAAAAGGAAATGTCATATATCTAACTGTAAAAATCAGAAATGAACAAATGAGGTGTCAATTCAGGGGTTTCCGGGGTCAATGAAACAGATGCTGGTCATGGCATGTTGCTCAGGTCACCAATTTCCAAGATGGCGGCCAAATTTCAAAATGACCACCAAAAAAAGGAAATTTCGTATATGTGGCTGTGAAAATCGGAAATGAACAAAGATAATGTCCGAAAAAGGCTTACTTGACCTGATTTTGAATGGTTATTGTGACTTCTATAGCTACATATCAGCCTACATGTTAAGTACATACTGGTAGTATTCGGGAATTATATCTACAATGTTTCAATACAATGTATCTCTACCAAACAGTTCACAGTCGATGTATCCTATTTGGATGAACATGTGCACCGACAAAGAGATGTGCAAGGCAGATTTGCCTTGCTGCATTTGCAGACTGTACAGGCCTTTTTGCAGCCACATTTCACGAATTCTCTGCACGCTTTAGACGCCTCTGGAATGGTAGACCAGACAGGTTCCCATGAGTTCCCAACTTTCACCCACGCATAGTCGGTTGGACATGGATTCGTTTGTTGAGATAACATGCATGTTGTCCAGATGCCAGCCTGGTATACTGCCCTCCTAGTGTGCTGGAGTAGTGCATTCTGAGTAGGTGGTATCTTGTCAACAGCTTGGCGTTTCTGGCTGAACAGCTCCATCCGGGCACTGTTAACATTCATGGCGTTACTTGTTTTGTCATAAACTACGACAACTAGTCTCTCGATTCTATGAAATGATTCAGAATGTAAGTCAAGATGCTCAAACGGATGTGCGGCAAGATGAACAAAGGCATCAGTAACTTCCTCATAAGCATTCCATGCTTGCCAGAATGATTTCTTCCCTGATGTAGTATCACATCCTGACAAGGAGTGGAAAACGGGCAGGGAACGTGATTTACGTTCACCAAGATGGGCACAAATGGCGTTGATGCTGTAATGAGTGTAGTTCTTTCCAGTTCCAAATGCTACCCAGAGATCAAGATCAGCATTTATGTGAGAGGTCATGAAACACACCGGTAAGAACAACGACGACGTCTGTGTCCACAGTTCGCACCTGGATGGATTTTGCTCCATTCTCCAAAGCATGCTTCACGTGAACCACAATCCTAGTGTCTGCTTCTTCCTGATTGCAGCTGGACATTTCGATCTGCGTTCCGACACATGTAACATGCTCCCCAGCTGTGATATATATCGAACACTCAGGAGGGATGCTGCAATCGGCAACTTTTGATGACAGGAATTCAAAGAGTTCCTTCTTATTGATTGGATCACGGAGGAAGTCATTCCAGTTGCCCGGCAGCTTGGTGTCACCTGATACTTTTCTACGCACACCTTTGCCTCGTTTCTCCCTGGTTCCCTCCTTCAGGCTATCTGGTCGGTATTCGTCCCACACAACATCCACTCGCTTTGTGTCACGCAGCTGACGTTCCAGATGGGGTATAAACACGTTGTCAGCATATTCCTGGAATGTTGAGACATTTATTACAGGCAATGCATGTACTGTCACCGCACCATCCAGAACTTTGCAGTCATATAATACAGGTGCCTCTGTCTGGTTTGGTTCCTCGATACATTGTAACAGATGACATTTGGTACCAGACAGATTAAGCTCTCCAAACTCAGACAGGGATGGAGGATACGACTGAACTTCGTGTGCAAAGAATTCACTGATGTCACCATCTCTATTTTGTAAGGAGATGTATAACTGGCCGAAGAGTGCCACATTGTTCTCAAGCACCTTTACTTTCTTGCAATCCTTCGATCTTACTTTGAGCTTTGTTGAGAACAGGGGTAGTGAATTCTTTGAGATCGTATCATGTATGGAGTGACTCCGATCCACGAGCACGGTCTTCACATACTCTTGATACTTCTTTGTGCCCGTGTCTTCCAGTGTACGGATTGTATTCACTACCGCCTCATTCGCGCAGTTACGACTATCAAGAGTTACCAACTCTGGGAAGTCATCCAGGAAGGGATTTCCCATCTTGCGTGTTGTGTTAGATAGGCTATCAACCTGTCGCTGGAAGGTTTTCTGTGCTGCAAGTCCCTGTTCATGGTGTTCGAAGTTAGCGGGGTTTTCCGGATCATCGTCATGAAGATATCCATTCTCGTACTGTCTCAGAAGTCTGGCAAGCTCGGGTCCAGCGGTCATCCAGCGTCTGAAGGCAACTGGATTCTCAGTGAGTCCTACTGCACCACCGGATGCTTTCACCACTTTATTCTCCTGCTCATGCGCTTGGTCTATTGGGATCGCAGAGTATCTGTGTAACGACTTTGCGATTGTCCAGTGATTCCGAGTTTCAAACTCATATTTGATCTCTTGTGGCAGCGCCTTCATGTCTCTGATGTGTACAGGCAGCTACCGAGAATAGTTCACGTGGTCTAACGCAAAGAACAATGGTACGAGTGCCTCTAATACAGTAACATACAATGGGAAGTTGCTCTCCCGATGGGCTCTAACAAATATGAGAATCAGAATCTCATAGTGTGCGATCATGTTCCAGAACTTGAACGTGGGAGATTTCTTACACATTTGTTCCAGCCAGTTGCTCAAACTCTCATCAACATTAGATCTCTGGTTGAATGCTTCATTCAGTAACCTCTGAAGAACAAGAACAGTGACCTGGTGGGCATGCTGAGTCCTGGTAATGTGTGATACTTTCAGGAATGAATCAGCTGTTCCAGATGAAGCAACTTCAGATTCAGTGAGAGCTGTTGTCCAACCTGACCCATCTAATAAATCGCCAACAGTGTTCCATAGCGCCTTCTCAATGTGCAGTCCGCCCATCATAACTACATAGACTTTCTCGCCATAGAGATCCGGCCATTTCCATTGTACGTACTTGGCGAGCGTGAACAGAGGCTGGTCAAACGTAATCACTGGGATTTGTCCTGGGTTGAGATACTCTGTTGCCTGCCGATGTACATCCATGCCATGTTTAATCATTGCTGGTGTGTTTGATTTTTCATAGAAGAGAGGGAGCAGTGCACATATTGCTGGTTGCTCTGATGTTGGCTGTTGTCGAGTGGCGTGATAAGCAGACCATGTAAGTGAACTCGTCTTGCACAGTTCCACATCGCTGATATGTTGAAGACTATGTTCCATCCAGTCATATTCTTCACGTTTTGCATCTGCCAGGTCAAGCTTAACAGGTTCACTATTACTCTCTGGTACCTGAACATGAGTAGACTTCAACGAAACTGCAGGAACAGAAGCATAATGGTCTGGAAGCGAGTGAGTATACGCCCTTGATGGCGGTAATGTGACAGGTTCCCTGATGACACCGGGTTCCTTCGTGCTTGGGAATTGAAATATACTAATGCCAGTGCCATGAAAAGATGTCGTGGCTGTTGTTGCACTTGGATCGTGATCGAGATTGTCAAGAGCGCCCACAGTAAAGAGTCCTTTTCGAAGAATAGTTGGAGCTACTACACCATCATCTTCAAACCTCTCACATACAGCTGTGGCTAACCACTCTTCAATCTGCATCACCCTGTCATAGGAAACACTGATACCCATGTTGTGTAACTGTTGGATGATCTTCTTACTTCTAGTCAGTGCGTGTATATTTATGCCAATGTAAATTGGTAGTGGAGGTTCTCTGTCCAGAGTGTGCCGGACTTTCGTCGGCGAATTAGGTTTACGTTTCTTGACGTTGTGGACGATGGTTTGTCCAACAGTTAGACACACTTGTGAATCGTCACTCTCTGTCAGATTTGGACCATTAACAATCATGGAGACGAGACACTGTAGACTCGATGGTAATGATTTCTCCTGACAACCAGGTGGAAACTGGCCGGTGAATTGGAATCCTTCATGATGAAAGATATCCTTTCTAACGATTGTTGCTGCTTGTGCCAGTATCAGGGCATCTTCAGTAAAGTCACGTTTTTTCAGGGCATCTTTAATCATGTCTTTCATTCCATCCTTGAATATTATAACGATGTTCCGGCCATCATGTTGTGCTTGTGCATCAGAGAACCGTTCAAGCAACTTCTCCTTCAATCTGGTTTTGTTGATAGTCTTTATGTTCAGCTCCTCAAGCCGATTAACATACAGGGTGTGTAACTCTGATAATTTGAAGATAAGAGTTCCATCATTGACTGACATTTCAATATAACCAGCAAGTTCAACAAATGTTCTTGACTCATTCATTATATCGTCAGTGTTTATTGTTGCCTTCTGTAACTGTCTCATATGACTGCGATATCGATTTCGAAGGTGGGTCAAACATGTTAAATGATATGTCGCATCCATGGCCATGAGATCTGATCCAACAATCATAGCAAGTAGCTGGGTATCCTGCAGTTCACTAATCATAGTCTTAAGGCCCGTATCCATATCATAAGATGAAACGTGGTGGAGGGGATTATCCTCGTCTGCGCCTTTCTCGCAAAATAAACATTGTTCTATCATGATGATTGAGCGCCGCTTACTAGGTTGTCTACCTTGTTCATTATCATTTTCATGTGGATTGGATTCCTTTCGCTTTCTCGCTCTTGCCAGTTTGTAGTTGCTGAACTGTACATGACAAGATTTATGCCACGACGCAGAATTCTTCACAAACGTGTCAACGGTTTGATCACTCCCAAACTTCAGTCCGGTTGGGAGCAGATTAATATCACGGAACTGTTCAACATTCGTCAAGAATGACTGATACGCAGATGTCTTATCGCCGCCTACTGACGGGTTGACATCTTAACTCTTCAGCTGTTTTTTCTTGGCAGATGATGCATCGGCTAAAGTCTAGCTCCATGTTGCTTTATCTGAAAAGACATGGATACTGTAATTTCGAAAAAATGATTTTATACCTCTAGGGTAAAATGAGGGAATATGGACCCCTTAAGGGGGCACTGTACGCACAACACATGCAAATCACATACTCCGAGAATTCATGTAATCACACCACCATGACACAATCTGGACCACTTATGTCATATACCAAATTAAAGCTTAGAATGTATAGAATTCAAATAAGATATTTTAATGTAGTAAAACTCATTCTGGTTACCATGGCAACCACATGCTTACAGGCTATTGGATGACACATATATGATATTAATACTAACATCAAAACAACTATCTGTTGATATTTACCACTATTTACAGAATAAAAACAGCATAGGCCCAGGCGAAATAGGCCA
Organism: Paragorgia papillata; assembly: GCA_035771165.1. Taxonomy (NCBI): domain Eukaryota; kingdom Metazoa; phylum Cnidaria; class Anthozoa; order Scleralcyonacea; family Coralliidae; genus Paragorgia; species Paragorgia papillata. The sequence goes on along the minus strand of JAWNZC010000175.1, from coordinate 218,854 downwards.
CTCCTGGGCCCCCTCCTCACTGAACATTTCGGAAATTAATTAGTGAAATATCATTATATCAAGCCCATTTTCTATGAATTCATGCTATTAAAATATTATTGTTTATACAAGGAAGGTTTATATACTAATTTAGGCTTATGCAAAAATGATATGCATGACGGATTACAAAGGATTATATCTCAATAGTCAATATGATAATTTACCTCGAATTTTTTATGTTTTGCCATTGCAAGAAAAGACTACAAACCTTTAGTACAGCGGTATTAGCACGAAATACTAAATACTTCATTTTATCGCCGTGCAAAGTTTAAAACCTTTGGCTTTCGGCACGTTTTTGTTGCACTCGCAGGCGGCAGGCTATCGCAGCATTATTTACCGCAAACTTACTGCTTAGGGATCCATTTCACCTGAGGGGTCCATATTCCCTCAGTTTACCCTATATCCAAATTTCTGTCATAATATCGTATTGTAGTATTGGCCGCCATCTTGGAAATGGGTGACCTGAGCAAAATGCCTTGACCAGCATCTATTTCAGTGACCCCAGAAACCCCTGAATTGACACCTCATTTGTTCATTTCCGATTTTCACAGCCACATATACGAAATTTCCTTTTTTTTGGCGGCCATTTTGAAATTTGGCCGCCATCTTGGAAATTGGTGACCTGAGCAACATGCCATGACCAGCATCTGTTTCATTGACCCCGGAAACCCCTGAATTGACACCTCATTTGTATATGTATATCCAGACTTCTGATATAGTTTAAAACTCAATAGTTTTGTCTTATCAAGACAAAAATAAATCGTACCCTTCTTCCCCTCCAGGTGACTTTGGCCTACTAGGCGTAGTGTTTTTCTTGCGAAAACCCGTTGTACGGCTGTACCGTTTGGTAAGCTAAAATACCAAAGCCATTCTTGATAAGTCGTGGAGTCGAACTTGTGGTCGGGTATCTTTTCGAAAAACTCTTCTGGTTAGCATGTTGACAATGTTGTAGCCTTTTGCCGAAGCGAGCTCGATTTTACCGGTATGACGTCACAAGTTTGCTAGTGCCAGGCTACCTTTCAACGCGGTCGTTATTTAAATATGGTTCCGAAAAATGGCCAAAACTCGATCTTTGACAGAACATAAAAACAGAACCGAGTGACCGATTTTAATTTTTTCTTCGGTTTTGGAATAAACGTTTTCGAATTTAACAGAAAATATAATAACCTCAAACGGTATAGTTGACCTTTAACAATGATGCATGCGGTGCCAGTCAAGGTGACCAGTCATGCATGCCACAATATGACCAGTCTAAAAATTTGTGGCTGGTCGCAATATAAAGCATCTGAAGGAAGAATTGTAGTTTTATAAATAAATATAATATAGGCATGATGGACATACTTGTGATCAGCTTCAAAAAAAGCGAAGCGCGCTATGTTTGGTTTTCTAATAGTAAATACTGTAGTGTCTTTCTAACCTTACAATTTGGTCAGTTTCGAACGATTATTATGGGACAGTGAACTTGGGTGTAGAATAATAATGAGATGTTACTCCGAGTGACGAACCATGCTGGACAAGTAGAGAAACGTCTACTTGAACCTGCGACTTTCGGTTTACTAGTCCAATGCTCTACCAACTGAGTTACATGTCAAGTTGGGAGCTGAAGGTCGAATGACAGTACTTGGACTATTTGATATTTCAAAACAGACTAGTTTCTTCAATATCTAGGCAACAGTCTTCATACTGTACATGACGATTTCGAACAATTATTGTGGGACAGTGAACTTGGGTGGAGAATAATAATGAGGTGTTACTCCGAGTGATGAACCATACTGGACAAGTAGAGAAAACTCTACTTGGCTGGGATTTGAACCTGTGAGTGTGACCTTCGGATTACTTGTCCGAATGCTGTTATTCGACCTCAGCTCCACATTTTGGCAGTGATCTTGATCCATTTTATAAAATAACCGGAAGTAAATTAGTAATAACACACGCTCTGATTGGCTACAGAGTCACGTGAGTGTGCCTCGCCTCGTGTGTTACACGCGTCTCTCGTGCCGTTATTTCTTTATAATCGCACGCGACACGTTTTTTATTTCTTAAATAAAAATTTTATATTTTTTCACAGTGTTCCAGACTCGTTAGCTAGATTCCATAATCGAGAACCAAGAGGATATCCTTATTCATTTGAGGCGGCAAAGCACAGCCACTGGGGAAACAGGTGATGTGGTTTTAGAGGATGTCCTGCCAAAGCCATTGGAGACTTGAAAATAACTCATTTGCAATAATTTGTGATTCAAATTTGGTTTGTTTGTCCGCATTTTGAGCTATTAATAGCAGCCAGACGCTACGCTATTGCGCTTAAGAGACCTTAGTCGTTAAGTGAGAAGAAACATTGAAGCTGAAGTATATATACGAGCTAAAACAACAGTTTCCTTTGATTTGTTTCAAATGTGATTTTCTTTTTTCACAGGTTAATTATCTTGCTGCACAGAGTGGCCACATGTGTAGCGACACTATTTGACGAATCATGTCCAAGGTTGGAACGAACAAGCTGTGGTCATTGTATAGTTTTAAAGGTTGGAAGGGGAAAATATCTTTAAATCTATACAATGTAATCATAAGTAAGTTTAAAGTGATCATTCTCGCCCTTTATACAAACAATGCCTCAATGTTCACCTTGCACGTGCAAGTTTGCCAAAGCAGTGCGATTTTCTAGGACTGTTCGCCCACACGGACAAAGTGGACGCAATGAAAAAGAAGAAACCACTGCGACTGCTTTTTCATCTTCATTTTCTCTTTTATGCAGAAGCGTGTATGAAATGCCACCAGAAGGTTAATGAGCTGAAAACAGAGGAATACATCTCAGATACACTCAAACATGGGCCAGGCAGGCCTGGTGGCTCAAGACATCAGGTAATTATACGATTTTTTTAATCAAGATCATAGGAATTTGAAAAGATTATGCTGAAATCGGCCATTCAAATGATTGTGATAAATCTAAAGCTATTAATGTAATTGTGTTTTTTAAGATTCTGGAGGTTTAACAACTATGAAGTAACGGAAAATGTATATTGTATATTGGAATGCGTGTTTGTTTACAAATCATGCACTTTTTAAATTGTAACAAGGAAGCCAGACATGGAAAAACTGTAAATAGTCCTACATCAATATAATAGTTATCTCGACTACGACGATTAAGAGTTTATAGAGAGATAGTTTATAACTCATTCCCAGAGGTGAATAAAATCTTCTGGTGTTAGCCAGAATAAAATACCAAAGACCACTCCGGACAGGAAAGAGTTAATAGGACAGTGTTAGAAATAATAATGTAAAAGTTGTAAGCTGTTATGTCGTAATATCTTCATGACGAATTGGCGACTAATAGCATCCTTAACTTGATGGTTTTTAATTATTCTTTTTTACTGATTGAAACACTCTAGGAAGTCTGTCTTATTGCCAAAAAAAGATTAAATCTTTTGAAAAGTCTTTTCAAATTATGGAAAATGATGATGCAGAAGATTGCAGCTCCGCTGAAGAATGTTCACCGTGTGGGGTATTTCTTTTTAATTTTTCTTTAAGTAATGTAATATGCATGATTGTTACAAAATATCATTTTGATAATACTTTTACTATATACATATATATAATTTTAGATAAATATCATTTTGATAATACTTTTACTATATATATATATATATATAGTTCAATCTACAGACACAGTGTTTCGCTGTACAACAGCTCATCAGTGTAGCTTGGAACAATCTGAATGAATTTCATCAATTACTTATACACATGCGATCGTCGGTGACAACCGCATGTGGGACAGCATCGGTGAAGTACATTCAGATAGCGTGAAGTGCGCATGGGCCCAGAGTGCTCAAACTTCCACAAGGGTAGTGAGCGTTGCATTATCGCTAATAGGTACCCACGACAACTTCACAGAGTGCTCAACAACACCGAAGTGAAGGAGCGTACATAGTTCAATCTACATACACGGTGTTTCGCTGTACAACAGCTCATCAGTGTAGCTTGGAACAATCTGAATGAATTTCATCAATTACTTATACACATGCGATCATCGGTGACAACCGCATGTGGGACAGCATCGGTGAAGTACATTCAGATAGCATGAAGTGCGCATGGGCCCAGAGTTCTCAAACTTCCACAAGGGTAGTGAGCGTTGCATTATCGCTAATAGGTACCCACGACAACCTCAGAGTGCTCAACAACACCGAAGTGAAGGAGCGTACATAGTTCAATCTACAGACACGGTGTTTCGCTGTACAACAGCTCATCAGTGTAGCTTGGAACAATCTGAATGAATTTCATCAATTACTTATACACATGCGATCGTCGGTGACAACCGCATGTGGGACAGCATCGGTGAAGTACATTCAGATAGCGTGAAGTGCGCATGGGCCCAGAGTGCTCAAACTTCCACAAGGGTAGTGAGCGTTGCATTATCGCTAATAGGTACCCAGGACAACTTCACAGAGTGCTCAACAACACCGAAGTGAAGGAGCGTACATAGTTCAGACACGGTGTTTCGCTGTACAACAGCTCATCAGTGTAGCTTGGAACAATCTTATGAACTTATGAACTTTATTAAAGGATTACACAGATTACTGGTAAACCAGTATTTTACATTGTGGTCCAAAAATATAAATAGTTTAAATTACAATATCTACATATTTCAATTAGAATGTCTGTGTGACCTGAAAATGATCACAACTTTCGTTTACTAAAAGTATTTTATTAACTAAGTGTTTTTTAAAGTTACCCAAACCACTAATATTCATACTATCCACATTAAGTTCATTCCAGAGACGAGCGGCACTAGCATGGAAACAGCGAAGTCCGGTTCTTGTACGGCATTTCGGTACAACTAATTTGTTATTAGAAGATGCTCTAGTACAATATTCATGCCGATTCTTAACATAACTTACATAGTTATCAAAATACTGTGGACACATTTTATTGATTATTCTAGAACAAAACGGGACCAAGTATTGATCCCTGAGGGATACCACAAGATGGAGTAAGTGGTGCAGATAATGACCCAGCTACGGAACAGATTTGAGAGCGTTCCGACAAGTATGATTTAAACCATTTCATAGAAACAGCACTACCTTGGTAGACTGATATTTTGGACAACAGGATATCATGATCTACGAGATCAAACGCTTTACTAAGATCAAGCAAAATCACTCCAACCAGGTTACTCCTATCCATGGCTTTAAGCCAATTGTCCGTCAGATTGAGTAAAGCAGTCTCGCATGAGTGATGTGGTCGGTATGCAGACTGGTAACGATAAAGGAGTCCATGAGAATCGAGGTATTCAAGATAAGAAGTAGCAACGTGACGTTCTAAAGGTTTGGATATAATAGAAAGAACAGAGATCGGTCTATAATTGTTTCTTTCATGTACACTTTCTTTCTTGTAAATTGGACATAATTTTGCTTGCTTAAACTTTACCGGAAAATTTCCGGTTGTGATACTCGCATTATAAATATGCGTTAGACTTGGCACAATTGCTGGCAATGCCATCTTTAAGACCTTAATGCCGATTGCATCAATACCAGTAGCTTTATTTGAAGCAATTTTCCTAAAGTCCTGTTCGACTTGATTTCTACTGATTTCTGGTATAGAAAATTGTAACGACTCATCAATACTATCATTAACAAAGTTTTGCAGGCGCTGCTTGATCAGATTTTGAGCATTCTCGTCAAAACACGAGGTGGGAATTGTGGACGCCTGTGATTCAATAAAATATTTGTTGAACGTGTTTGCTATGGCCATAGGATCAGATATTTGATGGCCGTCAACTTCTATAAAAGAGGGCATTGATGAAGCGGGCTTGGTAGGTACAACACGTTTGAGTGTTTTCCATAATTTCCTTGGGTTATTCAAATTAGATTCAATTTCGTCCTTAATATATGCTGATTTTGCATTAGCGATCATTTTGACGACTGCATTCCGAAGTCGTTTGTAAATAACGTTGGCAAGGATATTTGATTTGGCCCGTGCTTTAAATCTCAAGCGCATGTGGTGTAAAATGTCACTATTCAACCAGGGTGGTAGTTGCTTAGATTTTACCCTTTTCTTCATCAAGGGAGCATGACAAATATAGTAAACTATGTTAGTATGTACTTTGTCATTTGCAAGAAAACTTCACTGGGGGAATAACAGGTAATCTTATGGCCAATTAAAGAAAAAATGTTACTCATGGGTTGGCAGAGTAAATGCTTATAATAAAGCATTTATTTAAACGCAATAAAATTACAGCAATGCTGATGTGGTCATGCTAAATAAGTACACAATATAAAATTAAAATTGTTAGTTGCCCCTTATTAACAAGTAGAACATTTATTTTTTATCAGATAAGATAAAGTCCGAAAAAAATAAATTGGATGTCTTCTTGAAAAAAAGGTACTAGCACAAATTGTTTACGTTTTATAGTCTTATATCAATTAGATGAGCTTAATGCAGGCAGCCGTTTTTCCTGTTGCTAGAGACAAAGAACAAAGTAATTTTAGTCCAACATCCTCAGCTAGTGATCACAACTTCACAAACGAAAGCGAAATAATTGAACAGCTGCACAAGAAGGTATTCTTTTATATGTGTGTACATATTTAATTTAATACAATGAAATACAAGTTTTTGCAGAACAAGTTATTGTAGAAAAACAATTTGTTGTCAACTCCTCAATTATTATAAATAACATTTTAAAAGCATTAACGTTTGCTTTCTCTTGACATTTTGTGTTTAGGTTGACTTATTACATTGAGATGTGAAAGATATTGCCAAAAATGTTGGGAATCTTTTTCCTTTGGTTAGGAGGAACATAACCCACCACGCAACAACTGTTTCAAGTCCTGCCAATCCACACAGTTTTGTGTCAACGCCAGAAATGATTGAAATTGGGAACACACAAAAGCAAAGAAAAGTAAGAGGTTGAGATTATATTACTTAAGGGCTGTTTACACGGCCAAAATTTAAGCGGGATCTGAGCCAGGGAGCCTGGGATTAATATGTATTATATAGTACATATAGTATACATAATCTACAGAATACGAAAGTGGGTGCTACAATGATAACATATGTGAGACCAATTATTAATAGTTAATCTGCTTTTCCAGCATGTATAATAATGGTATACTTGCATCGGTTGCATGCAACTGGTAAAGTAGATTTTTAGATTTTTTTGGTAAGTGGTGGTTCAATTCAAGTATACCCTCCGCAAACCTAGCGATAAAATCACGCTCAATTAGGCATTTAAAGGGTCAGAGTTATCGCCTATGAACTAAATTATTGCTCAATTAATAAATTTAGTTGGGTTTTTTTAAAGAACGAAGCAATTCTATGTACCGCTAACGGTTAAAACGTAAAGGAGAGGTTGAATTATATTTGAATTGATCCCAAGTGGTTTTGATAAATTTATGTCAATATTCAAGGGGGTCTATAGTAATGGAAATATTTATATTATGTTGTACTATGTTTTAAAGCCAGAGGCTCTTGAGTCAACATTTGCTAGTGCTGAAGAAAATGTAGAATGTTCAAGTGATCCAGTAAGTTTACTAGTAATTCAAATGAAATAATATTAAAAAAGCAGTCTATACATCAAATTATTGGGTTTTTATGCATGAATGATTCGCTCAAACTGGTTGAATTGCTTCAGTATTTAAAAATTCATGACACTTCATTGTAGCCTCACTTCTTATGTATTTATCTATTTTTAATGCTTTTAACAGGCATGTATGTATGAAGGAAAGCATTTAATGTTGATACCAGCTTACCCGAAAAATCCAAAAAAATACGGATTGAAAATTCTGACAACCTTGTTTAGTGATGAAGAATTCATGAATGGAATGATCCCCCCTATCAATCCAAAAGGGACAAAAATCGCATTAGATCTAGATCGTGTAGAAATTCTACAAAGTAAGTTGTGATAATATATATATATATATACAAAGTATGAAGTATAGTTTACCTTAAAGTCTTCGCTACCAGAGGTTTCACCCTAAACGGGATCATCAGGCGACTGAAAAATATCGGTTAGTGGGCTGCTTAAATGCGTTGGTTGGGGCGTGGGTGTGGGCGTCGAAACGTCCGGCGCATTCCTTTGGAGCGTGGGTGTGGGCGTCGAAACGTTGCGCGCATTCCTTTGATTGTTTAGGTTGTTGATCTGAAATCTGTTTTTTGTGCCGACAGGTCGAAATTATTTCTGATCTTTTGTTTAGTAAAAATTGTTTGTCTGCCTTCATGATGAAAAGTTTACACACACCACAGCAAACACGCAGAAATAAACACCGCAATATCATCTGCTTTAACCCTCCATTTAACAAAAATGTCAAAACAAACATAGGACGCAACTTTCTTAGCCTTATTCACAAGCACTTTCCACCAGGACACAAGTTTCACAAACTTTTTAACAGAAACACAGTCAAGATTAGCTATAGTTGCATGAACAACGTCAAGTCTATTATCACGAAACATAATTCACGCACAATCAGGAAAAGCAAGCCACTAAGCATAGTTACAAGCAGTTGCAATTGCAGGATTAAGGACAATTGCCCCCTACGTGGGCAATGCATGACAAACAACATAGTATACAAGGCATCTATTTCCATAAGCAACATGAACATCACTAAGCAATACATTGGCATGACAGCAAGTACATTTAAAGAGCGATATCGTAACCATACTAAATCTTTCCAGAATAAAAAGTATTCAAATGAGACGGAACTTTCGAAATACATTTGGAATCTAAAAGAAAAACCCCAAAGTTTCGACATAACCTGGTCTATACTAAAACACTCAATTTCTTACACGGGAGGATAAAAAAGATGCAATTTATGTTTGGACGAAAAACTTTTCATCATGAAGGCAGACAAACAATTTTTACTAAACAAAAGATCAGAAATAGTTTCGACCTGTCGGCACAAAAACAGATTTCGGATCAACAACCTAAACAATCAAAGGAATGCGCGCAACGTTTCGACGCCCACACCCACGCCCCAACCAACGCATTTAAGCAGCCCACTAACCGATATTTTTCAGTCGCCTGATGATCCCGTTTAGGGTGAAACCTCTTGTAGCGAAGACTTTAAGGTAAACTATACTTCATACTTTGTATTTTCCTCTATCTATATATGGTATTGAGCACTCTCTAACATTTCGTGAACCAAAACTCACTTATATAATATATATATATATATATATATATTAATTTAAGCTATGCAAATATTGGTTGTAGAGATCACAGCACATTTGTTAGTCTTATTTTATAAAAGAAATAAATGTGTATATATTATAGAAATAACAGACCTACAATGCGGGCTCTGTCACGTGACAGAGGTCCAGTTGAAATCAATTTTGCCCTTATAAATCTTTGAAGATACTTGAGGATTCTGGCACAGGATCTTTAAAGTGCCTATGTCATACTCAGGGACTTATTTATACTAATTGGAACATTCTGAGAAAATTTGTAATATATCTCCTCAGGCGAAAATTTCATGGATTTTTTTCCTGTTAAAGTTGACGGAAGTGACGTCAAAAGAGGAATCTGTAAAGTGGTTTTCATATAGACAAATTCCTCTTTCGACGTCACTTCCGTCAATTTTAACGGCAAAAAAAATCGACGAAGATGAAATTTTCGCCCTGAGAAGATATATTACAAAACTTCTCAGAATGTTCCAATTAGTATAAATATGTAAACTCCCTGAGGATGACATAGGCACTTTAAGGATCCCTGCAAGGATCCTTGTAGGATCCTTGCAAGGATTTTCACCAGAGAAGGCAAGGCAAGGCAAGGCAAGGCACGGAAAGCATCGAAAGTTTGAAACATTTGGCTAAACCAGGTAGTCTAGCAGAGCAATAGTATTGAGAAAATTAGTTGGCAGTTACAGTGACCACAGAAATGAACTTTTTTAGATCTACTCGTCATTCTGAAACTCGTAAGCGAATCAACCGATTTATGCCTGCAAGTGCGTTTTAAAGCAAAAAGCCTGAGTGACTAGCTTTCCAAGTTTGAGGCCGTCTTGGAAGGATTCGTATACATTCGAATCTACGACAACACCACCCCAGTTTCGGGTTATTTACACGCACCTAGACAGACTCGGCGAGATTACCAGAGATTTTGCCGACATCCACCAACATGCTGCAAAATTCATCAATGAAGTAAATAACAAATTAGCAGGAGAAAATATCTTCCGCAAAACCTTCCAGAAATTCGTTCAAGTCGAAGACCCAGCGGAATAGAAAGTCCAGCGAAACATTTCGAGATTTCCTGTCATAACATCCTAGACAGTGGTAGAAAGCATGAAGAGCCGTTTCGCCGACCACAAAGATTTATATGAAGAAGTTGCATGCTTTGATCCTAACAAGTTTGACGAAGTGAAAGCACACCCAAAGAGAATCCAGCTTACCACAATACCTAAAGCTTTGCCTGAAATTGACTCAGTTTCATTACGAGAGGAACTCGTATCCTTTGTATCAAATTACGCTCAACTTAAACAATGCCTAGAGGATTATTCAGATGAAACCGATGATGAAAAGGGCGACATGGATGGTGATGCAATGAAAATCTACCCTCCAAGGAACTGGTGAAAAAGATTGCTTGCAGGAACGTCCTTTCGTGTGCCTTCAGATTATTACTCCGATATAGGTTATATTCAACAGCCTACGAAAACGTTTATTAGTTTATTTCAAAGCTCAAGCAACTGAAAACAAGACTCAAGGTCCTCCCTAAAAGGGAGGAAAGTTAAACGTTTTCTTGAAAGTTAAACGAGATGCAAATGGCAACATTGATAGATACAAGGCTAGACTTGTAGCACAAGGATATTCGCAAACTCAAGGAGTCGATTATGAAGAAGTTTTTTCTCCAGTTGCCAGGTATTCAAGCATAAGAACTTTGCTAGCTTTAGCAAATGCACATGATTTGGAAGTACATCAAATGGATGTTAAAACTGCTTTCTTAAATGGATTGATCGAACATGACATTTATATGTCTCAACCTGAAGGATTTGTTGATCCAGATCATCCTGATTATGTATGCAAATTGAAAAAGAGCATTTATGGGCTAAAGCAGTCTGCTCGTTGCTGGAACCAGACCTTCGACAATTTTTTTTATGGCAAATGGTTATCGAAAAAGTGGTGCTGATAACTGCATTTATGTCAAATCCGAAAAGAAGGCTGATGGCTTTATTAGTTATGCAATCTTGGCAGTGTATGTCGATGATGACATTCCAGTTTCCAATGATGTCGATATGCTCAATGCAGAGAAAAAGTCCTTGTGTAAAAATTCGAAATGGTAGACCAAGGAGAAGTTCACTTTGTTCTCGGGATGTCAATCAAAAGACATCGAGCAACTAAGACATTGTACATCAATCAAGAGAAATATTTGGAAGGTATACTAAATCGGTTTGGAATGGGAAATTGTAAATCTATTTAAACTCCACTCGAGACTGGAAAGAAGTTTCATAAACTAACTGAAGATGAGGAGCCATTTGATTCGCAGGTTTATCAACAAGCTATAGGTTGTTTGACTTACGCATCAACAGCTACAAGGCCAGATATCGCCGCAGCTGTAGGAGTCCTATCGCAGTATATGTCACATCCAAGTAAAGACCATTGGATGGGAGTAAAACGACTTTTACGGTACATTAAAGGAACATTAAACTATGGCCTGAAATTTACAACAGATGGTAATGAAAACATCTTGTATGGTTTTTCAGATGCCGATTGGGCAGGGGATGTAGATACCCCTCGCTCTACTTCTGGATATGTTTTAAAGGTGGCTAATTCTACAGTTAGCTGGTGTAGTAAGAAACAGGCAACAGTTGCCAAATCTACTACAGAAGCAGAATATGTTGCTTTGAGTCATGTTACTCAAAGAAGTTTACAGAAGTTTTTATTTGATCTTGGTTACAACACACCTACAGTGACAGCCACACTTACACCCAAACCCATACCTACAGTGACAGCCACACTTACACCCAAACCCATACCTACAGTGACAGCCACACTTACACCCAAACCCATACCTACAGTGACAGCCACACTTACACTCAAACCCATACCTACAGTGACAGCCACATCTACATCCAAACGCACACCTACATCCAAAGCCTGCAGTAAGCATTCCAAATCGTCCAAACGAAGATGGTCAGCAGTAACTGGAGCAATTAGTGACATTGTTTCAGGTATTTGTTCAAGTGTCCAAAGTATACAGCTACTAGCTGTAACAATAAAAAAATAATACCAGCCAAAAGAATAAAACAGACTACGAAAAAGATCATCTTGTCAAACCCAAAGAACTAATTTCTTGTGTCTTGTTTCTTCACAAATCAAATCTTGGGTTTGACAAGATGATCTTTTTCGTGGTCTGTTTTATTCTTTATAGCTGTAACAATGTTGTGGTTTTTTCATATGACATGTGATTGAGATATCTGTCAAGTATTTTATACAATTTGGTTTTTTCATGACTAAAACTTGCAGATTCATCTCAAATCTCAATTGTAAGATAAGGAAATAAATAGAATCACTCTTACTTTTTTTTAGAGTCACCAATGAATGCTGAAACGCTGGAGGATTCAAGTAAAACATCATGTTACTTTAGACAATCACTTGTGCATTGTGCTGGTACGGAAGAGGGGAAATACACTTATAATGTTAACAGATGGATTTTTGGCTCTAGTAGTGTTCAACGGAATTATTTATTGACACTTTTAGGGACAACAGCAGATATAAACGTCGAAGAGGAAACTGGACAAACGAAAAAAAAGAAAAGGTAAATAGTAACTCCTAAAATGCATGTATGCATCATATGATAAATTTACAAGTTTAAAAAAATTTTAAATTAATTTTTAATTTTATTTTTAAGGGAAAAATACGAAAAAATACTGCACTTTGTGTGTACCAATAACAAAACATCTGGAATGGTGGAGTGCAACAAATGTGGCAACTGGCAGCACACCAAATGTGCAAAGATTAAGATTGACAATTACACCAGTGAATATTATTGCAGTGACTGCCTATGATTATACAGTAACCTTCGTCATTAAGTAAATTGTTTACTTTTTGTTTCTTGTTCTTGTTTTAACTGGCAGCATAAAACAATTATGACGGCACTACCAGTATAGCACTGTTTGGTCAAATGAAGTACTTTATTAATTTAGAACCACCATGATTACCAAACTGATTTACCTTTAGAAAGACAATTTACTTTCAATGTCATAGCAAAACATTAAGATTTCATATAACATTAGATGAAAATGTTCTGTAGTTCACAAATTCATTACAAGTTTGAATTAAAGCTGCAAGTACTAAATAATGAAATATTCCTAAACACTGTAAATAGATTGACTGACAAAATAAGAACTTTCAGAAACTGCTGTACTAAACTCAAAAGAAAATGATAGGAATTACTGACTAACCATGTACATGTTACTATAGTATAACTTCCTCTACGTCACAAGACAATAATTTAGATCTCTTACATAGTTTTTACTATCAGTTCATTTTTGTGAATTGTTTTATAGCAAGCATTATTCTGCTGTTGAAAATATATTCGCCTTACTTAGCTTTGGTAAAACCGGTGTCTTAAGGTTAAGGTGACATACTTCTGTGTAACCATTCCGCCGCATTACAGAACGGTGAAGAAACAAAAACTGATGCAGTCTGGGCATGGCCAAAATCACCTTCTTCAACCTGCTCGCCCATACAAAGGTGAAAGGTTTGTTCACATGCCATGGTGTTGTTGGTGGAAGGTACCTTATCTTCAGCATTATACATCTGTCTGCATTTAGGATCTACATGATTACGTAGATGAAGACGATCTATCCCTAACAAAAAAGTCTATATGTGACCTATAGAGTAGTCTATAGGCCAACCTATAGGATTCTATAGGCTTCTATAGGCAATTGGAACATTTCCTATAGGTAACCTATAGGAATACAAGCCTATAGGCGACCAACCTATATATCTCTATAGGCACCGAGTGCTTCTATGGGCAATTGGAACGTTTTCTATAGGTCGCCTATAGGCGCCTATAGACTTTTTCGTAAGGGATTACCTTTGATATCAGCTTCCATGCCTGGTTCAATGGGGGAGGGAATGGTAAATATTTCTTTGAAAGTTTAAGGCTGTCCAGGTGGCACATATTGTCATAAGCCAAACATAGATCTTCCATCGCCTTAACCATGTCTTCATCTGACATTCCTGTATCTTTCATCGTTTTAAATTTTCTGTACAACCATAGCACTATAATCAGATAGGCTTGTGTAGGAGACTCAGACCTAGTAATCAAATAGAAACATACACAAATCATATATACATGTACCATACTGTGCAAGAGAACAGCGTTAATGGTGAGAACAGGTCAATGTTAATGTTTACTCTTTTAACTCAAAGACATTACAAAGACAACGTTTAGTATTTTACTCTAAGTCTAACAATGGAAGATTGTTACTGTAAAAATATAATTAACCATCATGGTTTTAAACAGTATTTAAATGTGAGTCATCATTATTCATTATTCAAAATATTATTTGATAGTTTTCCTACCTATAATCGCAGTACCTGTACCTCAAGTTTAATAAACCTATATGTACCTTACATACACTTTATCTTCTGACTTGCAAAATTCAAACATTGTGTCCACAAGTTATTAGTTTTGCCAATATTCACAGTTTTTTACATTTGTGATTAGTTGAATTTACATTGTGACGTACATGACTGGTATTTTATTGGAGGAATTATTTTAGAGTAAATACTATCATTACAACCCATCTAGGTTAAGTGCTATTCCTGAAGATCCAGTCTCAATTACTAACCTGTATTAAGGTTGCCAACAATCAATGTGTCCTCCAGCACTGACAATGAAAAACATCCCCCTAGACCAGCATTGCAAAATCTTCTTGCCACCAGTATCCTTATTGCAGGAAACTTCACTTTCTAACTCTTAGTTTAATTCTAGATGTAAGTCAGTATAACGTTTATGCATTTAAGGTTTGTACATACCTTGAAAAGTTGTTCCATTGACATTACTTGGTTTTATGCTTTTATTGGCACATATTTCTATGTTGTTTTCAACAACTTCCAGGGATGTGCTATCAAGAACGGGATCATTCAATGTTTCTGAAAATAATAGGTTTTTTTCCAGCCAAGTACTATTACTGAGCATATCTTTAATAATCATTTTATAAGCTCTATGCCAATATTCATCAAAATACAGTGTGCACTAATTTCTAACAAAAAGTACTTCAATCACCATACATATGATATATATATATATATACAAAGTATGAAGTATAGTTGTACCTTAAAGTCTTCGCTACCAGAGGTTTCACCCTAAACGGGATCATCAGGCGACTGAAAAATATCGGTTAGTGGGCTGCTTAAATGCGTTAGTTGGGGCGTGGGTGTGGGCGTCGAAACGTCCGGCGCATTCGTTTGGAGCCTGGGTGTGGGCGTCGAAACGTTGCGCGCATTCCTTTGATTATTTAGGTTGTTGATCCGAAATCTGTTTTTGTGCCGACAGGTCGAAACTATTTCTGATCTTTTGTTTAGTAAGAGTTGTTTGTCTGCCTTCATGATGAAAAGTTTTTCGTCCAAACATAAATTGCATCTTTTTGATCCTCCCGTGTAAGAAATTGAGTGTTTTAGTATAGACCAGGTTATGTCGAAACTTTGGGTTTTTTTTCTTTAGATTCCAAATGTATTTCGAAAGTTCTGTCTCATTTGAATACTTTTTATTCTGGAAAGATTTAGTATGGTTACGATATCGCTCTTTAAATGTACTTGCTGTCATGCCAATGTATTGCTTAGTGATGTTCGTGTTGCTTATGGAAATAGATGCCTTGTATACTATGTTGTTTGTCATGCATTGCCCACGTAGGGGGCAATTGTCCTTAATCCTGCAATTGCAACTGCTTGTAACTATGCTTCGTGGCTTGCTTTTCCTGATTGTGCGTGAATTATGTTTCGTGATAATAGACTTGACGTTGTTCATGCAACTATAGCTAATCTTGACTGTGTTTCTGTTAAAAAGTTTGTGAACTTTTTAACAGAAACACAGTCAAGATTAGCTATAGTTGCATGAACAACGTCAAGTCTATTATCACGAAACATAATATATATATATATATATATATACTATATATATATATATATACTATATATATATATATATATATATATATATATATATATATATATATACTATATATATATACTATATATATATACTATATATATATATACTATATATATACTATATATATATATAATACATATATATACATATATATATATACATATACTATATACATATATATATATACATATACTATATACATATACTATATACATATACTATATACATATACTATATACATATACTATATACATATACTATATACATATACATATACATATACATATACATATACATATACATATACATATATACATATACATATACATATACATATACATATACATATACATATACATATACATATACATATACATATACATATACATATACATATACATATACATATATATATATATATATATATATATATATATATATATATATATATATATATATATATATATATATATATATATATATATATATATATATATATATATATATATATATATATATATATATATATATATATATATACAAAGATCACAAAACCAATTTTGAAAACAACCCGACTTGCCGCCTTATCAATCCTTCTAAGTCTGAAATTGGAAAAATTAGTAAACAAATCCTCGACAGAATTAACACAAAAGTCATCGAAGCTACTTGTGTAAACCAGTGGAAAAATACAACATCTCTCTTAGCGTGGTTTAACAACATCTCAAACAAAAATCAATATTCATTTATTGCATTTGACGTGGTCGATTTTTATCCATCCATTTCAGCCGATCTACTCAATGCAGCGTTAGATTTCGCATCAAACTACGACAACATCACGGACGAAGAACGGCAAATTATTTTACACGCGAAGAAATCATGCCTTCATAATTCACGAAGCCACTGGGGCAAAAAGACTTCATCTAACCTCTTCGACGTCACAATGGGTAGTTTCGACGGTGCCGAGTCCTGCGAACTAGTCGGTTCTTTCTTACTACATCTTATTACGACAAAGCATGGCAATAATTTCGGCTTATACAGAGACGACGGTCTGGGTATTCTTAAAGCAACACCGCGTGAAATAGAAATGATTAAAAAAGATCTATGTGCCATCTTTAACAACCATGGTCTAAAAATTACAATCGAAGCAAACAAGAAGATCATAAACTTCCTTGATGTGACCTTGAATTTGTCTAGCGGGAAATATCAGCCGTACTCTAAACCTAACAACATACCTCTCTACGTGCATAACAAGTCTAACCACCCACCTAGAATACTAGACAATATCCCATTATCCATCAACAAACGCCTCACTGAGATATCATCTGACCAGGAATCGTTTCTTCACGCCGTACCATTATACCAGAAAGCTCTAGACAAAAGCGGTTACACACACCAACTTAAATTCAAACATCCGCTAAATCAAACCGCTAACAAAAACAGGACACGTAAACGCAACATTATATGGTACAACCCACCCTTCAGCAAGAATGTTTCTACTAATGTTGGACAATCATTCTTAAAGATTCTTGACGAGGAATTCCCCACAGGGCACATTCTACATAAAATCTTTAACCGCAACACGGTCAAGATAAGCTACAGTTGTATGTCAAACATAAAGCAGACTATCGATGGACACAACAAAACCAGACTGTCCCAAACCTGCAATGTAAATAGCCAAAAATCATGCAATTGTAGGAAAAAGGATGAGTGCCCAATGCCAGGAAAATGTCTTGTTGAGTCTGTTGTGTACCAAGCTACGGTTACCACTAAAGATAACAGACCTCCACAAACGTATGTCGGGCTTACTGAGAACTCTTTTAAGACCAGATTTACGAACCACAAGGCATCATTTAATTCTCACAAGAAACAGAACTCCACAGAGCTGAGTAAACACATTTGGGACTTGAAAAATAACAATGTTGATTTTAATATTAATTGGAAAATATTGAAGCGAGCTAAGCCTTATAATTGCGCTTCAAATAGATGCAATCTCTGTTTGTGGGAAAAATACTTTATCATATGTAAACCTACTATGGCTACCCTAAACAAACGCAATGAACTAGTTTCTTCATGTAGACATGCTAAAAAATTCCTTTTAATTAACTTTTAACGAACTATTTTAAAATTACCGCTTAAGTTTGGTATTTCCACGTGGTGCCAACGTAATGACAAGGTGATAATTGCCTAGCTTGCATGGTAAATAGGATTAAAGCGTCATCTGTTTGTACAAAATATTGTAAGTTTTAGCTGTCAGGCATTAGGCCGTTTTATCTGAAGAGTGCCACATCTCGTGGTACGAAACTAAATAGTAATAAATATGCCTAATCAAATTTATTGAGTCGTTCTACCTCCATTTGTTTAATATGCTCTGGGTATCCATTGAGCACTCTGCCAAATGTTATTATAACCTACTCAACCTATCTATATATATACATATATATATATATATATATATATATATATATATATATATATATATATATACATATATATATATATATATACTGTATATATGGTATATAACGTATATATAATACCATAAAAATATATATTTATTATAATATATGGAGAAGAGTATTGTACTTGCAACTAAAACACTTGTAGAATCCAGGGGCTGATCGAGCTGTGACTCAGCTGTTTCAACCAATCGGATAGCTGTCAGCAGGTCAATCTTTTCTGATTGTAAATACTGAGAGGCGGGATCAGTGATAGCAAATATCTGGTTGAAAATATACGCTGTTAGAATCGTCTCAAAAGACGTTAACTTTTGTTCCAAAGCTTCAGCGTCGGTGATTTCTCCCTGCTTTGACTTGGTGATTGGCATTCTTGAAGCGTGTCGATGAAACAGTCGAACAAGCTACCATTCTGTGCAAAGAAAACATTCTCTAAGGCTTTTTGATGCGACCACCATCTTGTTGTTGAAACTCTCTGAGGTCGATGAATTTGTGAGATCTTGGCTTCTTGCTGCTTCTCTTCAAGGATGTCGCTACGCTTCCGTGAGTGCGAGAAAAAGGCGTACATTTCTCTAACACACCAAACAGAGATTTTGACGCTAACGAGGACCCACAAGCTTCCATTATGACAAGATTCAACACGTGGTCAAATGTCCAGATGAACAGACACTGTGGATTCTCTTTTTGGACGAGTGTTTTCACTCCTTTGTATTTCCCTGTCATGACAGATGCACCATCATAGGACTGCCCGACAGCGTCACTCAAACTTAGACTGCTCTTGTTCAAAACCTGTTGAAGAGTCTCGAATAATCCTTCGGCGGATGACTCCTTTACTCGCTCAATGCATACTAATCGTTCAACAATGTCCAAAGACTTATTCAAGTATCGGATTATTAAGGATAGTTGATCTGCGTGAGAACTGTCGGTGGTGCAATCCATAGCAATGCTGTAGATCCCGGCAGTTTTTATTTCATTGACGATGACTTTCAAGAGTTGGCTTCCAATGCTATTTATTATCTTGTTTTGCGAATCTGCACTCATAAATGAGACAAGATCTCCCCTTCCACTTTTTGATTTTTTTCCCTTTCGTTTTCCCGCTTTCCTTTTTTGTTCTCTTCAACTTTGCATTTCTCACTTCTCTTAAGTGAGTAGCTAGTGCTTCATCATACTTTGAGAGAAGGTTGACCATAGCAAGAAAATTTCCTGAACTTGTTGGCTCTTCCTCCGTGCTTGAAGACTCTTCGCGATGACCTCTGAAAGCAATACCTTGTTCAGCTAAACATAGTGTTATATCGATAAGTCTTTTCATCATCTCTCTGTTCTTTCTAACCTTCTCCTGTCTTGCTGTCTCCATCCTTGCTGCTTCATTAGAAAGTTGTTCATTGATGGCAGTGTGAGAACAAAAATTTGTAAAATCCACTGTTGCATCAATATGGCATTGCGATTTCTCGTGTTTTTCAAATTTTTCATTGGCCTTCTTCCAATCACGATATCCGATATTCGTGAATGTTGTTTCTTTATTCTTGGCACTAAAAAAAATACAAAAGTGACAAAAAACTGCATCTTTTGTTGGGGAATACGAAAGCCACTTTCTTTCAAAACTATTTTTTCCGACTCTTGATTGGTACCAGCTTTCATTGAAACAGCGATCATGAGAACCACATCTTGATTTGGGGAATTGCTTTCTCGTCATTTCATTTGCTTTGGGCTGGAATGATCCTCGCAAAATCAATCGCTTTCTAAGGACAGTATCAAGCTCATTAACTTTGTCTACGTATGTGACAGGGTCGGCCATGTCGGTTTCGCAGGCTGTAACGGCTGCTGCAATTGCATTAACTAATTCTTCTGAGTCTGACACTGTCTTTTCTTCGGCATCAACGAAAGACAAGTTTTCTAAACTGTGGGCGCAGCTTTCACTTGATGGGTTTTCTTCAGGTTGTTGCGTCGGTGTCAATAACTTTGAGCTTAGGAAAGTATGTTCTAATTGTTCTTCCTCACAACTTTCCGTTTCTCTAACAGTGACAGTACAAGTAGTTAGTTGTACGTTAGACTTAGGAGTTTTCGGCGTCGCTATCCTGAATAATCTCCGCCTGGTAACTGGAAGCAGATTCTTGCTGGGAGTCGAAGTGGGAGGTCGATGATGTTGATGATGGACATTCTCTGGGTTGCGTGTTAGTTTCATATGACTGTGCAACTTCATGACTAACTTGCGCCTGATCGCTCGAGGCAGATTCTTGATGGGAGGTCGATGATAATGAACATGCAGCAGTTGCAGCCTTCATAAGTAAATATTAAAATATATAGGTATTTAGTAATATGATTATAATTTCAAAAAAGAGTGCATAAGAAAAACCTTCAGTCCACATACTGTAACGTTACAAGATTGCAGGTAAGTGTAGAGGAGCCCTCTTAGACGCGTGTGGGTCTGTTTAATTCTCATGCTAATATTAACGTATTAACTATTAAGCCCGGCAACACAACGAGTCAAATTTCATTGCGTCTGGTGCGATTATCTCGCGCGGCAACGCAATTGTATGTAGAACACTAGAACACGCTCGTTTTATACTTTTATTCCTTGATTGAATAGACAAATATAGACATATAGTCTCGCGACAGTCGCGACACTCGCCTCTTGGTTTAGTAGAGACATAGATCGATCTACGTCACTACAGCCATTGTCATGCATCTTGCAATTTATTTTAGGCAAATTTTAAATTTAATTCATATTAGAAGAATTAGGCAATTAGCTTCGAAACGATAAAACATACTTAATTCTGAATTAAATTCGACAATTGCCCGAAGTATAAAACAGGCGTATTAAAGCGACAACCGCTACTAGTGAATTTAATAATGAAATAACAAAAAAGTCAAAAGACAAACCTGGAAAGGATTCGCAGGAGCACCAGCATGTTTGTATGGAATATGTTGGTGTTTCTTTACTCTATCCGAATGATATTTACTGTTATGGCGAGATCGATAATCACTGTCAAATGTCTTCTTGCATAGCAGACATTCAACTTTCCGACGTTTCGTTGTTGGTGGCATAACTGAAAAGTGATAGTCATGACCGGCCGAATTCCGACAAAACTGTGTTGAACGACATTAGGGGGGGCCATGGCCCCCCCTGGCCCCCCCGGCCACGACGCCACTGGTAGAATCCATATTTCACTACATCGGGAACCGAGTGGTGTATTTCTAGTACGTAACGCTTGCTAGTGACATATCGACAACTCAAAATTTACCACAATTTACTCAGTTTAAAGTGAGATTTTGTAACCATAAATCGGCCATGAGAACTAACAAGACGTCATGTGAAACGGCCATCCATTTTAATCAATTGCTGCATGAGATAAGTGATTTTAATTGTACCATTATTGAAAGAATAAGTGACACTGATCAAATAGAAAGGAAACTATTAACTAGAAAAGCTTATTGGACCGCTCAGTTGAGAACATTATACCCTGTATTATTGTATAATATAATGAATATACATGTATATTGTAAGATACAATACATTGTAAACTACAGGTTTAGAAACATTTCTAGTTTTAAAGAAAATATGTTTCTGAAACCAGTACCTGAAGCATTCAACACTTGTTCACCTCTCTGTTCAAGATCTATAAAGAATTTCATGAAACTCACTGACTGAACTCAACATCTTTTACAACACTAAAGCTTTAGGAAATTGTTAGTAATCAGGAAACAAAGTTTTTTTGTTATAGTCCTTCACTTCCAAAAATTTACCAGACACGCAGATTGAAAATGTTAGTAATAAATCACAGTACCAGTAAACAAATCAATATCCTGAACTCCACATTTCTGTAAGAATGGTCTCAGTTCTGATGGATATCCTGCTGCCTTAGCCATACTGCAGTGGCTCTTACAGAATGCATGACCACGCTCAGGGGATAATGGGCAAATGGTGGGATAATTAACATCTCCAAAGCCAGATACTGTCACTGGGACCTTCCACATACAGTGGGCATAGCGCAATTTCCAGTTGCCATCAGCAACATATAGCTTTCCACAACCTGAAAAGGATACAAATCCCAATTTTGATAAATTTATAAATACAGTACATACTGTAGTTCATATATCTAAGTATATCTTTTAATAACATATACATACATGTAATATTCTATTTCAAATCTGAAAATTTCTGAAGCAGTGACACTAAAACTGTGTACAACACTGAGTTCAAGTAATCAAGACTGAGTTTTCCTTTTTGACAAGAAAAATGAGGTTATAACGTAAAACACTATTGGGTAGTCTACATTCTTTTAAAAATTAGAAGAGGTCTAGTGATATTTTGACCAGTGTGAAGGTAGCCTCGGATTCGGCCTCGGATTCGGCCTCGGATTCGGCCTCGGATTCGGCCTCGGATTCGGCCTCGGATTCGGCCTCGGATTCGGCCTCGGATTCGGCCTCGGATTCGGCCTCGGATTCGGCCTCGGATTCGGCCTCGGATTCGGCCTCGGATTCGGCCTCGGATTCGGCCTCGGATTCGGCCTCGGATTCGGCCTCGGATTCGGCCTCGGATTCGGCCTCGGATTCGGCCTCGGATTCGGCCTCGGATTCGGCCTCGGATTCGGCCTCGGATTCGGCCTCGGATTCGGCCTCGGATTCGGCCTCGGATTCGGCCTCGGATTCGGCCTCGGATTCGGCCTCGGATTCGGCCTCGGATTCGGCCTCGGATTCGGCCTCGGATTCGGCCTCGGATTCGGCCTCGGATTCGGCCTCGGATTCGGCCTCGGATTCGGCCTCGGATTCGGCCTCGGATTCGGCCTCGGATTCGGCCTCGGATTCGGCCTCGGATTCGGCCTCGGATTAGCAAAGCAAATATTTCACCTTAAATAATTCCCTCAATAATCAACCGATCGGCACACACGATGCACCAAATTAAAGCTTATTATTCTATCTTTCTGGCCCAAGATTAATGGCGTTCGTTTGAACAATTTGTTGAGGAAAAAAATAACGATTTAATATAAAGTATCCACTTTTTAGGTAAACAAATAGATCAAATTCGCCGGGATGGCTTTGGGGGGAAAATTTCGATGGCTTCCCTTACTTTTTAATGCCTTTGCTATACATCAAAATGAAGCTCATTCTCTCGTCTCGCTGGCCCAAGAAAAATTAGAAGTGGCCCAGATCTGGTTCAAGAGTTATTCGCTTTTAAAGCGAGGCGCCCAAACTGTCAATTACACACCGCGATAAAAATAGAACACTTTATTATTAAAATCGTCGGGATGGTCTTGGGGGAAAGATTTCGATGGCTTCCGTTATTTTTAACCGGCTTTCGTATACATCAAATTGAAGCTCATTCTATCTTCTTGCTGGCCCAAGAAAAATTAGAAGTGGCCCAGATCTGGTTCAAGAGTTATTCGCTTTTAAAGTGAGAAGCCAAAACTGTTAATTGTGCGTACCTTCTTCGTCGAGCTGCTATTTAAGTACTGTTTAATAAACGAGCGGGAGTGTTTTATCAGATATAAAGACACGAGGCGAAGCCTAGTGTTTTTATATCTGATAAAACACGAACTGCGAGTTTATTGAACGGCTTCAAAAACGAACCACTTGGTAAGTTCATTGGCGTAGTAAGTTTGAAAAATAACCTTGTCTAAGCTGAGAAAATCAAAGCTAAAGTTTATGTAAATCAGGAAGTATCTTTATCACATATAAAGACACTGATTAAACTTTAATTTCTTTTGAATTTTCCTCATGAATTATTGACGAGTTTTTGAAAGGCTTATAGTAGATGTGGACAAACAAACCAAAGTTGACTTTCAAATTTAATACAGATGACAAATAGTAACATTCTCTTAGTTTTACCATAGCTTTCCGTTATAGTGCGGAGACAAGTCACACAAGTTAAAGTTAAACAGTTTTCTTTTATTGAATGAGTTTTTAGATGAAACAACAATAATGCTTAAAGTCTCTACGAAATGAAAATTTGGCCATCACTTTTTTAGCTCTATTTGAAAGAACAATTAAAATGATGAAGAATGGCGTACACACTTTTTCGATATCTCTTCCCATTCTGGAGTTATTTCACTGAGTTATTCACATATTTGATAATTGTCTGATGACGTCACTTGTTGGACACAGCATTATAAGAAATCAGAAAATCACGTATAACTTAAGGTGGCTCCATACAGTTTCTTGAAAAATGGAAAATACAAGTTTGAGAGTCCAAAAAACGTGCATAAACAATTCGGAAAAAGAATAAAAGTAATTGTTATTCATAGTTAAACATCCTAACAATCAAAATATGTTACCAAATAAATAGCAACAATTGTTGCTATGGCAACAATGACGTTTCAAAATGGCTGCCAATTATCCTTCAAACTAATTTAATTCGAAAAAAACTTTGGCGGCCCCCCATTTTTTTTTTCATTAAAATGTTTCTTGAAGTATGAGTAATCAATAGGCCGATTTTAAAGAAAATCTGTAAAACAAATACATTTTTTCCGGAAAAATCATGTTTGTTAATTTTTTTTAAATTTGGATGTACAGAATTTTTTTAGAATCGGCCTATTGATTACTCATACGTCAAGAAAAGTTTTAATGAAAAAAAAAATGGGGGTCACCAAATTTTTTTTCGAATTAAACTAGTTTGAAAGGTAATTGGCAGCCATTTTGAAACGTCATTGTTGCCATAGCAACAACTGTTGTTATTTATTTGGTAACAGTTTTTGGATTGTCAGACGGTTTAACTATCCATAACATTTAGTTTTATTCTTTTTCCGAATTGTTTATGCACGTTTTTTGGACTCTCAAACTTGTATTTTCCATATTTCAAGAAACTGTATGGAGCCACGTTAAACATTATTCAGCCAAATCACTTGAAACCTTGTACATGGACATACTTGATAAATCTAAACTACGTGGCACTAATTATTGTGTTGCTATGGCAACACGCTAGTTTCCAGTTACCATTTACATAAATTTGATAGTTTTTTCAAATAGAGCTAATAAAGTGATAGCCAAATATTCATTTCATAAACACTTTAATGATATAGCATTATGGATAAATGTCTTGTAATGATGATTTCTAGAATGGGGAAACAAAGAGAAGTAATTGATTTACATAGACAGACATACAAACCGACAGACAGACATAGAGGCAGACAGACAGACAGACAGACAAACAGACAGACAGACAGACAGACAGGCAGGCAGGCAGGCAGGCAGGCAGGCAGACAGACAGAGACAGACAGAGACAGACAGAGACAGACAGAGACAGACAGAGACAGACAGAGACAGACAGAGACAAACAGAGACAGACAGAGACAGACAGAGACAGACAGAGACAGACAGCGACAGAGACAGACAGAGACAGACAGAGACAGACAGAGACAGACAGAGACAGACAGAGACAGACAGAGACAGACAGAGACAGACAGAGACAGACAGAGACAGACAGAGACAGACAGAGACAGACAGAGACAGACAGAGACAGACAGAGACAGACAGAGACAGACAGAGACAGACAGAGACAGACAGAGACAGACAGAGACAGACAGAGACAGACAGAGACAGAGACAGACAGAGACAGACAGAGACAGACAGAGACAGACAGAGACAGACAGACAGAGACAGACAGAGACAGACAGAGACAGACAGAGACAGACAGAGACAGACAGAGACAGACAGAGACAGACAGAGACAGACAGAGACAGACAGAGACAGACAGAGACAGACAGAGACAGACAGACAGAAAGAAAGAAAGATGGACGGATGGGCGGAGAGACAGACAAACAGACAGACAGATGGACAGATGGACAAAGATAGATGCAGGCAGGTAGGCCATTTCCAGGCAGTAGGCAGGGAAGCAGGTGGACTGTCATGCAACACGGTGGTCAGATTGCGCTAATTTTCTCCCACTCGGCGCTGATTGGCTTGTTGTGTCACGAGACAAAATGGGCAATGGCGCCTAAGAAAAAACTTCGCGCATGATTGAGCCGCAGTATTTGCATAAACTAAATGCTTTTGTGGAACTTAGTCTCCTTTATAACGCGGCAAAATAATTTGGCTTCAATAATATTGTGAGGAAGGGGTACCTAATTTATGGTTTTTGTCCTTTTATAAAGATTTTCTATGTGGCCCATTCCTTCGACAATCGAGTTTAAACTCGAATTTCTCTCGCTAATACACATCGGTTTTGTTGTTTTTGTGTTGCTAACTTGAGATTGGATAAAATGAGTTCTTATGTCCCATATTTTTTCCAAATTTTGAACGTCAAATTCAAGAATATGTCTCCAGGGTACCCTTCTTGGTGCACATTTTTTCATATTTTGATGACTGGAACACTTAAGATCATGACTTGCAGAAGTCATATTTTAGTTTCGTATCATGGCTTCCAGAAGCGATGCTGACGATGTCGAGAAAACGTAAGGAAAATTGCTTTTAAACCTATGTTTTGAATGTAATTTTTGAAGACTTCCGCCATCTTTAATTCGCTGTTGTTTGCTTTGAACTAAACGAGGGCTTGATTGATCTTATATTATTCTAGGGACGAAAATCTTTGCAAGAAGAATCGGCGGTGTTCCAAAGATGATGGGCATCAAGGGAAATGTAATTCCAAAAGAAAATGTCGCTCATTTTGGTTGCATTCAGTTCCTCATGTAAACCACTCTCTTAAGAGAGAGTTTAATGAGGAATCTGAGAAGACGATTAATGAGTATGAAGCAAAGCTGGCTCGAATAGGCGATGTTGAAGAGCGTGAACAACAACTTTCATTAAGGGAAGCCGAAATTGATAAATTGAGGGATGACTCTGGTAAGTAAAGCTAACAATTAGAATCGACAGAGTTTATAAGTTATCTTGATTGTAATTTAAGAATTTCGAATTTGTTGATGTGTTTCCTGGTTCTATCCAAAACATTGATAATAATACAGTATGGAAACTGTATCATGTTGCTTTCAATTGATTAACTGTCATAAATACTCTTTATACAGTGTCTGTATGGGTTATACAGTACATATAATTTAAATTGCTTTATATTTAAATTGATGCCAAGGATATTTGAATAGTGAATCTGTGATTATTACTAATTGTAAATGCTACAATAATATATGTATAGAACACTCAGAACAGAGCTGTGAGCTATCCAAATTGCTCGACACGGCTAAGATCTTGGCTTAATGTATAAGAAAGTATTGTTTTTTTCAGCAGTCTGTTTATATGAGGCAGACGGGTTACTTGCCTTGCTGAGATCTCAGCAATAAGAGCCGGGATCTCACCCGAGCAAGATGGCAAGTATGCCATATAAACACTTCTGACCGAGTTATTCTATCCTATTCTATCGATTTATTTCATCCTATTCGGGGAATAGGATAGAAGAATCTAATGTTTACATTTCAATTTTACCCACTGTTAGAAACATTATTACAAGCTCAAAAGCAAGAAACTGAAATTCAACAGAAAAAAGTAGACCAGCTGAATAAAGAGTATGAGAAGTTGAAAGTACTCCTTCAACAGACGCAACAAGCATGGTCTAAACGAGTAAAGAATGGCACTACATTTGCAATGGTTAATGATAGCAGCAACAGTACTCGTTTTCGCCGCCGCAAGGAAACAAGTGATATACTGAGTTGCGTGCATGGTGGAGAAGAAGGTGCAGTTTATGGTGCATGGGATTTCATTGCTGCCAATGCTTCCAAAGAAGTGATAGATAAGTTAATAAGTAGTTATAAAAGGGGGAAATATTTACAGGGTTTTTTTGGAGAAGCAGTCCATCACTTTAATAATTCTGAAGATGCATTGAAGCAAGCTGTTGCAATGAAGTATCAGAATTTTCTTTCGCGAAGAAAATTTAATCTAATTTGTAAAACCCAAAGTTCTGTGTTCAATGCTGAAAAGGAAATTTGGTTACCCAGAAATTTAAAATGCATGGATATTGAAGTATCACTACCTAAAATAATGAGTGACTTGAAGGTTGATAAGTTTGTTAAGAATCTAGATATAGGTGAGTTGTCTCCTATCCCTCACTGCTCTGGTGTATCCCGCACCATTACAGGTTTAGTATACATGATATTAAACTTGTACTTGGGGTCACCACGTCTTTATAATGGTATGATATGGTTTAATGAGAATGTAGATCACTTCATATTTCAGTTTTCAGATGACGGTGCTCCTGAAACAAGTGAGTTGGGAATGTGCATTGGGTCACTCACTTGTTGGAATTTTGGAGGCATGGTAAGGAGTAGGGATTACCATTACTTGCTGCATTGTCTGAGTGTGTCAGAGAAAGATCCAGTAATGGAGGATCTCTGGAAACAACACACGGATGAGATGCAGATTCTTCAAGGGAATCTCTTCAATATTTGTGGCCATCAATGTACTGTTGAGTTCCAACCCAGTGCAGACCAGTCTTGGCAAAGCTGGGCAAATAATGAGCTGAACCAAGCAGCTACATACCCCTCTCCCTATGCCAATGTGCATAAGGGAGATTTGCACAAAATGGGTCAGACCATTGGCTCTACTGAGAGAGATACATGGAAACTGCCCACCCCAGGAAGGAGGGAGGAAGCCCTAAAGAAGCTGACGGTATTTAAAAGAGGGCTTTCCAAGCAATTGACACCTGCCCAAATTCACAGTCGTGAATTGGAATTCATGGCCAAAAATGGTATTAGACAGGTGGGACCACCCAGGATTGGAATATTTGCAGACCGTCAAAGACCAGAGCCTGTACACAATGAAATAAATGCATGGCAACATATGCTTAACATAATATACAAAGAGGCATTGCACCGGGGAGTTGTGGAGATATTTTTGAACACACTAAGCTCCCCAGTACATGAATCTGGTGTTGTGCCATCCAACACTAGTGGTTGTGGGCTTTCATTTGTTGCCAAAATTATTAGGGAACATTATGAAAACAGTGAGCAAAGAAGTAATAATCTTACTTCAAGGCTCATAGGGAGACAAGCTATAGCATTGGCAAGATATGGTTACAGGTTGGTTGACTGTCTTGAGGTAGCACACGAGTCCCCTTCTGAAAAACTGAAAAGGCAAGCTTTAGGAAAAGCAGTGCAATACCTTAGAGATGCAGGAACACTCTTTAACAAGATAGATACCAACCTACCTGAAATACTTCGACTGAAGGAGTCTTTGACATTGTATTTTAACCTCTTGGTACTGTTTTTTCCCTGCCTCTGTGAATGTAACAGTCTGGACAATGGCATATGCCTTGTCATATCATGCATCTTTGCTTTATAACCAATACAAGGTTGGCTATGGCATTATATCGATGCAAGCTAAGGAGTCAAAACATGCAGGTATAAAATATGATCTCGCACTTACTAATCGGTCCAAAGCCACAAGCACATTAGGAAAGTGGTGGCAAGTTATGCGGGCCAACTATGTGCGGGCTTTTTACTTGCCTAAGCACCATCCTATGCCATCAGCATATCTTTCACACTATGAATCTAGATTACCTCCTCATGTGAAAAATACACTTGTCTGTGAGTGTGGGAGGGATAAAGACTGTGAGGGCTCAGAGTGTTCCTTTTGTGAAGAGTGTAAACCTGTTGTCGATTGTGCAGTGAAGGAAGCCCTTACTCAAGATATCCTTGAGGTTCTTAAGCCAGTGTGTTGTTCGACTTGTGCAGAACGATTTCCTGACCATATTTCTTGTGCCTCTCATGTTAAGTCAATTCATGTCCTGCAAACTAGTACTACAGACATGGATTTACATGTAAATTCTAAGAATCTCTCAATCAAACAACTGCGAGAAGAGCTGAAAAAGCGAGGGTTGAACACAGGTGGCAATAAAGACCATCTTTCAAGAAGACTTGAGGGTTACTTAGCATCTGGTCCTCTTTAGGGTTCTATCTTTCATTTCATGTTCTCTTGTTGTTTTGCAACAATTTTGTGCAAGTACATGTAGATACATGTACATTGTATATGTAAACTAAACTATTGTGGTAGATTTATTTCACCATTGGCCCCCAGTGGGTCTCACTTTCACGAGTAAAATTGTCTGGTGTTAGACAGAGTAAAATAATCTGGCACTGGACACAGTAAAATAGTCTGGTGTTAGATAGAGTAAAACAGTCTGGTGTTAGACACAGTAAAATTGTCTGGTGTTAGACAGAGTAAAATAATAGTCTGGTGTTAGACAGAGTAAAAATAATAGTCTGGTGTTAGACAGAGTAAAATAGTCTGGTGTTAGACAGAGTAAAAATAATAGTCTGGTGTTAGACAGAGTAAAATAGTCTGGTGTTAGACAGAGTAAAATAATAAAAAGGCCAGTTTGAAGGTTTGTACTAATATATCCATAAAGTAAACCAAATATAATTCCAGATACAAAATTTACTCAAAGGGTTGTGGAACATAATTATATTATTCATTAATAACATATAATATTCCATTTCTGCTGTATTTTTCTATAATTGTAATATACAGCATCACAGTTACAGTAATTAATATAATTATAATATAATGTATATATTAAGGCATAAGGTAAGTCAAATGAATCGTACATGTATGTATGTATGAATACATACTGTAATACTACAGTATATCATATTATACTCTAATGTAAATACAGCAAGAATAGCTTTTAAATACTATATTTTGTAATGATATATTGAAAATAAATTCATTTTACAAATTCATTGGTGTACTGTATGTTACATTTCATGTGCTTGAATTATTGCCTAAAAATATGGCATACACCTTATACAACTGTCACCAAGCCTTGTTTTGGTTTAAGAAGGTAATGCCAAAACAAGACCTGTTGTAAACTGTGTCTTCCTGAGTCGCATGAGCACTAACATGGCTCAGTCCAACTTATAAATCTTGGTCTTTTAACAGATACTAATAAGTACTTGTTTATAAACTGTGTTGAACAAGGTACAACCTATACGTACCATGCCTCACACCTTTTGAGGCAATAGAGCTACTGTATGCTCTGCTTCCACTACAATACAAGACTCAGCACACAACACAGTTTATAAGCAACTGCTTAATAGGAGCCATTGGCTTTGAACATTAGAAGACCTCAGGTAAATACTGACGTATAATTTTCATAATTTTCTAACAATGCCAAAGTCAATACAAAAGTTGACACGAGTGGGATTTGAACTTCCACCTTCAGGATACTGGTCCACAACTCTACGTGTTGACCGGTGGTATCCTGAAGGTGTGAGTTCAAATCCCACTCAAGTCAACTTTTGTGTTGACTTCAGCAGTAAATACTGTGTACACTCTACACTGTATTATTACTTGGGCTACATGTGGTAGGCTGAGTCTAGGTTTCAGCTTGGTTTTATCCCTTGGTTTTTTTTGGGTGTCATGATTTTGCACATTTTACTTCTGCTACTATTCATGCTTCCGGTGAGTTGTTTAAAAGCCATGTGACTGAAGGGAGGCCGTGAGGCATGTTGTAAGTTCTTTGCCCCTTTTGCTTTTGGAGTTGGACAAAAAGTTTAACAGCTTTGCCTTTTGATCAAGGTGTTCTTGCACGTTGTTGGTAGATTTTGAAATTGACTGACTGACTTTGTAGTTAAATAGTGATCAGATGTGGCAGGCAATAGCTTGATCGTAAATATGTCGACCAGTGTGAAGTATCTTGTTAAATATTTAAGCACTCTATGCACCTGTCAATATTAAGCCCCAGGGGGAGGGGGGGGGGGTATTATTTGGGGCATTTGACTTCATGCAAATTTCTGATCAAATGGCCCACCATAGGGCAATAAGGATTGGTCAAATGCTCCACTGTCAGGCAGTAAATACTAATGTTTATATGAATAATTGCCCCTATATGGTTCAAATAGCCCCACCCTCGGGGGCCCACAATGGTAATAAAATTCTTGAGGGTGAGGATGGAATAGATGATCAAATGCCTGACCTCCCCCTGGGACTTAGCATGGGTGCATTATATATATATATATGAAAATTGTCTTAACGAGGATAAACAAGCACATAATGACAATCTTTAAGTTGTATTCATAGCAAAAGTCGAAATGAATAGTAAATATATGACATACATGTACATCACTGGTTCTTAATAATAACTAATGCTAAAATCTTACATGTGTTTACTCTCGTTAATTTTAACTCAATTCTCATATATGTATTTTCATGAAGAATCCTGATTCATAAGTGCCTGTAAACTGCTATCTATGACAAAATCATCTTTAGTATAACGCTGCACATAAAAGGAAATTGTGACAACTTCCTTTTGTGTGCAGTAATCCATACAGAGTGGGGTTGTACCTGTCACGGCTACTATGGATCTGCCATTGTAAACAGACAGCATTCTCTCCCCTGGTGTCTTCGATGGTACCCTTTTAAAATGCCTGTACGCAAGAATACTTTCTCCACTGAATCGAGCTGGTGAAAACAGTTTAGATGCGGTGTCCAACGTTGAGATTGTGGCATAGTGTTTAATGTTATTGCCCTTTTCCTTGCTCTGTATATCGCCAGAATATCCTCTGACAAGAATAAGTATGTGCCGGTAAATAGACCATGGCACCGAAATAACAAGGGGATTCACCAAACCAGTAGCTTTGGATCGACAGAGTTTGTTTCGAAAACCTTCACCGATCTGTTTGAAGTAGAAGTCGATTAATGGCCCAGCTAACTCGATTTTATTGCCTATCACCTCCTCAAGCAAACCATCCATGTTTCCCATACCAAAATCCGGTTTTCTTTTCGCGTCTCGCACCTTCCTTAGCCATTCACCTTCAACTTGAAATTTCAACGCTACAACCGATGAATTCCAAAATTTCTTTCCTCTCTCTGTATCATTAACAGTCGATTTCAAATCCAGTTCGTCCTCACTTCTGGATGGGCCGGCCGCCATTGCTGCCGGCAGAATTTATAAAAAACACGGTATACCGCTGTGAATAACGAGCCCGCACAAGTGGGAGAAATTTCTGCATATTTGACCACCGTGCAAATAGGTAGGTAGATAGGTAGGTAGGTAGTGACTCAATACTTACTGACAGATACTTTACATAAAGAATGTAAAATTCATCATTTTTTGAGCCCCTCGTCCCCTTCCTCGGCTCCCTCGTCCCCTTCCTCGTCCCCTTCCACCCCTGTTCCCCCGGTGGTTCTGGGGAGGCTCAGGGCAATTGGCCTTGTGATGGCCATTTTTGTCAGAGTTCCAGCAATCTAAAATAGAAATTGTTAAAAAGTAGTTGGTTAAAAATGCAACTCTACTCTGATGTTCAAGGAAAGTATATATATTATCCTTAAGATACTTACTTCCACGTTTTCGGCCGTATGGTTGGTATCGAATTTTACTTTGCTCTAAATGGTGATTTAATTAAGCCTCGGTTATGTTTAGAGTAACAAAATGTTTGTAAAATTATATATCTTTATCGACATCGACATCTACATGTCTATATATCAACATCTACATATCTACATATAGATCTCTATATCTACATATTTCCACCGTTTTACAATATAATTTAGGCCGTCATTTCAAACTATCACCAAATCGAACACTATACGTTGCTCAGGGGTTCGAGATAACGGGGTTCTACTGTGTTGTGACTTTTACCTTTTTCACCACCTAATCCGGTCGGATTTTGCCCATCGGTTGCATTCATTTGTGCCACCGGCGCCACCTGCAATTCTTATGTTCATAAAAAAAGGAAAATAAGATAATCTATTTAGTCCTAATTTTTAGATAATATAGGACTTCATTAATTTAAGGTGTAATTGCACAGTCTATAGTGTCGATACTACACATGATTCCGGTAAGTTTTTAGCCGCCGTGCGACTAAATCAATGAGGTATATTGTCTGACAGTTATTTGTTCATTATCGTTTCCGGATTGATCAACAAGTTGGCTGAAATTCTTTGTCTTTTGATTGAGGTATTCTCCTACGTTTTTCGTTGATTTTTAAAGTCATTGACTAATCTTGTAGTTCAATAGTGTTATGACTGACAACTGTCCGCGCTATTAGCCGGATTCTGGTTTGGAGTTATGGTTTTTAAGGTCCTTCGTCAGAGAGCTCCACTTTTCTCCTTCTCTTTAAACCATTCCCCGCATATACGCGCATGCGCCTATAAACGAAAATTTACGATTTTTATATGATTTTCGGAGTAAAGAAGGTGGTTTATAGGCGCGTCTGCCTATAAAAATTCTCATATCGACGCGCCGAATTTTCGTACCCAGATCCACGCGCGTGGGTCTGGGTACGAAAATGCGTGCCTCTTCTTAATAGTTCAAAATGTCAATCTGGGCATACTTTACGGAAAACGAATTATTTCGCTGCGACACTACAATTTATAATAGACAGTAGGTTTCGGCTCCGTTTGTTATTTTTATTTTTCTTCGCCACACAAAATTGCAAAATTCCATAATCTCAGGCGGCTGTACTCGCAGGCTAAATACCATCACGCAGCGTATATTGCAAAACTGTGAGCACAGAAACGCCTTCTATAAGCTTTCTTGTAATAAATATGCTCACTACGTTTACAACTGCAGACACTGATGGCGGTATAAAATCTGCACTAATAGATTCTGAGCTATTTATACGTTCGCTTGTTGTCGATCGTCTAGGTATAAATATACTTCGTTTTACTGAGTAACCGCTTGCTACTTAGTCTAACAACTACAAAACGTTGGTAATAAGCTGCATAAGCAGCAAATAATGAAAAAAAAAAAAAACACTGATAAACATGTACTAAGTCGAAATGTCGAACTGCGTGAACGTCTAGATTATTAAACGCCGTGGAGTTAGCTACAAGTTCGTCGCTCCACTGATGCTTTTTCACTAGCGGCTGGCGAATCGGCTGGTTACTTCTTGGTAACTTCACGGGGTTGTCTATAAAATGATCTGTGGGTTATTTTGTACTTTTCAACAACCGCTTAATTAATATGTGCACGTA
Source organism: Paragorgia papillata (assembly GCA_035771165.1). Taxonomy (NCBI): domain Eukaryota; kingdom Metazoa; phylum Cnidaria; class Anthozoa; order Scleralcyonacea; family Coralliidae; genus Paragorgia; species Paragorgia papillata. The sequence continues at coordinate 183,409 of JAWNZC010000175.1, read as the reverse complement.
GGCTATGCCAAGCTGCATTGATATGAGTAGCCCGAGTGAACGCCAATAGTATGCGTCTTGTTTAACGTAAAAAGTATGTGTATTATTAAAAAAAGGTATTGTGTTGATGTCCATGAAACTCGCAGCTTTTGATCGTTTAAAGGCAAATTGCGCCTATATACGAATATAAGCGCAGGAGTCTTCATCCGAAATGCGCTTATATGCGGCATGAATCTAATTACCGTCGTTTGCACCTAAGAAAAACACCGCCCGTCAAAACATGTTTAAAATATGTTTAAAAGTTAACCGTTTTTAAATGGACACCGTGGCGTGTGATTGGCGAGACGTGATTGGCTAAGAGCACAAACATGTGCGTATCGAAGGAAAACATAATATGTTTCCCAAGAAGATTGTTATTTTTGACGTTGACATTAAAACAAGTTTTGACGGGCGCGGTGTTTCCACTTTCAGACTTAATCCAAGTCTAACTTTAAAGGTGCAAGCGACTGTACCGCTTAATCTTCATTTGACGCGTGTATCGACTTCGTTATCAAAGTTTGTGGGATTTTTAAACTGATTTTAAAGACCATTTAATAAAGTTTGGAAAATGTATTTGTTCTTACTGTTTCCAAAAACCGTCAAATGAAATTTTACCGTCGTCCGACCAGAACTATATTCGTATAGAAAATTATGTTTAGCTCAAATGAAGAGATATGTAATCTTACCAAAAACAGTCAGCCATATTGTTCGCAACACCGGCTTTTAAAAATATGTAAACACTTTATTGACGACGCCATCGGCAATGACTACACATATGAGCGATACTGAAAAATCCAGTATTATATATTATATTATATAAAAATCCAGTATTATATAAGTTAAGTACTATCTATAAAAGACTAGAATCGTTCGAATTTAATTCATCGTATCGTACAGATGTTTATATCAAAAACAAAAACAATTCCGAAATTTTCCTTGTATCTTTATTCCTTTGTTTGTGATAAAAGTAAAATCTATTGTCAAAAATGAAGATTCGCAGCATGGACTAGAAAAACAAACATGTTATGTTTTCCGCCAAAGCATTGTTAATCCGTTTTCGTTCCTTTATATACAGTTGAAATTGACACAGTGAGACCACTGAAATATTAGTTGTTCATTTGCCACTGCGAACAATTTTTACGTACGATTGCAGACAATTTTTTTATGTTTTCTGGCAGAATTAATTTAACACGTGTCCATTTTTGGGGTTTCCGTTCCTCGGTTTTGGTAATACATTTTTTTGGGGGGGATAATTAAACCTCGTCAATTTATGGCGGGAGTTTATATTAAAAGAACATATAAAGATTACGTAAAAGTAAACTAATTTAACGCAAATAATAGACTTTTATATGTCATATATTAAAGAAAATGTCGTACCTTATATAAAATAATGTAATTATTCATCTCAAATATAACATGATAAAACAAAATACAAATGTCGATAGAGTAACAAATATGCCACAATAGCAATGTGAAAAATCCGCTTTTTCTGCATTGGTTGATACTGTCAAGTACCATTATTATGTCCATGTATATATATTTATTTATATTTGTTTTACTTACCATTTGTGGGTCGCGCCATTTCAATATCGGCGGCTTGCGCAACTGGTTCATGTTCTATAGAAAACACAAAATATTCAGACTATAATTACAGATAACGCAAATATATACAATTGATATTAATATGCATTTATGTAAGTAAAGTATGCTTTGTAAAGTATGCTTACCTGGTGCTTAAAGTATGCTTGCCTGATCCTCGCTAATTTCTATTTAATTTAAGGGGGGGGAAAAGGCAATAGTATTTTAGTGTCAATTTTCCTGTCCCTTCGTCTATCCTGTATATTTTTCTTTTTGCCCCTCTAACCCGTAATACATACCATTTGTTGGTGTGGACATCTCGAATAACAATACCGAGAGAAAGTTTGCGATTTTTAGTATAAATGTCGACTGTTCAAATAAAAAAACACGTCCTCAGGATAGAGCACTTGACAGGTTTTTATTCAGCTCAACCAATCACGTTTAGCCAGTCTCACGGTGATTTGTTCCACGTTCCCAATGTTGCGGCGTCATTAATTTATAACATTGCTTGTTTACTGTTTTAGCTATACCGGTAAACTCTTTAAGAATTTATATCGTTTCATTCCTAGTTTTTCTATCAAAATGAAGGTAAGGGCCGTAAGACCGATAGTTGAATATATCATATTTACATACTATACACATACAGACATATTAAAAGATAATAAATGTTGTTTTTCTGTTAATAGCGATATAACAAGAAATCTAAGCGAGTATATAACTTTGATGTCGTTCACATTGCTGCTGCAATGTTACGAGTCGAAGGTAATCCCAATGAATCATGGAGATCGAATGATTCATTTTGGGCAAAGGTTGCTGCTACGATCAATGGTAAGGACGATATACTGGTTAGAAAGAACTTGTACATGCTCTGGCGAGAGAATCGAAAAAATTTGAGGAACCATTATTCGTCGCAACAAGAATTAAATAGTGAAAAGAATAAACGATTCATGGTAAGTTCCAATTTGATCCATCGATGGATGTGAATATATAATTATATTATAATTATTTCTTAACCATTCAAGTACAGGCAATCGCTAATCTAACATTTTTTAATTTTGTCCCTACTTTGAGCAATTTTGTTGTTTTTACCTTGTCATCAGTGGCGTAGGCGACGGGGGGCGGTCGCCCCCCCCCCCCCCCCCCCAAATGGTCTCCAAGACCGTTCTCGTGAAAAGTTAAAATCCGTGGAGAAACTTGTAGGGGGGGGGGAGGGTACAGTTGCTTTAAGGCCAAGTGAGTAGACTAGTAATGTGTTATATGTTTAGCAGGCATGCATATGCTATAAATTACAACTATACAAAATGCCGCCAACTTGTTTTTATATTTACAACTTGTTTATAAATAAATCTAAAGATATTCTGATGCGTATCATTCTACATTCTGGTTTGATTTAAACAAAATTATGTAATTTATGGCTTTCAGATTACTCTTAAATACTTGCCTCAAAATGCAGGAAATAGTGTGTCAGAGACCCTAGAAATGCAAAATTTTCTGGGGGCCTCCGGACCCCTAGGAGATAGAGGTTCTTGCCGCCACAAACCCAAGACCCTGGCTACGCCACTGAGTGAAAATTTCGTTAGAAAGAGATAATTTATGAATTGTGTTTTTTGGTAATAAAGCGTTGAGAAACATTTTAATAAAGCCGACACAGTGGCGCTTGTCTAGAAGCACTTAACTGGCTTCATTGTCAAAATTGATGTAAACAGCTTTATACTGTAGACAACTCTTGACTTTAAAGGGTACTAGCACCAAAAATCGCGTGTCGATTTTTTTACGTAAAATTAAACTTTAGCAAACTGAGTCAAAAAACTTTAGACTCTCAAATTTTTAACTAATTATATATGTGTATTGAAGCGAGGGGATTGTTGCGTTAATATTAAAGCTATCCGCCGGAATATCCGCTATCCGCTATCCCGAATCCAGTATATACATTTTAAATCTTAAATTTACCAACCGATTTATACCCAGACGTATTTCCCCGCCATTGTTTCTCCCTATTCGGATATTCGATTCCCTATTTCGATGACTATTTGGATTCATTCCTTGTTTGTTTTTTCGCTTATTGGCTTTTCGATCGTTAAATAGAGTCGCTTAAATCACTTAGCTTATAAACAGAACCATTCTCAGATAACGATTGATCGGATTGAATTCACCGATTGACCGATAGCTCTACATGTACGAACGCGAGCCATTTCTGTGACGTACTACCTTTTTATCCTATCACACCCAGTGAACTCGATGTATTACCAAAACCGATGATGCGCGGCATGGCCCAAAATGAACATGTCATGTTTTCCGCCAAAACATTAACGAATCCGTGTGCATTCCTTAGCCTTTGAAATTGACACCGTGAGATCACTGCAATATGATTGGTCCATTTGCTACTTTTGAATTCTCTAGCCAAAAAGGTTTAGGGATGGAGACGGTTCGTCAATGTTTTGGACATAAATCATGACGCGTTTTCTTGGGGCCATGCCGCGCATCATCGGTTTTGGTAATAAGTTAAAATCAGATATCTATAACGCTAACGTTCGTGGGGCGAAGTGAGGCAAAGTTCTAGGCCCCTGCGCGGTTTGCAGGTAGGTTTCAGTCTCCCACAAAATATTTTTTACACGGCCACCGGTCTTGACCGGACTGCGAAGGCTCGAAAAGGTTTGAAAAATTATTTATTGAATTATTTTATCACGCTTTGCTAAACGTGCATTTTAAATTTTGATTGTTGTGCTATGCTGCCGAACTAATTGTGCAGTGATTGTTTAATTTGTTGCTATAGTAAAAGTCATTGTCTTTACAAAACGTGCACGAAGTTTGTCAGACGTCAGTAAAGAAATTAAATCAAACTTTTCGTTATATATTATAAACCATATATTAGAGTTTCGACACTCCAAAGAGGATAAAAAGTAAATAAAAAGTATTCCAAATTCGTACAGAAAACAACAACTAGCCATGAGTAAACGTGAAAAATAAACAATCTAGTTGTCCGTTATTTCTTAAAATATCATGCCGTTTAACACATTCGAACAAAAAATTAAAGGAGCAGAAATAAGAAAATGACATTAGATGTATATTATGAAATATCAAGTATCAATACGTCTTCAAACTCGTACAAGAGTAGCTTTCTCACTCTTGTTCTCACCTTTTCAGCTGGCTGTTTTCATCCTTAGCCATCAAAAGGACGTCTGTTTTCTCAGCCTATTTTCATCCCTAGCTTGAATTTACTGTATAGTTTTGGACTGCTATACTGTGAATAAAACAACAACAGCACTACACAACAATAGGAAACCATTAAAAGCACGTTTAGTCTGATAAATAATTTTTTCAAACCTTTTTTCGAGCCTTCGCAGTTCTGCTCAAGACGGGCCGCGGCTGTGTAAAAAACATTTTGTGGTAGACGGCCTACCTGGAAACCGCGCAGGGGCCTGGAACTTTTTGCCTCTCTTTTGGTTTAGGTGTTAGCGTTCCAGGTATCACTGGCCGTGATTTTAACTTACATCGAGTTCACTTACATCGAGTTGTTTTTACTAGAAATACATAAACGCAACAAACCCCTCACCTGCTGTAACGGTATTCCCCCGTTTATATATATAGATATATATATACATATATATACATATATATATATATATATATATATAATGCAAATATCCAGATCGCTCAAATTGATTCGCATTGTAACACGCGTGTGAAGTGGACTTAACGCATGTCGGGATTAGCACCCTCACCGGGCTCCAGGCCTTCGGCCCTACCCCCGGGCTCGGGGTTAATGTGTTATTACAAAAAGAGTCATTTTCATAGGTTTATTCTTGGATCGCACGCAAAAAATGGCCTAGCCTAGATCAGATTTTTATGCACGTGTCTGCTTTTTTATTATTTCGGATAGAGTGGATACCATCACAATTTGTTAATTTACCGTAAAGTTCCGAAAGTAGCCGGGGAGGCTATTTAATACGGGTTTTGGAACCACAATGTTACTTACAGGGGGTGGCGGCTAATTTCAAGGCGCGGCTATTTTTGGGGTGAAAATTGCGTTAGAAAGAGAGAATTTATGAATTGTGCTTTTTGGTGTAATAGCTTTGAGAAACTTTTAAAGCAAACACAGTAGCGCTTGTCTAGAGTCAATGCAGTCTGAAATGACTTCATTGTCAAAATTGATGCAAACAACTTATGCAGGTTTAGGGGCAGGTTTAGAGGTGGGGTCGCGGGTTGGGAATTATTTCCTTAAAATACACGATTATTGTTAATTCTATTCAGTTAATTCTAAATTAACGACAATCAGCATATATCTCTCATATAGAATTCAATATTATCCTGAATTGTGAAGTGGTCTAGAATTCAGGATCTGACCCTGAATATTAAAGAAATTACCACCCTAAGCCCCTAGCCTAACCCTCATCCCACCTCTGAACTAACACTAACCCCGAGCAACCATAAATATAACCAATTCCCCCGGTTGCCTCAAACCTAACCACAACCATCCTGGAAGAAAGCGGCTCCACTTCTCAGACCCCGAATGGCAACCACAACAAATGTAATAACATGCGTTCTTTTGCACGTAAAAATAGAACAATGAAAGCATTAATTATTAACATAAAGGAATTGAAAAGTAATGCTCTTGGACTATCTTACTTATTCAACTGAAAAATATTCCAAGCCTAAATTCCCGAAAAAAATCCAGAGGAATTTCAACAAATATTGATTAAACATTAATTTCTTTTGAATTTTCCTTATGAATTATTAATGAATTTTACAATTATATATAAATATCGGCTTTTATTAATCTTTGGCTTTGCATATTAACGCGTATCCAAAAAAACGTACCGTGGTTGAAAAGTTACTTAGTTGTTATATCTATAATTGCAGACTGTAGTTGACGGAACTGAAATTTCAAATTGTTTTGAAAGCCTGGATGATGAATTAGTAAGTTTAACTTGATTTTCTATACTTCTCTCGTAAAATGATTGTTTAAATTTTTGCAATAAGTTAGTTAATTATAAATATTTTAGTTTAATTTGCATGTTACTTTTTTATGTTATAAGGATCTTCAGAGCAGTGAAGATGATAGATTCGAGCAGCAACTAGATGATGTGATCTGGGAGAATAACGTAAGTTATAAAATTGGCCAACTTAATTTTATTTATTGGTATCACCCACTGACCTGTATATAAATTACTTGAACAAAAATGTGTCCCAAAATGACCACTGACTTGTATATACATTTCCTGGCAAAGAAATTGTCCCAAAATGATGGAATAACAAAGATGACATTGCATGGAGTACTTTGTTCATGGTATAGACCACTGATGCGTGTTAAAACTACGAAATGTTTTTAAACTTTGACATTTTTTAAATGAGATGAACGCATAACAAAACATAATTTACCACAAGAACGTTTTTGAATTGAAAAACTTATGACATAGATTCAGAAAAGGATTTCAACGCAACGTTTGATTAATGAACTAAAAGCAAACGTTTATCAGGTCTGTGCTGATGTAAAAAATCTTCTGAAAAGCTCGTTAAAATAACTTTTTACTTTCAAATTGAGCCAAAAGTGATAAATCTGTCATAAAAAATTTGATCAGTGGTCAATACTATGAGCAAAGTACTCCAATTTTCACCTTGCTTACGCCATGATCTGGGGATAATGTTTTGATTCAACGCTTACGTGACCCTGATTCGAACCCTTTTGGTTAAGTAGAACGATATATACTTCTTGCAAAATACACGTTTACAATAACTATAATATTCCAAATGGTTATTCTGTTGCATATTTCTTAGGGAGTCGGTGCGACAATACCAGTTGATGACGATTCAAGGGAAAACCTGTACAGGCACACGCAGAAAAAAGGTTTGAAAACAAATAGTAAGCATGTAGGTAACAAACGTAAGCGTGTTGATAACAAAGATAGTAATTTTCAAATACAATGCGAAGATTTTCCCCCTTTAGACAAAGATGTAGTAACTTTTTCAGAACAATCTAAGAAGTCGAGAGTGTCACTGCAAGAAGGAACTATGACCAAAATGCATACTCTCGATGGCTGCCTTAAACAAAAATCAATAAAAAAAGACGAAGGTCGTAAAAAAGATATTACCCGAGAGGAATACAAGTGTAACAAACACGAAGTAAAAGAAGTAGAATTCAACTGCCTGGACGGAAACGAAGAAGAAGGAAAGGATGAAAAACAAGGAAAACAAATAAATTACCAAGACCAAGAAACACAAACGATAGATGAAGATGGAGATGAATATGGAGATGAAGATGAAGATGAAGATGAAGATGGAGATGGAGATGGAGATGGAGATGGAGATGAAGATGGAGATGGAGATGGAGATGGAGATGGAGATGGAGATGGAGATGGAGATGGAGATGGAGATGTTGATGAAGATGAACATGGAGATCGAGATGGAGATGGAGATGAACATGAACATGAACATGGAGATGGAGATGAAGATGAAGATGTTGATGAAGGTAAACATGGAGATGGAGATGGAGATGGAGATGAAGATGTTGATGAAGATGAACATGGAGATGGAGATGGAGATGAACATGGAGAGGAAGATGGAGAGGAAGAGGATGATGAAAAGGAAAAGAAAGAGGAAGAGGAAGATGGAGATGATAATGGAGATGAAGATGGAAGTGGAAGTGTTTGTGAAGATGAAGACAAAGACCAAAATGAAGACCAAGCTGAAGAACAGGATGAAGATGAAAATGAAAACGAAGATGAAAAGGAAGACAAAGTTGGTGAAGTTGAAGGTGAATATGAAGTAGATAATGATAAAGATATAGATATAGATGGAGATGGAGATGTATATGAAAACCAAGATGACGGTGAAGATAAAGCTAAGGCGAAGGTGAAGATGTAGAACAAGATAGATTGATGGAGTTGGTGAAAGAAGAAGAACAAGATGAATATATAAAGTTCAAGGCAGATAAAGATGAAGATGAAGAACAACATGGATATCTAGATCAAAAGGAAGATCAAGAACAACATGAATATATAGACTTCGATGAAGACGATGACGAAGAACAACATGAATATATGAAGTTCGAGAAATTTGATGAAGAACGACACGAATATATGGAATTCCAAGCAGTTGAAGAACATGATGACCATAAAGATTGCAAAAAAATATAAAAAACAAATGAAATTCAGAGATCAAGATGAAGATGAAGAACAAATGAAAGTTATACATGAAGAGGAAAACAAACAACAATATGAACAACAGGATAACAAAGATTACAAATTATATAGAAAACGCACAATAGTTGAAAAAGGCGGAGACGATAATGTAACTCGCATATTGCATGAAATGGAACAATCGGCAACGGAATCGACAGAAAAACCTTCAGAACCAATTATGAAGTCCAGAGTGTCTACCCGAGAAAGGCGATTGCCCAAAGTGTATACACCTAATAGTAACATGAACGAAGTTTACTGTTTCTGTCAACAAGAAGACTGTGGATGGTATATCATTTGCAACTTCACAAAGGGTAAATGCTTGAAATACTATCACCCACAATGTGTGGGTTTGAAATGGATTAAAACACGTGAAGATGCAGCCGAGTACAGTAACTGCCCGGATGGAAAATCGTATAGATGTCCAATGTGTTCCATTGAAAGTGAAGTGAAAAGAAATGCTGATAGTCCAAAGGGACGTAGAGACAAATATGCACAGTACAATGACAATTGTAATAGATTCTGCAAAAAAGAAAAACAGTGTGAATATGAAACCAACAAAAACAGAGGAAATCAGAAAAACCGTACAAACTACCAAAAAACCGCAGGAAAAGGGGAATATATTTACTACGTAGAGGATGAAATAAAACAAAAATATGCAGAACACGAGGAATATAAAGAACAAGAAAAATGTTCATATACAGAACAAATGGAAGATGATGAGCGCAATGAATGTATAGTTGACCACAAATATAAATACCAGAAATACGAAGGACAGGCAAAAGTAGAAGAGAGTGACGAGTATAATGAATGGTTAGAATATGAAGAACATAGTATTAATGAACATGAAGTATACCACAATGATGAGCAAGAGCAAGATGAGAACAAAACATGGAAAAGTGATGTCTTATATGAAGACAATAGCAAACATACATTCAGTGCAGGCAGAACACCGAAAACTACAGGTGCACGGATTAAACAAAGATCTCGTCTTGTTTCTGACCTTTTGAACAATTTTGAAGTTACGGATGATGCCGATTCAGATGAAAATGCGTCACATAATTCAATTGATTCACAGTCACCTATAAGCATGTCAACAATGGCAAGTAGTAAAGGGAGGGATGTACATTTTCTTGATAAAGACACGACAATGGACACAGGAGACAACCACATACAAGATAATCTAGAATTGAGTGACAACGAAGATGTGTTTAATGTGGAAGATGTAGACGATATAGAACTTACGGCAGCAGATTGCGAACATATCGATAATGCGACATCTAAATTTATCAATATAAATAATAAGAATAAGTTGCCAGTTTCACATGAAACAATTAGTAGAATGATGGACTGCCCAAATCTACCAAAGAAAGCTTTTTTCCTTGAAGATATACCATCTGAAGCATATTTTCAATTAAGTGACGAAGAGTGGAACAGAATCAAACCTACAATGTTACAGCCAAATACAATGCAATCGTCATGGACGGACATAATGGCACGGCATATGGCAAAGTCTAATGATTTTTGTACATTTAAGTTTAAAAGGCATTACGTGCAAAAAGAAGGGTCACGTAAAAGAACAACGTTATTTGTTTTCATAGCATCTGGAAAATGTATTTTTGAAGACTGTCCGTGTGCTTTTAAGTGGACTATGAAGAGAGATGACTTTATGACTAAACTGATAACTGTGTCATACAAAGGAGCAGTGAAACACGCAGCTGGCGAGAGGCAGTCCCGTTTTTTACAAAACGATGAGAGGAAAACAATGGTTGATGAATTTCATAAAGGAACTGAAAAACCCTCTAAGGTGTATCAAGAACTTAAAGAGAAACTATCGAGCAATGCCAAAGCATCTGGAAATAGATCTGGCTGCGGAGTTCAATCTACAACAATAAGAAAGATTTCCAGTGAGGCGTTGCAAAAGTGCCAAATGGATAAGGACATAGTGCGATCACTTGACAAAGTCCGAAACGTTTTAATAGAAACTGAAAGTTCGCGCGAGATACCACCTAAAGTTTTACAAGGATTTGTTCACATGATTTGCTTCTTTCCTTTAATTGTTTATATGTGGACAGAAGATCAGATACGGCTTTGGCATGAGCTATCAAGAAAAGATATTGCTTACTTGGACGCAACAGGGACCATCATAGGAAACCATGAAGGAAAGAGAGTTTTGTATTATGCTTTGGTGCTTCGTCACCCACGTGAAGGAAATCCGCCTTTGTCAATAGCAGAAATGATAACAAGCGACCACAGTGCCTCAAACATACGAACTTTTCTGGAAAGAATAAAGCGAGACGAATCGAAAGTGTTCAACGGTCGTGTTACAGTTCCTCGTCAACTAAACACTGACTACTCCAAAGCAATAATTCTAGCTGGACTTAGAGAATTTAACAATGAGTCTTTGGAAACGTTTCTCGACCGAGCATTCCGCATATTGCACAAACTCGCAAAGGAACAAGACTTTACACTCATGATCCTGCATGTAGGATGTAGCCATTTCATGCATATTGTCCACAAGAATGTAATGTCGATGTATGGTACCGTTAGTGAAAAAATACTGATGTATGGTACCGGTTTAACATGTACTGCGTGTCTCTCTTAGTCAACGCACGCACCTTAGATGAGTTTGATTCGATATTGGAAGACGTTACAATATGTTTGCTCAGTGTAAACCAAAACAATATGCAAAGAATGTCGTTTCGCCGCATTTGGGGGCGGATTCACAACATGGAAAATAAAGAATTTGATCTGGCTTCTTTTCAAGAAGCTGTTAAAGTTGAAATAGACCTGGCAAGTGATACGGAGGGATCGGTTTTTATAAAAAACCATCCGTTCAACAAACATTTCAATGATATAATTCAAGCGTTAGAAAAAAAGATATTACATGCAAATAGCTGTCATACTATTAAACCAAACAGAAGCTATTGTCCTAAATTTTTCCGATTTATTCAATCTCATCTGCCAGAAATGCCATTGTGGTCTGGAGTATTGTTAGGATCACTCGCCCGTTATAAAAGTAACGAAATAGAAGACCGTAACGAACTAAAAGACTATCCATACCTGTCATTTACCTCGGCGAACGCCAAGTCTGAAGGTTATATGGAAGGTGCTATGCGACATCTTAAACAAGAAGATTTTCCAGGAAAAAAACGGCTTAGAGCAGATGCTTTTGTATCACAAAATTATAAGCGAATTAGAAGAAGAGTAAATGATTTTGCTGACAGAATACACAGTAATCTACGACCTAAGAAAAAGAGATCGTACAAGAAAAAGGCAAACGATAAAAGTTGTGCGTCTAAGAGTGTGTCGTGTGATCAACAAGATAAGAAACAATCACAGGATAGCTACCACATGGCACAAGAAACGTGGGGGAAAAAGGATCCAGACACCCCTAAACAAAATCCAAAAATCGGTCAGTTCCAACAATCGCCAGTGATACCACTTAGAAAAACAGCAGACATTAAATCAAGGAGACAGATTAGAAATAAAAAAGTGTCAAAGCGATCATCTGGCTTTTTCATTTTTCTTCGAAAAAATAAACGTAAACTACTAAGAAAGTATCGAGATATGTCAGTTGTAACAAAAGTAGCGGCGTCAATGTGGCACGACCTGCCAGAAGAAAAGAAAAACTCGTTTGTTAGAATGGCAGTAAATGAAACCGATATTAAAATAAATACAGAAACAGAACAAATGACAGGAATTTTAGGTAATGATTCGAAGGCAGGTGCAACAAATAACATGACAAATTTTGAAAATACTGAAGATGAAATTGTCTATGGTCATATCCCTTACCAAACATGGGGATATGGGACATATATGGCCCAAGTATGGAAAAAATATGGGTTGAACTATGGCCTATTCATGGGGTAGATATGGTTTTTCTATGGGCTTCTACTCTCCATATCAGAACCATATATATGGAAAATGTAGGAAATTGGCAAAAATCCATAGGATTACCACATTCCTTATGGGAATTATATGGAGTTTCATAGTATTGCCATATATTCAGTACTTTTTCTGCAAACTATGGGAAAACTATGGAAATTCTGTACGAGTTAGTATAACATTGTTTACCTTAAAAGTACTGACTTTTTCTGCAAACTATGGGAAAACTATGGAAGAGGGTATGGTTTTGCTATGGGCTTCTGCCCCCCATATCAGAGCCATATATATGGAAAATGTAGGAAATTGGCAAAAATCCATAGGATTCCCACATTCCTTATGGGAATTATATGGAGTTTCATAGTATTGCCATATATTCAGTACTTTTTCTGCAAACTATGGGAAAACTATGGAAATTCTGTACGAGTTAGTATAACATTGTTTACCTTACATTAAACAATTGGGATTGACTTAATTTGTATGAGAGCCACACATGTCATAGAAAGGTATTTGATAGATTCAATTTAATAAAACCATAATGATTGATTGCAACTGTTCAACCGCAAGGGGTCAAGTGACACAGGATCCAAGAAATGGTTTTTCTATGGGTAACAAATCTAACCATTGTTAATTTCACTACAAAACTATCGCTTAATGTGAACGCTATAATACAAAGCTATTTTCATTATAATATAGCAAACACATTAAAATGTTATGATTTCTTAAACTACATATAATTTATAATTAAGTATAAATTAATAATAATTTATTAATTTAATATAATGTTTGTTTGTTCATTCATTCATTCCAAGACTGTCTACTCAGCTTTCACTTCTTTCCTTCTTTTGTTTTCTTGAATGTTTCCTTTGTCTTTAGTTTTTGAAAAAAATTGCAGGTAGCTCTTGTCACAAATTGAAAACTTTGACTAACATATCCTGGAAATAAAAGGAGAAAATCAATGAATACATGTATATGATATGTGCAATTTACTGTACACATCAATGTGAAATTAAAGACATGACCTGCTAACAACTTAACCCATTGCTACCTTTTTCCTAAATCAAACTACATGTATTGCTAAATTTTGCTATAAGCAGTAACATGGCTACTGTGAAGTGAAAGGAAGGAATGTATAAATTATTTGTTGAACCATTCCTACATTTCTGTGTTAACTACAATAAAACATTAAGGGGCTGTCCAAGTACAAATGGATTAAGATACATGTACTATGACAGCCTCTCATAACATAAAAAATTATCTAGCATTTGATTATAGCTGATAATATAAACACAATAGGCTAATTGTTCTAAAACCATTATGTACATCTTGCATCTAATTTTACAAACTGGTGATACAAAATTAATGCAGTAATCGATTCAAGTAAGGGGGTGTTTACATGAGGCCAGCTTGAACTCGGACCGGCCTGAATTTTGCATTTCAGTTTTTGTTTACATGAGGCCGGCCTTGAAACTATTATAGGCTTGGTTTCGCTGTTGCTTCAAGATTTGTGTCAATTGCCTTAGCTCGTTACCACCAGAGAATCATTATTTTATGTGGATATGACACCATAGTGGGCAACCTGAGATTAGGCTGGCGTGAACTGAATCTCAGACCAGACTCATGAAAATGATCTACAGTAAAAACACTACAACCAACCTAAAGTCAGTCTGGCCTGAGTTCGGGCCAGCCTCGTATAAACATTCCCTAATACTGCAGTACTGGTATAAAACAGAAATCTAAAAATATTCACATGTACCAACCAACTAATTTGACACTACTTTAAATGAGGAGAGGAGAAAACATGGACCTCTGGTAAACCGTGTTGAGGTAACCGGGTCGAGGAGTTCCATGTTTTGTCCTTTCTCTAGAATGGGTTTGTAAAAAAGATATGGCTAATTCTTACAGTTACAACATATACACTACTTTTTCAAGTTTCTCCAGACACTCTTACATCATGGCAATTACATCAAGAAATTACTTACCAATATTTTTACTATCCAACTGCAATAATGCATTTGGTGTCAATGTACATTGTACAGTAGACTAGAAAATGGAAATGACATACAATCAGGGACCAAGACCAGCTGACAACTTGACAGTTGAAAAAGTATAAAATAAAACATATTTCAAAAAATGCCATTCTGAAAACCCAAGGTACGGTAGTTGAGTTAAAACAATTGCAACTACTGTAAAATTATTTCACTTGTTTTAACTCTTATCTTGAGTTTCCAAGATGGCATTATTTAAATTATTTTTTGTTCTACTGTATACAACCAAGAGTTTCATTAATTTTGAAAGGTGACTAAGCTGCTAAACTAAAAGCTGATACCATATCTGAATACTTAACAAAATTTAACTTTAATAGGCAGGGATGATTTGGAAAGTAGCTACCGGAGTTCACTAGCTTATAACAAAATCCTTGAAAATACACAGTATAAATCATTAACACACTAAAAATCTTAGTCTAGTTAGTGAAGATGACTTATAATATCTTAACCCCTTTTAATCCACGTGCTCTTCCACATCAAATAAAATTGCCTGATGTTTTATTTAACAGCTACAGTAGAATAAAAGGTGGCCAACAAGCAATAAAGAGTATAAAGACTTTATAATAGCAGAATGTACTTTTGGCTGTAAGATCTTTTTTGTAAGATTTGAAAAAAATTGTTTTTATAATCAAAAAAACATTTTCCAAACAACTGAACCTGATTACAGCCTGGGTCATACTGTAACATGTGTAGCAAGTTGCAGTGAACTAGTCTTACACACTGCAACTTGTCGTGTAGCATTCCAAAAAGTAGAAGCTGCTTGCTGCCTGCTTCTACTTTCTCTGTAACACAATGCAATTTTTTTTTCATGATGAGCCTACAATCATTGCTAAGATTAGTTGAAACAACTTGAGCAAGTAATGCCATGCTAATTGATAAGCACGATAACTCAAAGGAACCTGTCCAGTCCTTTTGCAACCTTTTCCAAAATACTGTATGTTGTCAAATACTGTACTAGTATATTTTTCCAAAAACCTAGACAGTAAACCAGATTTCTGATTAGGGCTAGAGTTTTTGTTGTTGTTAGGTTATCGAGAAGATTGTTGTTAGGTTACCGACAACATACATTGTATTTTAGAAAAGCCTTGCAAGGACTGGATGGGTCCCTTTCAGTAATCCCTTTTACAATTTAGGTCAAGTAAATTGTCATACACCCCTTTCAATGTTGTTACTCAAAACATGTTATATGTATTAATAATGGCAGATGTCTGAGTGCAAATTGCATGTTTTGAGTTTCACAACATTGAAGCAGGGGGAGGGAGCATTAAACCATCACATGTTAAGCTGTTAGCTTCCAACAATTTTGTCAATGTATGATTATAGGTGAAATCTACATAGTATGAAGTATGTTTATGCCATACAAACCACTCAATATTTTAAATAAAAGAACTATCTCTCAATGTTCAAAAGTAGCATTGTAGCAATAGACAAATAATAATCATTAACCATCAAACATTAATCAGGAGAGGACAAAGTAAAGCGAAACAGCAAAAGATGACTTACCCCAGCCATGCAGAGATGATTTTTCACTCTTCAAACTTTCATAAAGTTTCAGGCTTTTGTAGCATGTAGTTATGCGATTCCCCTGCTATTGAAAAATCCGGTATATGTAAGGAAAATTACAAAATCTAAGCTTCTGTCAGTCGACAAGACGTTAAGAAAGATCAACTGCCACAACCTCTTTGATCTAACTAAAGCCCAAAGATATATCAATATTAACAGAATTACTTACCTTCAATAGTTTGGCTGCTCGTTGACAAACGATACGACAAATAATTCCCACAAGCAGTGAAGTCATTTTTAGAAACAGAGTAGGCAGGAAACTTCGATAGCCCGGACTAGAATGAAGCAGATATCTTCATGTTCTTGGATCAAAACAACAACACGTGAACACGAGAAAGAAACTCGCCAAGATGGAGGTGACAGATATCCCATGATGCTTTGCGTGTGGTGCTCGTTCCCAGTCTATGGCGCCAACACATTTGTCGTTCCCATGAATTTTCACACCAACTCGCCCAATACATAAGCTTATGTTTTAATATGATATATTAAGAAATTGGTATTTTATGTGAAATTTTCGTAACGGATGTGGACTGTGCTACACGTTGTTTGCATTTTTGATTTCATTGGCATAACAGACTGTTTACATGTTTTAATATTGCTTTATATATTTGTTATAATTTTCAATTATTTCATGACTGATGCACTTTTACATATTGTAGTTTCTTCACCTAGGGGGGCGGGGGAGCTGTTTTAGATCCCAATTTAGGTTAAAAACTATCACACATAGTTGTAACTGTCAGTCTCCCACAATTTGAAAGTTCTCAAAGTTCTCAAAAATTATAAAGTTGCTGTTACCAGGTTGGTATGGAAAACCTATGGGCTCAACCCATATCAATGCCATATCCCCTATAAAAGTAAAACTATGGAAATTCTATGGTACTTAATGGGCTTATCATCCCCATAGATTTTCCGTATTGTGTGTAACATAGACTCGCCATCCCATGTATTTTCCATACCTTGAAATTTAGCGAAAAAGTGCACCATAGTAGTCCCATATACCATCGTACCTTCCCATAGGATTCACATCTATGGGTCACATATGGCCCAGTAAGTACCATAGAATTTCCATAGTTTTACTTTGATAAGGGATGGGGTTGCAAAACAAAGGCAATGATTGTTGGCTTAATAGTCTTTTACAGTGCATCAACTCTTTACCTGTCAAAGTATTACTAACAGCATACAAAAGAAATGTTACACCTGTTATGTCTGCCCTTATACACACACTGAAAAAGCTTGATGACAACGTCAATCAAACTTTATTATATCCAGGGAAGTTACACGAAGCTTTTCAACGCCAGTTCCATTACACTGCAGGGGCACAAAACGATATTCATGAAAGCTTCACATGTTTATGTTCCGGAGGTGGAAGAACTAACAATGTTTTTGAAAATCATTTTAAAGGAGAATTTCAGTATAGCAATACCTGTTCCGAATGCAATAAGGTTGTGTATTGTACCCCAGAGGCATTTACAAGCATATTTTTGCCATTGGTAAATGACATTAAACGTTTACAAAAAAGTGTATCAGACAATCTCAAAGAGAGCATTATGATCAAATGTACTACGTGTAAAAAAGAAACAATTCACGTAAGGAAAGGAAGTTTTGTGGTTTTACCAGACACATTACTAATAGTTTTTAAGCGATTTGAGAATCGTGGTGGATCTTACAGGAAGAAACACTCGAATGTTCTACTTGCATCTGACATTCAAGTAACAGCAGAACGCCCGTTTCAATATCGTCTAAGAGCGTGCGCATTACACCATGGAGTTCACCTTCAGAGTGGCCATTACACAGCATTGAAATATGAAGATAACAATGTTATAGAGATCGATGACACCAATGTGAGAAATGTTTCAAAGATTTGGAAAAAATATTCGTCAAAGACAGTCTATCTGGCATTTTATTGCAAGAAAGGTAGCACAGATGATCTTACCAATAACAAAAGAAAGCACAGCGAAGTTGACCCACAGAAAGCTTCTGGAAAATCCGAAAACGAAAATAAGAAAACAGCTACTCAGACAGAAAAATCACAAACCCCAAAACGGCGAAATGTTAACGGAGAAAACGCGCGCACAACACAAAAACCTGTAAAAGTAAAGGCGATTTGAAACGCATATGGGACATTTCGTGCAGGGATGAGACTATTTGTAAGTTTGCAGAAACTGGTTATGAGCTAAAGGGTAGGGATTTTAAAACAATCGAATTTCCAGTTACAAATACCAGCTACAAATTGGAGAACCAGGGATGGCTAAATGACAGTATTGTTGATGCTTACTTATCACTTCTGGCACAAACATCCTCAGAAATGGGTATAGCAATGTTCGCGTTCAGCTGTCAATTTTTCTCTCAATTACGTCGAGTAATATCCCGCAAGAATGAAAACAGTTTTTTCAGAATAATATCCAGATTTTATAAAAATGAAGTTTTCGAATCATACGATTGCCTTGTGATACCAGTTAACTCGGCAGACGGAAATCATTGGTGTGTTGTATACATTGATATATGGAAACAAACAATTTACTATTATGATCCAATGTATAAAGGTATACAGAATTTAACAACGGTTAAACTAATCAAATTTTATTTTGATCAGCTCTACGAATTCAAGTCGTATGGGGTAGAATTTGAATCTAGGCGTTTCGTGACTTCATTCGACGTTTTCTGGGAAAATGAATTTTATACGCAAAATGATAATTCGAGCTGTGGGGTGTACATACTTATGTACATAAGTTTCAAACTTAGATTACTGAATGTCGATCCACTGAAAGATGAAATTGAAGAGATAAGAACATTTATTGCCCAAGAATTATTAGAACATAAAAAACATGTACCTAGCACAGAAATGTATCTATTACAGAAAGGTACAAAAAAATGCAGTGTCCCCACGTACTACAAACAACAGGTGGGTGAACGTGTGGTTCTAAGATGCAAAGCTCATGGAGGAGAACCAGAAAATTTTTTGTGGATATTTTGCAATACAATTGTATGTTCAGAGCAGACGTACATATTTAAATTAAGTCAGAACCAAGTTGGAACATATATGTGTCAGGTCACATACGAAGACGGTGTAGTTGTTACGTCATCAAAATGTAAAGTAGAATGTGTAACACCTACAAATCTTAATCAAGACATAGACCACATTCTTGAGGTATTGAAACAAAACATTGTTTCTATAAGTGACACTTGAAGTGGTAGAAAACTGTCGGGTATTTACTGTAAGGAATGAATAATATTTATTCCGAAATTTAAATCGCATAATCACCTGTAGGAGATGTGTTTTTTTTTGGATTGCGCAACTGGCAGCTGATATGACACAACGCGGCCTGTAAGGAATATTACTTGCGCAACAGAACGACACAGATTGACCAAAAACACTTAATTGTTGTGTTGCCGTTGCAGCGGATATGTATGAGTTGGCGCGACGAATGTGTCAATATGTATAGAAAAGTTGCGAACATCTTATTTCAATTTCAATTATAATTCAATAAACAGAGTTCAAAACCTCATTAAGAATTCATGAAGCCAAAACAAAGGAAATCCATGTTTAATGATTGTCCTTATATGTGATATAGTAAGATTCAACATACGGACAGTCTCTAGGGGCACGTTTTTGAAGCCGTTCATTAAACTCCCAGCATGTGGTTTATCAGGTCAAAACTACTCGGGCTGCGCCCTCATGGTTTTAAATCTGGTAAAACACTGCTGCTTGTTTATCAAACTATACATAATATAAGATGTTCACAACAATTTATGAGATTACAGAAGTTTGGATCAAATAACCAAATATAATTAATTAAATTCAAAGTAAACTAAAAAAACATACAAAAAAAACTTATACATTGTATAGAATACAATATATTTTAGAATTTGTATAGAAAGCGGGGGGAGGGGGTGTGACATTTTAAAAATATTAAAAGAAAAATATACCAAAAGAGCTTTTTATTCCTAATTTCTGTAATTTTACATACAAGCGCCGTTGCAGCAGATGTCCAAGGTGATAATGTGGTCAATCGATAAAATATTTTAAAATATTTTATTATATATTCATATATATATATATATATATATATATAGTATTTTTTTAAATTTACATTTAAATTATGCAAACGATTCAGTTAAAGATGGCCGACCAGACTCATTTGCTGCTTTGCCTTTGGCAAAAAGGTAAGCATGAACTTAATTAAACAATTAACTTATTCACCAACAGCAGTAATTGCGTAATCCATAATGCGATATAAGTTTGTTACTGTGGATAGACCACAATGCATTGCGAATTTAAGATGGCGCAGCTATTGTTAAATTAACGCGATTTTTTTTTACTTTAATCAGATTTTAACAACGAAATACAGAACTACAAAGATAAACAACACTACAAGAGACCTAAAAATTATTTAAAAGTGGCACAAATCACAATAAACGAACCAAATATATCTACGGAATTCAAGTAATAGTGAAGAATGAATTTTAAAGAAAACAAGAACCCCAATGAAAACAATTCCAAATTATCTAGCAATTAAAACCATACAGGTTTGTTTATCGCGTTATAAATAATTATGTGTTGGTACAACCTACATATTGCTTATCGGTTTTGCAATTAAATAATAAACCAAGACATCGCCTCTAATATAAACAATTGTATTATTTTTCAATAAAATGAACCATACTGTATGATATTAACAGCTAAAATTGTTTTATAGAAGTCAAGAATCGCTCGTTAAGGAAGAGGCATAACATAAAAGAAAGAAAGAAGAAAGAATGACGTCTATTTACATCAATAATACAAGCGTAATCAAAATGACAACATCCACCACAAGAACAACACTAGCTTATATAAGTACATAATAATTATGTAATTGCAACATTTCTGCATTTGACGTTTTGTTTCCATTCTATATATGCATTAAGCCGGTACGGTGGCAATTGGTATCTAACCACAGCGAATTTGAAACGCATATGGGACATTTCGTGCAGGGATGAGACTATTTAATAATTAACAATATGTTATGTAATTATAAGCATATAATTTCCCACATTAGTAAGACTATATGAGATCTAAAGTTGTTGGAAAAATGACGGCTAGCTCTCAATAACTCAACCGATATCTTCAGCATCAACAACATTTTTTATGGCTATATAATTTCACAAAAAAAGTTTTAACATTTTGCTTCTTTTACTTTGGAAACAAAACGGTAACTAAACGAATGCAAAAACGAAAGTGCATACACTAGCGGTGGATAAAGAGAAACATTATTTTGAAATACTGGTTGGGATACTACTGGAACATCCTGATACGATATCTCTTCTTTAGTACACCACATGACAAGCCTGAATAATAATAATAGAGACAAAGCTGAACTTGGATTTCAACTATCTAGATGACAGAGTGGATTAAGAAAACATATCGATTCCGGTAGTTCAGGGAAACATGGATTTTATAAATGGCATTAATTTTTTATACTGTAAAATACTACATCAAGCAAAAGAGTTGATTGAAGCAGAGACTGCATGGCAATAAAAGTCGGATTACAACCAAATGAACAAAAAGACATTTGATGTATTTATGGTAAGCAGCTGGATCCCGCAACATATAATCAAAGTGGTAAAAACATTTAAATCACTGTGGGCGAAAACTTTAAATATATGGGTACTGGATAGAGAGTACAAAAAAAGAACTTTTCCGTGCGCACAGTAATGGGCGTGTTCAGCATGAAATGAGTAAATAACCAAAAAAAGTATAGAATTCAAGCTAGAGAAGACGGGTAAGTAAGTACAACCGTGGTGAAAGTATCTTAATATTGTATGGCAGTGAGGAATGGACCATAACGAAAACTACGAAAAAGCAACTAAAATGATGCTACACCAATATGCTAACTAGGATTACAGTGAGAAAGCTAACAAACGATATCTTCAAACTTGTCTCGTCACAATTTCTTGAGATACGTATCCAATGATGGGTCCCAAATGCAAGTGGCAGATGTTATCTATGAACTATACGTTTGTGGGATTTAACCGAAAGAAATAAAACAAAAGACGACGAAATGTCTATTGTATCACCAACTTGAAAAAGGACACTATGGGTTGCCGATAACACGAGGCATAGTTATTATATACAGGAGTTATTACAAACGCGATGGACGACAGTCGACAGAAGGATGTGAAGAAGCAACGTGGCATACGTTCAACTAGGAATCATCCAAGATGAGATAAGATAAAATGAAATACATTTCTTTTCCATCATGCGTGATGAAATCTACTGGACATGCAGCAACAATTAATTCATTAGAAAGACAACCATCTTAAGAAACAAGTTTAATGTTACAAAGTAAGTTGTTACAAGAATACATATAACATTTCAGCATTTCCTGGGGAAAAAAACTATTTACAACGCACAGTGGATGACAATGTTGGAGAGCAGTTTGCTAGTAAACAGATATAAGTGTGCCTAATCTGTCATATACAAATACACAGAAATGGCAATTAAACCATGACTTTGAAATGATTACACACAACAGATTCAATCTAATGCAAGATATTAATAAAACACACCGGATATTGATAGCATTACAAACCAGATTCAAAGCCGATATTTTCAAATAGGTTTTGTGTACTGGTAAACAAAACGTCAAATGCAAAAAGAAAAAATAATCAAAATAATAGTACCCCTCACCAGATTTCTAAATAATGACAAACATAAAAATCTTTACAAATGTTCAAACAATCTCTTAATTATTACGACGTGATATATTGACTTTATAAACATGTAATAGTAAAAAATAAGAATATGATGATGTAATTATGCAACTGTGCACCCAGCAATTGTTTGGGTATATAGACCTTTTTTATTAAGTTTAGAATACATTTAGCATGTAACGTCAATTTCTTATCGATTTGTCGTTAGAATTCTTTTCAATTTCAGTCGTTCATTGTCTTCGCATTTGCATATTTTGAATATAATTTTGAACAAGCAAGTGCGGAAAATTATGTATTCTACACTTATTGAAAGGGTCTATATATATATATATATTCAAGGATATCCTTATATATATATATTGACTAAGGGGCCGACCACTTGACTCTTTTTTTTTTGGGGGGGGGGTGATTCCGCATGCCCGCGGATCCCCCAAGAGGGTTCTCGCGCTTTCAGCGCTGACCAGTGTGCCCAAATAATCTCTGGATATGGCACTGTTCAGAACTACTCTACTTTACGATTAATATATAGAACGATGTCTAAAACGAAATAAATGCATGCGTCCAGATCAGATGTTTTATCCATGTGCCCCACACAAATAAAACATCTGTAACCATTGTCTGATACACGTGTCGCTTTTCAGACGCATGGAATTTCCAGCAATTTAAATACATAAAAACTATTCCAATGTATAATTTTGAGCTTCAGCGAAAATATACTATCATCCTATAAAATTACGACGCACGTTACTTTCGTCTGCCAGACTTGCACATTTAAATGCAACGTATAAACAGGGCATATTTAATGAAAGCTCTGAAGAATTGCTTATTTACCCATATCATTGGTGGATAAAAACTAAACTAAAATGCTGAAGAAAAAAGATCTTGCCGAAGCTAAAATAGTGAAAAAAATTTCACATATAGTTGCGTCCTGACCGAAAAAAAATTCATGCCCAAACCAGATCACCCAACTCCCCCCCTCAAGAGTCAAATGGTCGGCCCCTAATTAAGTGTTCTATTTTTAGAGGGCTTTGTAATTGACAGTATTTCGCCTCGCTTTAAAAGCTAATAACTCTTGAAATAAATCTGGGCCACTTCTAGTTTTTCTTGGGCCAGCTAGATGATAGAATTAGCTTCATTTTGATACATAGCAAAGCCATTTTGAAAAATAACAGAAGCCATCGAAATTTCCCCCCCAAGGACTGTGTCGCCTACTAGTGCATTGGGCCCGCTGTGTAATTGACAGTTTGGGCTTCTCGCTTTAAAAGCGAATAACTCTTGAACCAGATCTGGGCCACTTCTAATTTTTCTTGGGCCAGCAAGAAGATAGAATGAGCTTCAATTTGATATATAAGAAAGCTAGTTAAAATAAAAAGAAGCCATCGAAATGTTTCCCCCAAGACCATCCCGACGATTTTAATAATAAAGTGTTCTATTTTTATCGCGCTGTGTAATTGACAGTTTGGGCGCCTCGCTTTAAAAGCGAATAACTCTTGAACCAGATCTGGGCCACTTCTAATTGTTCTTGGGCCAGCAAGAAGATAGAATGACCTTCATTTTGATATATAGGAAAGACGGTTAAAAATAACAGAAGCTATCAAAATTTTCCCCCCAAGGACTAAGTCGGCAACTACAGTTAATAAAGATTTCTATTTCCGGCGCGCTGTAATTGATAGTTTGGGCGCGCCTCGCTTTAAAAGCGAATAACTCTTGAACCAGATCTGGGCCACTTCTAATTGTTCTTGGGCCAGCAAGAAGATAGAATGACCTTCATTTTGATATATAGGAAAGACGGTTAAAAATAACAGCAGCTATCGAAATTTTCCCCCCAAGGACTAAGTCGGCAACTACAGTTAATAAAGATTTCTATTTCCGGTGCGCTGTAATTGATAGTTTGGGCGCCTCGCTTTAAAAGCGAATAACTCTTGAACCAGATCTGGGCCACTTCTAATTGTTCTTGGGCCAGCAAGAAGATAGAATGACCTTCATTTTGATATATAGGAAAGACGGTTAAAAATAACAGAAGCTATCGAAATTTTTCCCCCAAGGACTAAGTCGGCAACTACAGTTAATAAAGATTTCTATTTCCGGCGCGCTGTAATTGTTAGTTTGGGCGCCTCGCTTTAAAAGCGAATAACTCTTGAACCAGATCTGGGCCACTTCTAATTTTTCTTGGGCCAGCAAGAAGATAGAATGAGCTTCAATTTGATGTATATGAAAGCCGGTTAAAAATAACGGAAGCCATCGAAATCTTTCCCCCAAGACCATCCCGACGATTTTAATAATAAAGTGTTCTATTTTTATCGCGGTGTGTAATTGACAGTTTTGGCGCCTCGCTTTAAAAGCTAATATATCTTGAACCAGATCTGGGCCACTTCTAATTTTTCTTGGGCCAGCGAGACGAGAGAATGGGCTTCATTTTGATGTATAGCAAAGACATTAAAAAGTAAGGGAAGCCATCGAAATTTTTCCCCCAAGGACTAAGTCGGCAACTACAGTTAATAAAGATTTCTATTTCCGGTGCGCTGTAATTGATAGTTTGGGCGCCTCGCTTTAAAAGCGAATAACTCTTGAACCAGATCTGGGCCACTTCTAGTTTTTCTTGGGCCAGCGAGACGATAGAATGAGCTTCATTTTGATGTATAGCAAAGGCATAAAAAGTAAGGGAAGCCATCGAAATTTTTCCCCAAGACCATCCCGACGAATTTAATAATAAAGTGTTCTATTTTTATCTCGCGCTGTAATTGACATTTTGGGCGCCTCGCTTTAAAAGCGAATAACTCTTGAACCAGATCTGGGCCACTTCTAATTTTTCTTGGGCCAGCAAGAAGATAGAATGAGCTTCATTTTGATATATATGAAAGCCGGTTAAAATTAAAAGAAGCCATCGAAATTTTTCCCCCAAAGAGTCATGTCGGCTACAAGTGAATTTGGCTCGCTGTGAAATTGACAGTTTTGGCGTCGCTCTTTAAAAGCTAATATATCTTGAACCAGATCTGGGCCACTTCTAATTTTTCTTGGGCCAGCGAGACGAGAGAATGAGCTTCATTTTGATGTATAGCAAAGGCATTAAAAAGTAAGGGAAGCCATCGAAATTTTTTCCCCAAAGCCGTCCCGGCGAATTTGATCTACTTGTTTACCTAAAAAGTGGATACTTTATATTAAATCGTTATTTTTTTCCTCAACAAATTGTTCAAACGAACGCCATTAATCTTGGGCCAGAAAGATAGAATAATAAGCTTTAATTTGGTGCATCGTGTGTGCCGATCGGTTGATTATTGAGGGAATTATTTAAGGTGAAATATTTGCTTTGCGAATCCGAGGCTGAATCCGAGGCTGAATCCGAGGCTGAATCCGAGGCCGAATCCGAGGCCGAATCCGAGGCCGAATGTGAGGCTACCTTCACACTGGTGATATTTTGTACCAGCTAAGGAACATTATTATAATAATTATTATTGTTATCATTATTATTATTATGTTAACATTAAATTAATAAATATCTTGCACAATGCCGGTGTACTGTGTTACATGTCATGTTGCCATGCCAACCCCGGTGAAATATCCTGTAGGATCCTATAGGATCTTGTAGGATCCTATAGGATTAGGATCTTATGTAGGATCTTGACAGGATCCTAAGCAAATCCTACAGGATCCTGTTGGTTTAGGATCCTGTGGGTTTAGGATCCTGTGTACGGTTTTATTCAGGATCCTAAGAATTCCACAGGATCCTGTATGTTAAGGATCTAATGTCCAGGATCCTAAGTAAATCGTACAGGATCCTGTTGGTTTAGGATCCTGTGTACAGTTTTATTCAGGATCCTAAGAATTCCACAGGATCCTGTATGTTAAGGATCTAATGTTCAGATCCTAAGTATAACAAAAGGTCCGCTATGCGTACATGTATCAGCGCCAAACCCACGACTGTGAGAATCTTGTCAAGATCTTGTGTGATCTTGGAAAATCTTGTAAGATCTTAAGAAAAATCTTATAAGATTTTAGCGAGATGATCTTATAAGATAATTAAAGAGAAAGTACACATTCTCTGACCAAAATACTTTTTTATTATGACTCACAAAAACTGTGGTAGATCACACTCACAAGTTGACTATAAGTCACGTTAAAAATACTTACCAGTTTTATCAGCAATATCCCCTGTCTCTGAAATGTTTTAGTGCAAAACTTTGTCGGAAATATAGAATTTAACGGCTAATTGCATGAAGATATATCCCAATACGGCTGTTGAGCCGGACACCGCGGGTCTAAAGTATACCCCTGAATTGTCTGTACGTTTGTGTCATTTTAGAAACTTATAACGTTAGATAGAGCGTTAAATTCTGCACAACAAATGTGAATTAGAAAAAATCGTAGAATAGCAACGGAGAAAAATCTATTTGAACTGAGACTGATGAGCGCCAAATATCAAATGTCAATTATCGGGTCAAACGCAATCATATTTAAAGTATCCCTGAATCGTCTGTAGGTTTGTGCCATTCACGAAACTTGTACAGTTAGATAGAGCGTTAAATACTCTACAACATATGTGAATTAGAAAAAATCGTATAGAATAGAACCCTGAAAAATCATAGTGTTTTAGTCAAAAACTTTGTCGGAAATATAGAATTTAACTGCTAATGTTAGACTGTGATTAAAATGTTAGAGTATAAATAGACCAAAATAATAGTTAATTTAACTCAGCGGAAATGTTGCATAAGGCTCATCATGATTGATAGTCGAAAACAGAGCACATGGGTTTTAACTCGATTACTAGGTCTAGTATTTCAGAAGTCAGATCAGTGTCGAGATCGACACACGTGTAAATAATAAAAGTGTAAGAACGCCCGTGTAAATATTTGGGTTAAACTCAGAAAATAAAGTATAAGTTGGAGTCTACTTTGTCTTTGGTTTACGTTGGTAATCCTGGTAATTAAGAACCTGAACGAACGAGAGTAACATTTGGCGACCCCACCAGGACTTCCAGGTCAACTATAAAGAACGGTTGTGGGCTTACAGATGGCTAAGCGAGTCAAAAGTGAAGAGGTGTGCTACCAAGTTCCCAACCAAAGTTAAAAGACGAAAGACGACTTCATTCGAGGTGAGATCGTTTTAATTTGTTTATCATAGACATAGAAGAGAGCGTCATAGGCGAAGTCAATGTGCCGCGCGCTTTATGACTGCGAGTTGTGGCAAAGAAAGCAACATTTGATCCGTCATCAGTCGACTCGTTGAACTTTAACACCTCAGATAAACTGTATGGCTATGGATGAGCTCGAAGCGTTACAATTTGAGTTAGAATCTCTACTCTATACGAAAGACGAGGCTGAATTAAAAGAATTCGCGGTTTCGATAAGCCTAGATGTTGAGCTCTCGGGGAAAAGCAAAATAGTCACGACAAAGCTAATTCAAAAATCTATCGAACGGGTAAACGAAGATGGGGAACTGCCAGAAAAGGTTTCGTGGTTTCAAAAAGCGATCTGTTCTTTGAAACCTGCATCGCAGAAGAAAAGCGACTCTGAACTTGCGCTCAGCGAATTAAAACAGCAAATAGAAGAGTTAAGACAAAAACAACAACAAACGGAAATGGACAACATGTTGTCTAAACTAGCACAAGCGAAAGTACATGACAAGCAATCGGTAGGCGACACTAATGTCATAAACGCTGGTAAACCCGTAGAAAAACCCTGAGGAAAAGCTCACAACAAATGCGTCATTCTTGCGTCGCGAGTTTAAACTTTCGGGACAGATTGGTGAGCCAAGTCAAACCCACAAACTCACTTTCGTTTCGCTTACACATCAGATCGATTCCGGTTTAAAGCGTCAATACAAGGAAAGCGAAATTGTCGACGCCGTGATCCGCGCTATTTCCTTGCATAGTAGCCTACGTAGCTACGTGGAAACGTTAAACGATTTGTCCCTTCCTAAACTGAGGAAAATCCTTCGTGTACATTATCGAGAGAAATCTGCGTCGGAATTGTATCAACAGCTGGCTACGATATTTCAACACCTGAAGGAAACCGCACAACAGTTCCTTGTTCGCACCCTTGACTTGCACAACAAAGTAGGTTTTGCTAGGAAAGAGTCCGACTGCGAAGTTTACTACGATGAACCTCTAATTCAGAAGACGTTCATGAAATCCTTTGAGACCGGTCTTCGAGACGACATCCTCGCTGCAAATTTGCGACCGATACTTCGTTTATCCGAACTGAGAGACGAAAATTTAATGAAGAATGTCAACGAGCTGGCGTCCCACCAGGCAGAGAGACAAAACAAGCTCGCATCCGAAAGAAGGCTTGCCAAAGTTAATTCGTGTGAAGCGAACGAGACGGAAACAAAGCCAAGAAAATCTGTCGACAGCAACCAACAAATATTGGCGGAAATTCGCGAAATAAGATCCGAAGTCGAAAGCCTAAAACAACAAGCCACTCGAAGCGACGATAAACCGAAAGATAATCGGAACAACTCGTACAAAGATCGGGGACCGTCGAGGTCTATGCGCTACAAGGGATGCCAAGCCTGCAAGAAACGAAATATCGGCGCAACCTGCAGGCACTGTTTTGCGTGCGGAGAGTATGATCATATCGCCTCAGAATGCGAGAAAAATGCACCTCAAACCCAGAATCAGGGAAACGGGAGACGGCTACCCTAAATGTGGGACAGAGGATAGCCGAAGAAAAGAAAGTGTCCCATCAATGCAATGGCTGCAATCGAGTTTTAGAACAGAATCAGACATTTTGGCGTTGTATGTGTTGCAAACTTGTTAACTACTGTGGTAGGAAATGCCAGAGAAATCACTGGCCACAGCATAAAACATTATGTAATGCTATCAAACAGGAAATCCAAAATAGAAAACAAATGATGCAAGATACAGACTCTGGTATTTTTGTCAGCCATCTCACACCAAGACAACACAAAAAGCTTGTCAGCCTGGTAGGCAGAAGGTGCTCGATTAAAGGAAAGCTTAACGGGGAAAAGACAGAGATTCTGTGGGACACTGGAGCTCAGGTATCCATTGTTTCAGCAAGCTTCATGAAGGAGAACTTTCCAAACGTTTTGATTAGAGATACGAGCGAACTAGTGGATGGTGATCTTACTACTGTGACTGCAGCCAATGGTAGCAACATACCATATAAAGGATGGGTGGAACTAGATTTACAAATTGGAGATTCTGAACACACACTTTCGGTTCCCTTTTTAGTAGCAAACGAGGAGGTGGAACTTCCCTTGGTTGGCTTCAATGTTATCGAACATTTTATTAAAGACAACTAACTTCAAGGCAGCGATATGGCAACTGCTTTCGTTGGCGTAAATGCTGGTGATGCGACAGCCCTTGTCGATTTTGTGAACGATGTCAACCACGATGAATTGTGTCTTGTAAAGACATGCAAGAAAGATGTGCTTATACCTCGAGGCCAGTCTGTGAAAGTAAGCTGCAGGGTGAACACCGGTCCACTAGATAAACGAACACCAGTTTTGTTTGAAGCTGATGAGAACAGTCAGTGGCCTGCTGGGATTCAAGTTTTCGATACATTATTGACGGCAAATGTGGGCAAATCTAGTAAAGTGGAAGTGGAGGTAAGGAATACGACCAACCATGACATTAAGGTAAAGAACAGGACAGTACTAGGCCGCCTACAACTTATTCAATCAGTTGTTCCTGTAGAGGTGAAATTAAAGACAGATGGATCAACCTGACAATCATCTCCACAACCAAATGGAGAAAACAACAGCGCGGCAACTCCCCAGAATAATCGCGAACCAATCAACTTGCCGAACAATTTGAAAGACGTGGATTTAGGTGACTTAAACAGCGAGCAAAGGGAAACTGCTGCGCAGTTGCTGATCGAACAGGCCGATGCATTTGCCCAAGACGACGATGACATTGGTTGTATCTCTGATCTCCAAATGAACATCCAACTCAACGACACCACACCTGTTCAGAAGAACTACGTCGCTGTTCCCCGACCATTGTATCCAGAAGTGAAAGCTTATATTGAAGATTTACTGAATAAAAATTTTATTCGCAGATCGACATCATCCTACACTTCGCCTGTGGTTTGCGTTAGAAAGAAATATCAGAGCCTAAGGTTATGCGTGGACTATCGTGAGCTGAACAAGAGAACTCACAGTAGATCGTCATCCTATTCCTAGGATCCAGGAAACCCTAGACAATCTTGGTGGCAATTCATGGTTTTCGGTACTTGACCAAGGGAAAGCCTACCATCAAGGGTCCCTCAACGCCGAAAGCCAGCCTCTCACTGCATTCATAACACCATGGGGGCTGTACGAGTGGGTGCGCATTCCTTTTGGACTTTGCAACGCACCAGCCTCTTTTCAGCGTTTCATGGAAACGTGCCTTGGGGATTTACGAGATGAAATATGCGTGCCATATCTGGATGACGTTATCGTCTTCAGCACATCCTTTGATGAACACATCGTACACCTTCGAAAAGTCCTTCAGCGCCTGAAAGAACATGGTGTCAAATTGAAACCTAAAAAGTGTACCATGTTCAAGCGAGAGGTTTTGTTCCTTGGACGAATGGTATCACAAGAAGGATACAAGTTGGATCCATCTACAATTACTTCGTCTGAAAGAAACTCCTCCCAAAACCGTAAACGAGGTCCGGAAACTAATGGGATTTTTGAACTATTATCGTCGATATATCGAGAACTTTTCACGGATTGCCAAACCAATTTACGACCTGGTAAAGTTAGTGGACGAAGACGAAATGAACGCCAATCCCAAGAGAAAACGGCGCGCGCAGCCAGCCACCTCCAAACCAAGAAATTATTTGGACATCAACTCACCAATCAGCTTTGGAGCAACTTATCGAATGTCTTGTAAGCGTCCCAGTGATGGCATACCCAGAACCGAATAGTCCTTATGTACTGCACACAGATGCATCTGAAAGCGGACTAGGTGCTGTACTCTACCATCAACAAAACGATGTTCTGCGTGTTATTGCTTATGGTTTTCGCACATTAACTCCAGCAGAGAAGATTACCATCATCCGGCAAGTTGGAATTTCTCGCTTTGAATGTGCGCAATTTGTGAACAATTTAGAGACTACCTCTACTATGCTCCAGGTTTTCTTGTGTTTACTGATAACAATCCATTGACCTATGCCTTGTCAACTGCCAAGCTGAATGCCACTGGACTCCGGTGGGTTGGGGAGCTAGCGGATTTCAACTTTACAATACGTTATCGACCAGGAAGAGCAAACGCTGATGCTGACACGTTATTCCGAACATCGAACGATATGGACGAGTACATGAAATCTTGTACAGAGGAAACCAGTTCATCAACCGAGTTACGAATCATTCAAACCGTGCAGCTTCAAGAACAGGGAAAGGTGAACTGGGTGTCTTCGTTGACTAACGATCCAAGTATTCTCAGTGTCGACGCACGCCCTCTAGAGAACAACAGACTAACACTCGAATTAAATGACATTCGACAGGCCCAAACCGAAGATAGCATTATTGGTACAGCGTACTCGTTTATCAAAGCAAACAAACGACCCTCCGCAAGTCAGCGAGCCCGCGAATCAGCCGACACACGCCTGCTTTTCCACGAATGGTCGAAACTATCAATCGACGCACATGGAATCTTACGAAGGAAAAGTGGTCCACGCAACCAAATAGTTCTTCCCAGAAAGTATCACCCTATGGTTCTGAAAGAGCTTCACAACAATATGGGTCACCTGGTATCTGATCGGGTTCTACACCTCGTAAGAGATCGATTTTATTGGCCGAGAATGCAAAGTGATGTGGAACATTACGTTAAGAACCTCTGTCACTGTATTAAACAGAAACCCCAAAGATTAAAAAACAGAGCTCCACTTCAACCAATCATTACCTCTTCGCCGTTCGAGTTGGTATCAATAGATTTTGTTCACCTAGAAAAGTCGAGTGGAGGATTCGAGTATATCCTAGTGATTGTTGATCACTTTACGCGATATGCCCAAGCATACCCTACCCGCAACAAAGCAGGGAAAACAGTGGCAGAGAAACTGTACAACGATTTCGTGCTACGTTTTGGGTTTCCCGCCAAAATTCATCACGATCAGGGTGGTGAATTCGAGAACCAACTCCTCCTGAGACGTGAACAGCTTTGTGGTGTAAAGCATTCCCGCACAACACCGTACCACCCACAAGGAAACGGACAGGTGGAACGATTTAATAGAACGCTGCGGGATATGCTTCCAACACTCCCTGACAACGAGAAGTCGCACTGGAAAGATCACGTAAACAAGGTGGTGCATGCGTATAACTGCACGCAAAACGATTCGACCAGGTATTCACCATTCTTCCTCCTGTTCGAACGACACCCCCGGCTACCAATCGACTTTATTTTTAACTCCAGCACATCAACGCCTAATAAGAACTATCCACAGTACGTCTCACAATGGAGAAATGCAATGCAAGAAGCATACCAACTACCAGGACAGAAGACGAATCGGAGAGGTGTTACAGCCAAGAAGTACTACGATCGTTGGGTACGGAGTTCAGTTCTACAGCGTGGTGATCGAGTTCTGGTACGAAACCTGAGTGAACGTGGTGGTCCCGGAAAGCATAGATCATACTGGGAAAATGACGTTCACGTTGTGGTTCAACGGAAAGGTCCGCAAAGTCCAGTTTATGAGGTTAAGTCTGAAACTACAGGAGCGAAAGGTCGGATTTTGCACAGAAATTTACTGCTTCCGTGTGACTTCTTGCCAGTTGAACATCAACAGACTAATGCTACCCCAACAATCCTACCACAGCGACCACGTAACAGACGGCAACAAAGACTCGTTGTCCCAGTAACGAACAATAACGAAACTTCCACCGACGACAAGAGATGCCTGATGTTGTCACGATCTTCAACCCCAGAGACGCAGTTCCTGATCCCCACCGCGAAATTGTTCCAGAGACCGAGATTGTTCCAGAGACCGAGATTGTTCCAGAGACCGAAATTGTTCCAGAGACCGAGATTGTTCCAGAGAACGTTGGGCATAACGACCAGCTGGAAGACATATTACCTGTAGCATCTGAAGACAATAACGACCATGGTGAGCAAGATGGTGCGAATCAAATTGGTCAAATGGAAGCGCCTCCATTGGTGGAACCAAGAACGAGAAGAGTGAGACAACCACCTGACCGCCTAACGTACTAGGGACGTGGCCACGTAGGACCAGCGAACTTGTTTCACATGTCGGCAACAATTCCACCAATTCGTTGGTGTCTACCCCACCTGTTTGCGACCAACACGCCTTTTACATTTGTCTACCCACCACCCATGTATGGATCGCTCATCGTTAATTATACACCTCACCTATTTCCCAACCACAACACACCGTTACCCTAACCACAACTCACCTTATCCACTCACCAACCTCCAGCAACCTGTATATGGACAGTCAACCCTCATCAAGCCAACTGGAACTTTAATTCATATTATTAAATTAACTCTTACTAGCACAAACAAACAAAAAAAAAATGCTCCATAACTTTTACGCTATACTATTTAAGATACATGAGTATCTAGAAGCTATCATGCGAAACGAGTAGATTTGATACCAATTGGTGATACAAGCTGCAGCGTATTATTCTGGTATTTGATAGAAGAAAAGAAATGATTATAAATTTGAGAAGTAGGATCCTGTAAACGTTTCTTCAAGTATGATGATAGCATTCATGAAGAGAATACCTCTAGAATAACAGGGTACCACATGGTACCTCCAATTTTTTTGAAGATCAGTATGTTGAAAAGCCTGAGTTAGTGTCACGGGACGACACTTATTTCAAGAGGGGGAATATGTTAGACTGTGATTAAAATGTTAGAGTATAAATAGACCAAAATAATAGTTAATTTAACTCAGCGGAAATGTTGCATAAGGCTCATCATGATTGACAGTCGAAAACAGAGCACATGGGTTTTAACTCGATTACTAGGTCTAGTATTTCAGAAGTCAGATCAGTGTCGAGATCGACACACGTGTAAATAATAAAAGTGTAAGAACGCCGTGTACATATTTGGGTTAAACTCAGAAAATAAAGTATAAGTTGGAGTCTACTTTGTCTTTGGTTTACGTTGGTAATCCTGGTAATTAAGAACCTGAACGAACGAGAGTAACACTAACAGTCGTATTGGGATATATCTTCATTGCAGTTGAGACACCGGATACCGCGTGTTTAAAGTATACCCCTGAATCGTCTGTAGGTTTGTGCCATTCACGAAACTTCTACAGTTAGATAGAGCGTTAAATTCTGTACAACATATGTGAATTAGAAAACATGGCATAGCATAGCAACGGAGAAAGGGCTATTTAAACTGACACGAGCGCAAATATCAAATTGCATTATTACGTTTTTACTTGGCGTACGGTCAAACGCGGTCATATTTAAAGTAAATCCCTGAATCGTCTGTAGGTTTGTGCCATTTGGGAAACATGCACGGTTAGATAGAGCGTTAAATTCTGTACAACATATGTGAATTACAACAAATCGTATACAATAGCAACGGAGAAAAATCTATTTGAACTGAGATGAGTGCAAATATCAAATTGCATAATTATGCTATCACTTGGCGTACGGTCAAACGCAATAATTTTAAAGTATCCCTGAATCATCTAGGTTTGTGCCATTCACGAAACTCGTACAGTTAGAACGTTAAATTATGTACAAGATATGTGAATTTGAAAAAATCGTATAGAATAGAACCCTGAAAATCGTAGTATTTTAATCGATCCTGGCAGTCGGAAGCATTTCGGAAGTTATCAACATCTTTTCAACGCATGCATGCATGTTGGAGCGGTCTGGTCGTTGATTGGCTATGTGATAACAAACCTAACAGCTAACAACACGACAGCAATATATCTGCTGCGCAGATACAAAAATCCTACAGGATCCTTTTAGTTTAGGATCCTATGTTGATCTGTTCACGAATCAGTAATCCTGTACCCAGAATGGACTTCTTGGTCAGTAGTTGTTCAGATCAATCAGATTGGGAATGGTACAGGATTTAGATTTCTGTTTAAGTGTAGACTAGAAACGTTTGGGACTGTTATAAAATGGTTTCCATGGGAATAAAAAATAATTCTCTTGGCGGTCTCATACTGTAGCATACATTTCACATCTGTACACAAGTTCTTATTATAAAAGGTGACTGGTCGGAGATGATTTCAATTTTTTGTGGATAGTGGGTTGCGGCTTTTTAGTCTCTTGTACAGTATGTGATCAGAGACTGACACCTGCCCAACATCGTGTACAAAACGTCAAAAGAAAGAGGCCAAATTCTGAACAAAAACACAGAGCATTAGTGCATACAATGTACCTGTACATATAATTATATACATCTAGGTCAGAACATACGTCACGTCAGTGACATCACATCAAATTAATTGTGTTGATAAGTTTAAGAACTTTTGAGACATATCCAGATACTCTAACATCAGCATCATGCATTGGGACAAACACCATGCGTGACAAAATGTTTTCACACTTAATCTTCAAAAGATTGTCTGTTTCTTGCACTGCAACAAAGTGACTTCCAAGAACACCATCTTGGCAAAATCTGAGTATTACAGGGTCTTCTGGGTTAGCAACTTCATCTGTTTGACAGACATTCTTGTTGAGACTTGCAAACTCTTTGATGATAGCAAAAAGTTCATCGTTGCTTTTCAAGTAACACTGAACTTTTCCATAGTTTTCCCCTCCTTCATTTGCTGCAAAAGATACGAAGTAACTACACGATGATCGTTTATACGAGTATGCCTCGCTGTGGAATGTCTCCCCACTCTTTTCCATCCTGGACGAGAACAAAATTTCTTGATTTGAGGGATCTAAATCAAAGGCTGCCAAATCAACCTCACTAATGATTGCTGGAACCTCTTTGCACACTGGATAGTAGAAACTAATTTCCTCATTCATCTTTTGCTTTTTGACAACAATATTGAAAACATCTTGGCAGAACAACTTTGCTCTTTCCGGTTCACGTACATTGCTGATTACTTCCGATTTAACACTTTGTGCCAAAGCCATGTTTCTTAAAGAATGTGTGTCAACCGGCGTGCATTGCGCGCGCCTTATGAGCTGGCGGCCATTTTCTTGGCCGAGAAATTCGCTGCGATTATTCTTTCGAAGTAATCCATCAATATCTTTGCAATCCTTGCCACAAATTATATATTTTGCACTATGTTGGAAAGTAGGCATTTAGGTTGGATTGAAATGTGATTTATTTGAGAAAGAAAAAAATGACTACTTAACGAAAATAAAAAAATATGACCGCCCGTGAGCGCTTCCTTACCGAAGCGCGGCCGGCCAAAATTGCTTCTTGATGGCGATCGAAGGCACTTTTTCCTGCGTTAATATTCCTCGTGGTCGTTGTCGTACCTTCTTCTTTGTTTTTACAACAAGACTTCTTCGACCCACAAGAACATTTTTCTGTGCAAGGCAGATTCTCGTCGCGGCATGGACAACCATGTCTCTTCCTTCTGCTTCGTCTGCTACATGTATTTTTACAGCTACAAAACTGCGACGTAAATAATGTATTAAAATAAAGGTACGGATAATTCAGATACGAATACGAAATTAATTAACAAATAGTTGAATTTCGCATTTACCTGTGTTCGTTGAGGTTGGATATTTTCGACAACTACTACAGCTGCGTTGCCAGAACTAGAACAATCATCTTGAAGTTCGGATGCCGATACTTCAACCGGCGAACCGTAGTAATGTAAATTGTCTTCAGGGTCGTACACAGACAAGGCCAAATCAGAGTCAGAATCAGACATTTCGAAGACAATTTAGATGAATTTTTTAAGATATACTTTACGCGTGCTGCGATCGTCTAAAGCCTCGAATACCAAATACGCCGAATATTATATGAATTGAATTAACATTCCCGTATGAAAATAAAAACAAAAGCGCGCAATGCACGCCGGTTGACACGCATTCTTTAACATTTGTGGAATAATTCCTCTTGTACCATGAAACTTTTTCTTTAGCAATGAAATCGTTCCCTCAAATACAAAATGCTGATAGCAAAATAGGATTTCCATGATTAAGGGTCTGGTATGCCAAGTGTCCAATTGCATGTAAGTTGTATGTTCTCTCTGTATACCCATACAAATTTTCCACAAGCCTAATATAGGAATCCAGCATTACTTCTGCCAGTTGCCTATCTTCCTCAATAAGTCTATCATTTGTAAGTAATCTCACTCCAGTGACAAGTAGACTGTAATGGAAGAAGTGTTCTGCTGGCAAGAACTTTCTCAAGACTGGTAACCCAATGTGAAAAAGAAAGATTTATTTTTCATGGGCTTTCCATTTGCCAAGTTCGTGGATAGACCTTATTTTCTTTGGAAAATCATGTGGAAGCATTACTGAAAAGATGGCACTGTCAATCGCTGAAATGCTATGTTTCAAAGAGTATACATCATCAGCATTTGAACTAACAAACCACGATTTCAATTTTCTGGAAAACTCTCCTTCAATCACTTGATGCAAAAAATCCAACAAAAGCTGTTCCGGAATTCTCACAATGTCATGTACTAGACGGCTGGCCAACCTCGATAAAAGTGTCTCAAAAACACCGTTGATGGCATTTTTTGTTACAAGCAGGCAACCATGCCAGATCGTATCGGATAGTATATACTTTGAACGTGAGGGGGGTTGCCAGCCGTAATTTTGAATTTATATACTAAAATTTATGGTTTTTTAAAAACACATTGGAATGGATGGGATTTCTGTGGAGTCATGCAAACTACGTTGGTGTTCTATTTTGAATGGCTCACTTCAGAATGCATCCAATCAGCGTGCGTGAAGTTATGATTAACCTAATTCGCATAACTCACAACGATAAACAAACAAGAAATATGGCGTAAATACACCTAAATATAACACTTCGAAGAAAAGCTACAACAACATAAGCTTGCAAAGAACAGAAATTTATTGGATCTGGCAGCTACAGGAAAGTCTCATATTCGTAAATTACCTCGTTTTATTTTGATAATTTGCCGATACCGCCATGCATCTACTGTTATAAAGCTGAGCTTTTATACTACAGTGTAGTGTTAGTTATATTGTTCCTTAGACATTTAACTCACCGGTTCTGGCGGTTCAACAGTGCTATCTTGTGATACACGAAAGGCAACCGGTCTAGTCATCTTGATCAATGTCTAAGCTACATTTTTATGGTGGTTGCCTACTTGTAACAAAACATTGGCTGCTTGTTATGGCTGTTCTTCGAAGTGTTATATTTAGGTGAATTTGCGCCATGTTTCTTGTTT
Organism: Paragorgia papillata; assembly: GCA_035771165.1. Lineage (NCBI taxonomy): Eukaryota > Metazoa > Cnidaria > Anthozoa > Scleralcyonacea > Coralliidae > Paragorgia > Paragorgia papillata. The sequence continues at coordinate 144,190 of JAWNZC010000175.1, read as the reverse complement.
GTTTACCATTGTGAGTTATGCGAATTAGAATAATCAGAACTTCACGCACGCTGATTGGATGCATTCCTGAATTTAGCAATTTCAAATAAAACACGGCTCTTTACAGATATCCCATCCATCACACTGTACTTTAAAAAAGCTCTATATGTTAGTATATAAATCAATAATTACAGATGGCAACCCCCCTCACCTTCAAAGTATGCACTATCCGATACGATTTGGCATGGTTGCCTGCTTGTAACAAAAAATGCCATCAAAAGTAATATTTTGAAGCCTTGGCCGGCCGGTCTATACTGACGATGGCCCTTTGATCCCAAAAACAGAGTTTCTGTTGTTTGCTAGGGCTGCATGCTGTATTGATTCTTCATTGCTTTTGGAAATCTGTAAGGATAGTACCTCACTAGTGGCTTGTTGGGATCTTGAACTCCTGGTTCTAGACAGACCGAACATCCAAACTTTCCATTAAATTGTTTGAAATTGAGTGATGCAGCCTTGGCTGGATGATCTGCAACATGTCCATGGACTCGCAGTCTGCAGAATATATGGCGATCAGGCAGCTCAACATTAAAGCCATTCATCAGTTGTTGAACCTCTTCAATAAAATGGCTCTGGAAAACTTCAAATTCTGGATTTTGTTTTCCAAACCAAAGTCCACAAAAAAGTACGTTACGAAAAGAGTATCGCAGTAATTTTGGTATCTCAAGTATAATCGCAAATATTGGCCAAATTTTCAATTTCCTTGACTTTAGAGCTGATGCCCCATCAATATGCCAGGTTATGGAGAGGATGTACTCTCCATTTTCATTTGTATTTAATGGCACATTTCTTCTATAAATATCTCCATCAGAAACATCTTCGTACACATTTGGAATGTGAGGCATAGAAATTTTTTCTTCTATTGCTGGCCAGTTATCTAGGACAAATAATTCAATTTTATAAGAAAATGTGGAGCACTTTTGTCCACTCTTCTCACATTAGGAAAATTAACATGTTATACAATGTTCGGTACATAAAAAATACTGATAAACAGAAGTTGAACTTTAGGGCCTGATTATATGACCTGTGCTACCCTGATCTTCTATTATACATGTACAGTACAATTAAAGTCATGTTTTAAAAATCCCGTGGGCTACCTGTACTGTGGCAGAATTCTAGTATAGTTGAACCGAGCTTAATATGATGATTTCGATCTGTTTATTAATAAATAATAAATTATATGGATTTTTAACATTATTTTCGTTGGCTACAGTACCTAGCCAGGCAAGCCCACCTCAAAATAAATTGAGTGTGGTTTTTCAATACTTCAAGTACATGGTAATTAGGTCCAAGCTAGCCTCACTCAACTAAGATAAAAAGTATATATATAATCATGCAGTCAACAAACCCAGCCCAGTTTTGCACATCATATATGGTAGATTTACAATTTATCAATTATCTGGTGAGGTCTCAGGTACAATTTTTTTAAACACTTGCAATTTATGTTTTGTTATTGTCAATAAATGTAAGTTGCTCTCATCAATTTAACTTTACCTCTTATTATTCTTTTGACCTGAGGCAAAAGCTTTATATGGATTTATGAAATAAAAATAATTAACATCATGCGATGTGTATGTTGTTGTTCCACAGGTGCCTTGGGGGTTCTACTTGGGGTATCAAATCCACTAGCTCCTTGGCTAAGTTAATGAGCGTAGTGGCTCAGAGCTCATTCGTGTACTGACTGCCGTATGTGACACTTCGCTACCACCCACCCACCCACCCCCGTGTTAAGGCGTCCAGGTGGTTGAGCCATTGCCATTCCTTGGCTTGAGCTCGCTCGGTCGTGCAAGTAGGATTTGTATTGCTGCTGGTGACCCTTGTGCCTGCAATCATTGCGGGCACGGTATTTGTGTTCCTTGCGGGGCTACAGTTGCGGACCGGGTACTGCATTTGCGCTACTTTGCAATCATACAGATGCTGGGTGGTTGCTTGTGTGCTACTTTGCCATCATATTGTTGCTGGCGGGGGGGGGGGGGGGGAGAGGGGGGAGGTCTGCATGTACTAATGTTCCTTGCTGTCTTAAAGTTCCTAGGTGGTGGCAGGTGTGCTACTTTGCTATCATATTGTTGCTGGGAGGACTGCATTTAGGCTATTGTACCTGGCTATCGTAAGTTGCTTGGGGGTTTGCATGTGTGCTACTTTACTATTATATTGTTGCTGGGGGCTGCATTTGTACTTTGTACCTTGCTATCGTGCCTTTGCTAGGTGGTCGCATGTATGCTACCTTTGCTATCATATTGTTGCGGGGGGAATGCATTTGTGCTAATGTACCTTGCTGTCGTACAGTTGCTACATGGTTGCATGTGCGCTACTTTGCTGTACTCTTCTTGCTGGTGGGGGACTGCATTTGTGCTAATGTTCCTTGCTGTCTTACAGTTGCGGGGGATCCGCTTTGCGTTGGGGCTATTTACTATCCCTCGGTTGCAGAGGCCGTGTTTGTCCTCCTCTATCCTGGGTGACTGCCTTTGTCCTACGGTACCCTGGGTGACTGCCTTTGTCCTCCTGTACCATGGGTGTCTGCCTTTGTCCTATGGGACCTTCGCGGTCATACTGTTGCTGGGTATCTGCGTTGTGCTAAGTTGCTGTCAAGCTGCGGTTGCGGGGGGCTCCTTTGTGCTACTTTGCTATACTACAGTTGCGGGTGACTGTAGGTGTGCTTTTTACTGCTGTCGTACACTCGCGTACAGTCGTTGGGAACTGTTCTGTGCTTTCTGCTGCTTGTACTGTCACTGGGGAAGTGTATTTGTGCTCCCCTGCCATTGCCCTGTTGTGTGGGGGTCTCTTTAACTGTTTTGGCGATGTCGTTGTGCGGGTCCGTACTGTGCAACGTTTGCCATACAGACATTGGGGGTCTGTATTTGTGCCCCCTGCTGTTGCACAGTCGTGTGGGGGGTCTTCGACTTCAGCTGTTGCCTTCTGGCCAGCTGCTAGTCTGTGTGGGTCCGTACTGTGCAACTTTGCCATACAGACGTTGGGGGTCTGTATTTGTGCCCCCTGCTGTTGCACAGTCGTGTCGGGGTCCTCGGGTCCTCGCGGTTCGCTTGTATGTTTCGCACAGTACATCTGGTCTGTTCCCCGGCTACTCCGGGTGATAACTTATGTAGGGTGTGTTCTTGGCTACTCCAAGAAAATGTGCAGCAGTGTGCTGTAATTTTGTGTAGTAGTCGTAGTAATTGTGCTTAGCTGTTGGTAGTTTGTGTTTCGCGCCAGTACATCTGGTCTGTTCCCCGGCTACTCTGGGTGATAACTTAGTTTGTAGGGTGTGTTCTTGGCTACTCCGAGAAAATGTGCCGTAGTGTGCTGTAATGTGTAGTAGCTTGTGCTTTACAGTTCCGGCTTATCCGGTTTTTGCTTAGTGTAATTTAAGTCTATTGGGCTCTTCAGCTGCTCTTAAATCCAGCTCGTTGCTTGCCATTGTTTTGCTATGTACTTGTCTTCTCTTGCTCTGGAAAGGGCCCGTTTGTTGCTTGTCTATGTTGCAGGAGTGGGCCTCTGCTTCTGGCTTTGTATACAGGTTCCGGTCATTGAGGGTCACCTGGATGTTGGTTGTTCAAATGCAGCTTTCGCCATTTCTCTGTTGGTTGGCCCCTCGTGGCTTTCTTAGGTCCAGGTCTGTATGGTAATTTCGGAACCATTGATTATCATTTGGTAAGTTTACTTCTCCACTTTATGTGTGACAATAGTTCTGTTAGGAGAGGGTAATTCTCGGCAACATTGCTACAAGTTAGTTGGGAGTTTAGGCTTGCCTGGAGCTGCTCTACCTATAAGACCGCACCTGTCTTGGTGGATCGCCTGTTCCTGTAAACTGTTCCTCAGCTATTAGGGCAAACCCTCTCCGACGGAGCTACACCCTCCAAAGGTCGTAGTTACATTACTGTGTCCTTGTTAGGCTCTCTAGTGTGGGTACAGTAGTTAATGGTTGTGGTTTCAAGCCCTATGCCAGACATTGCAGGATTGTTAATATAGTGTACTGAAGCGGCTGCTTGCCATTACCAAAATTTTCACAGCTATTGTCCTGACATGGAATGTTGTGAGTAGTTTCTTTATGACAGGTACTGCATATGGCATAACGCAATGTATCATAATGGAGGTAATCTATGCCTTTACTAAATTCATAGCTGTTCTTTGCCACAGTGTGTTGTGGAGGAAGAACAATATTAATCAACTTCAACAGATCAGATTGAGTTTTCTTGCTCAAACTCTGTTTTTCAGACACTCCAAGGAACATTTTGTTGAAGGTTGCAGTTGAAATATCTGATCCTTCAAAAATTGGTGGATCACCCTCTCCATCTGAATGGCTTGACAAACTGCATTCACACATATCATCCTCATTTGTGTTACTCGAGATTGAATCGTCAAGTGATGTACCTTTGAATAAAATAAAATAATAATAATAATTACTAATTGCCAATTAATAACTATCACCTATTATTATTATTATTACTGTATTATTATTATTTATATTATACATGTAGGTTCTGAACCTATAAATTTGAATAACAAATTGCATACAAACTGTTTTTAACCCTGATGATGACTTTATATAAAAAACATTTGGTTTTTAATTGTAAATAGTTAAACATTTTTAGCCTTTTATTCAATATATTATTTAATTATAATTACTATAATTACTATTGACTATGACTATGACTACATGACTATTACTATTATTTGCTGCTGAATGTCAGCGAGGCAGCACACTAATCTTGACATGGGTTTCTGTGTCTCATGTCCAGACCTCTTTGCCAAGCTATGTATAGTCAACAAAATCTCGATTTTGAAATGTTTATTTGTTGACCATCTTATGACGTTTTGTGACGTAGAAATTTCTTCCTACAACTTACATCATATGCATATACACCAGAAGGATTTGCTCTGATAAATTAAGTCAGTCAACCTCTGAACACACTTGTGAACTGTCTTACAATTTTGGTGAGGAGAGTTTATTTTGTTGAGGTAAGATAACAACTGACAACTGTGTTTTTTTGGTAGGAGCTGATTTCACGGTTGTTTTCTTCTATTTTTACAATATTATTGGTGTGCCGGTTCATTGATAATCTCACAGGAGCCATTGTGTTTGCACTGATCAGCCTTCTGATCAGACACTACTATCTGCGTGTGTGTACTTTTATACTCATACAAATTCTGCAAAATAATCTCGCGGGCTCAATGGTACATTGCTGTATAATTTTATTAAACCTCTAGATTTGTCCTAACATGAAGCACTTGGAAATGCTAACCTCCTTTGCAGGCAACTCTCTAGCTTATTGTGAAGAGGTGAGAAAAACTCAGGTGAAGTGGGTAAACTGAATGAGCAAGCTCAGGTGGAATGGGCAAACTCAGATGGAGTGGGCAAGGGGGGTGTCACATTGGCCACAGACTGCAAAGTTGCCTGCAGAGTAGGCTAAATGTTTTCATCCCATTCAAGGCAGCACTTCACTTGTGATAGTAACTTCTAGTATTATTTATAATATTACTAACAGGTATTTATTTGATTTAATTGATTATTGTATCGCTCTAATCCGGCTAATGAAAGCCTTGTATAAACTTAATGCACCTATCAATGTTAAGCCCCAGGGTGGGGAGGGGGGGGGAACCCACGGGATATTGAGTGATCAACATACTCACCCGACACAGGGAAATTTGACTTCCTTGACAAGCTCGAGGGACCGGGTAGTATGATCATAGTATGATCTTAATACTATTTTAGCATTTGATATTATGCAGGGAGGGGTATTTTGACCAACAAGGCTATTCTACTGCAGGGGAATTTGACAATCCCCCCCCCCCCCATTAGGTGTAATAATTATTATAATTAAATACATGTACCTGTTTCGGATTCGGTTCTTTCAGTTTCGTCGACAAAACCCACATTATGTTGGTTGAACTCCCTTTCAATATCTGCCGGTAATGGCTGATTTCCATATACCCATTCAGCGACTCTATCACCTTCGGCATTATTATGATTAACTGCAGGCGGCGTTGATGCAGAACTGCCAGGACTGTTTTGCCTTCGCCTTTTTCTTGAAGGATGCCGTCCAAAATATATTAATGACTCAACGTCTGATAATTCGCTTATCTCTGACGAGGCAGGGAAGCTGCTGTTATTTTCCAAAGGAACAAAAGCGTTGTCAATAATGGAGCTCGCAGAATCAGAGACATCACTTTGAATACTTTCACTGCTCTGATCTGCATGACTAGGGCTACTCGATGGTACTACAGCAATTGAATAACCTAATTAAATCCTCTGATACTGTTTCATCCGAAGATTCGCTTGATTTACTCGTAGTTTAAGTTTGTCCATATCCATAGTGTTTTGTATCTTATTTCTTCTCGACTTTCATCCAGATCGAAGGTTCACCCGTGAGGCCTCCGATCCAGGACTTCGCCCGCGCTGTACCCGAGCGTGATTGTCGTATTTTCAACCAATAATATTTCAACTATTTCTCATGTGACCTTAACTGGCCAACCACCTACTCAACAAAAAAGCACTCGGTTGCAAGCACGGCAGTTGTCAAAGATGCATCCTGAAGGTAAAAGCTCTTTTTAAACAGAATGCCAAAACTTCTTTTTTATTTCATGAGTTTAATTACACTAAATCAATCTTTATTCTAGATTTTACTGAGCAGTTTGTTTGTGTGTGGTTTTGTCGAAGACATGACGTATGATATTGTACCCGAAAAAAACATTGAACGAACAGCAAAGGCCAAATCAAAGAGCGAAAAAATCGTTGAGGGCGAGATTGTTCAAGTACGTGGACATCTTTCAAAAATTATGCGTATTGGTAAGTGCGACATAAAGAGCATTATTACTCTACTCCTTTTTAAAAAGAAAAGGTTTAAAAAAGAAGGTTGTGTCCTATGGCTGGTTTAATTGGGTGGTGTCTATCACTTTCAAACTCTACTGCATATATAGTCATATAGAGTGGTCTAAATGTGATTCTAGTCAGTCAGTAAATATGACTGTTTCATTTATGGCAAGTTTGTGTTGTGTGACAGTCATTGACTAGTGTACACATCAATTTAGAAACGCCAAGTTGTTCACTTTTCCTTTTTATTACCTAAGGTACTAGGATAGAGTGTGATAAAGAGTTGAAAACTCTCGAAAAAGCAATTGATGTGATGCACAGAAAGGAAAAAAGAAACGCATAGAAAAAGACGCTTAAGCAGTGAAAGCAAGCGTTGATAGTGACAACGATGAGACTCCACACAGTGGTAGGGAAAGTTCCATTAACATTAAAAAAGAACCTGAAGGTAGGTGTTTTTTATTTCTTTGACTGACCTTGATATGTGAATAATCAATTGACATTAGTTTTTAATTATTATCTATGTACTGTAGATTTGGAATGCCATCTTGAAGAAGAGAAACGAAAAATAGATGTGATGTTAAAGGCAAGAAAACTACCTGAGAAAAAACCGGTTGAATCTTTCATTTTTCGAAGTAATCAAAATTACATTATACTTAAAACTATGCATAATCTTAGAGTATGCATACATGACTTATGGTATTTTACGGTAACACACCTATCTATGGGGCGCCAAGTGTAAATTTATTATTTAGCAAAATATTTTCCATTATATATAAATAAGGGATTGAAAAGAAACGCTTATTTATATATAATAAATTTTAACGGACTTCAATTATTTACAAATAATTAAGGTTTTTCAAGTTATGATTTATATATAATTTAAAGTTGCAATATTATTATTTACTAATAATCAAACGTGTTAATAAATTATTTATAAATAATTATGTTTTGCAAAGATATTATTTACATATAATCAGTTACTTTTACGCTGATTATTTATATATAAGTAAACCGTCAATAACTAGAAATTCATTATTTATATATAATCTCTGAGGCCGTTTCTCGTGCTGTTAATGAATCAATTAATTCATTGTTTCCCCAGGTAAGTGAAGAAGTTTGAACAATGCATTCAGTATTTCGTTATAGCTGGATAAAAAGCTTATATTTTTCCGAAATTTGCAGCGACCACCTACCACGCGCTCCTGCTTAACTTCTCAACCGCAACTACCAGCAGGGACGTAACCAGGGGGGAACCGTGGCTCCCCCCCCTTTAGATATAAAACGACAGACATGGGTACGAGATTTTTTTGAGCGATACACCCCTCGTAACAGACGAAGACGAAGACGAAGACGAAGACGAAGACGACCACGACCACGACCACGACCACCACACCACACCACACCACACCACACCACACAACACAACACAATACAACATTTTACAATAATTTTGTAAATACATGAATTACACTCTTTTTGAAACAAAATAAAGATTACCAGTTGCGCGTGTGTTGCTGTACTATTTATACTTATAGTTCCAGATATACTGGTAGTTGCGAGCGGTTGGCGGGTTGAGAAGTTAGGTGGTCGCTGCAAATTTTGGAAAAATATAAGCTTTTGATCCCGCTATATAACGAAATACTGAATGCATTGTTCAAATCTTCATCACTTACCTGGGGAATCGATGAATTAATTGCTTCATTAACAGCACGAGAAACGGCCTCAGAGATCGTACGCGACAGACTTTCTTGATCAGCCATATTTTATTTATCTGTGATATTCCGGGAAGACCTGGTTACCAAGGCCGAATATGGCGCCAATAATAAATTTACACTTGGCGCGTTACATCTCGCTTTTTGTAAATCTATTATATATAAATAATGTTTTTAAGACATCGTTCATTTCATTATATGTAAATAATGAATTTGGGCACACGTGTTACTTTTCCTTATTTATATATAAATTTTTTTAAGATGCCTATTTCATTATATGTAAATAATAGAACTAAACCGTGTTAGCTTTTTCTTATTTATAAATAATCTTTTTTGTGATGGCGTCCATTTCATTATTATATAAATAATGAATTTCTAGTTATTGACGGTTTACTTATATATAAATAATCAGCGTAAAAGTAACTGATTATATGTAAATAATATCTTTGCAAAACATAATTATTTATAAATAATTTATTAACACGTTTGATTATTAGTAAATAATAATATTGCAACTTTAATTATATATAAATCATAACTTGAAAACCTTAATTATTTGTAAATAATGAAGTCCGTTAAAATTTATTATATATAAATAAGCGTTTCTTTTCAATCACTTATTTATATATAATGGAAAATATGACAAGTATTTTGCTAAATAATAAATTTACACTTGGCGCCCCATACACACCCCCTTCCCTCGGCTCTAAATGATAAATTTGTATTGCTAAAATTTAATGTTTTAATGTCATATCTTTTTAACATATGAAATTTACAATTATTAAATGTTTATTAAAGCCATTCAAGTTTTCAACTTGGGGTGTGGGTTAGCAAATTTTATGCCCAGAAAAGTAGAACATGTAAATGGACTACTCAGCACCCCACCCTCCACCCCCAATATATAATTAACCAGTCCCTAACAGATAAGGCTAATTTACCATATTGTAATCGAATGCTCTAATCTGTGATTTTTTATTTATGTAGGAGGAAAAAACTAAAAAACATGAAAATGAATTGATTAAATTGAAGGACCATGTCACAGAGGTTGACAATAAATTAGGTGCAATTTTATCTATTTTAAACAACAAGGACAGAGATCCAGACAAAGAAACACCAGATAAGGTTAATTCATTAATTTTTCCATTTTCTTTTCATAACATTTATTATAAGTAATACCATGATACGAGGGAAATTAGTGATTAAATGTCCCCAAAACCAAGGCTTGCGGGGGCCATTTAATCACTAATTTCCTGACGTACATGCATGTCATGGTACTAGTTTGTAATACTGTTGTACCATGATGATTATCTTATAATAATGTATTTCTTTGTTGTGTAAAACAAACTTTGTTGCATACTTTTTGCATGTTTGGCCATGCATGCTAATGAGGGGAAATTAGAAATTTCCCCTGTTTGGGGGGAAATTAGAGATTAAATTAACCGGTATATATAATTACCTGGTGAGAACAAAAGAAACCGAGGCAATCATGGTATTACTGCAACTAACAAAAATACCTTGCTCCCACATATATCTAATACCATAATTATAATATTGCAGATAAAACAACAGCCAAAAGTGCTATCTTCATGCAGTACTGGTAATGATTCACCAACAGTGCCAACAGCTCCCAAAGAGAGTATTCAACCAGTGGTAAGTTACTTGTCAAATTATCATTTGTTAATAAGTATATATATATATATATATATATTCATAAGCTACCAGGTGTCTTATTACACACACTCTGAGTGGATGAGCCCCATTTACACTCAGAGTACTCGTGTTTGGCATCGTTTTTATTTTATATCATACAACGTATGCTTTGTTTGGTTATACTCTCACTTAATAACTGGTGTAATAATTTGATTTGCCATATCATTTATTTTGTCAGCTGAGTCTCGTATAAAACGAATAGAAAATGGCTTTAGTTGTAAAAAATATAAAATCTCTCTTTAGATGTACAATGGTATCAATTTAACTACTGGCCATATTCCAAGCAAGCCTGCCCTTTTTGCCATACAAAAGTTATCCACTCTATTTACAATTGAAGAGTTACAGACAAACACTATCGAGCCAACCAAAAAAAGTGGAAAAGGAGAATTAGATCCACAAAGGCTTGAAATAATATTTGGTGAGCTTAATTAATTTCATTTATTAATTTTAATTCTAATTTTAGGCCTTGTAAAAATAACTCTCCGATTGCATATACAGTATATGTATATTTGACCAGTAAAATTGTCTAGCATTGGTCAGAGTAAATAATAATACCAGCCAGCTCAGAAATGCATGGGTTTAATAACTTGTTATTAACACATTATTGTCTATAAGGCTGGCTGTGAATTTCTTTTTGACAAGTAAAATTGTCGAGTAAAATAATCTAGCAGAGTAAAATAACAGCCGGTGTAGGTCATTTTTTAATTTTGGTCAACCCAGGAAGGAAATTGACAAGAATAGTTTTGAACTTTTATTAAGATTCGAGTGGGTGCAAACATGGTCTTTACTGCTCTGTTTATCAAATTCAAGCCCATTCAATTAACATTTATTTATTCTTTTTTTCTTATTAGATGCACTACATAAAGTGTATGGAGAAAGAAAAATATTCAAGACAAAGGACTTGATAGTCACGGCAATAAAGCAAAAATGTTTGGACCAGGTTAAAGCCAAAAAAAGACTGTCAATAGCCGAGTCAAGCTAATTAAAAACTGGTAGTGAGCTGTTTTGACACACATTATGTCATATAACCTGTTACATGTATCTTTGAAGTTCCTTTATATAGAAGTTTTTGTGTCGAGTGTTATAAAAAAAACTATTTTATCGCAATAAATTTCATTTTCTCTCAATGTGCATTCTTGATTATTCAGTGAGCTGATATAACTTTATAGACCTTTTTTATAATAAGTGGCAGTGCAGCTAGAGTACGTCAGTTTCCGCCCTTGACGTCATTTTCAGCCTTTTGAATTCTATTGAAAATTTACAAATGCTAAGACAATACACGAAATTGATAGTCTATACTGTAGATTATTTTCGTACAGGATATGCAGCGCACTGGATCTATAGGATACAGTGCACATTAAATCCTACAGAATCTTTTAGGATCTAACAGGATTTTTTTAGGATCCTGTGCTGTAGGATCCCATGTAAGATCCTGTCCAGAATTGTATATAGGATCCTGCACACGATCATAAGATCCTGCACAGGATCCTACAGAAACTTTTAGGATCCTACAAGATATTATAGGATCCTGCACAGGATCCTATAGGATCCTGTGCAGGATCATGTACAGGATCCTATGCAGGATCCTACAGAGTCCTGCATAGGATCCTAAAAAAAATTTCACTGAGGAAGACATGACCTGCTTTCCCACCCACCTTTCAAGAGCTAAACAACTTACAGCATTTCAATGTAGGATGTACCATTACCCCTACTGGTACTAGTGTATAGGTACTTCTAAGTATTTTATTGTATCTTAATAAAGATCTGGTACCAATCTTGCATGGTGGCTGCATTCTCTGACAGTGTTCGACAAATTATATTAAAACTTTTAAAGTTTACCCTTTTTCTTGCATTGATTTGAGCAATTATGGTCATACAACTTTTCAGACCGATTTCTTTCAACAAATTCCATAGCTTCTTCATCACTCCCAGAAAATGGTTGAGCTGTGTTAGTTGTGAAACAAACACTTTTCTCTAATTCCAAGTTCCTCCAGTTGTTCTTCTAACTCCCTTGTCCAATAACCTTTGGCAACACTCTTTGCTGACAATTCACCAGAAATAATTCCTGTAAAATTATATAACACGGTAAGAATTACAGAAGATTGGAATTAATCACTACTATGTCGAACATGGATTTTCAGTACATACCACAGCTCTTGACCCTTGTATCATCATCTTCTGGCAATTCTTTCTCTGTGAATTAGCAGACAATTATGTTAATTCTATACCCTAAAATGCAACCATTATTCTAAGTAACATTCAGGATGGTGAAAAAGTGTCCCTGTCCTTTAATGGAGGTACCTTGTATAGTTTCACCTGGACAAATGTTTGTCTCCTTAAATAAAGTGTCTTCATAGAAATAGAGCCATATAGGTGTCCCAAAGTAGAGGTTCAACATTCATTACGGATGCAGATTTACAGTCAAACCGGATGTTATCTTGCGCGCAACATTGCAATATTGATGAACAACATTGCAATATTCATTGGCTATTTGCCCGACTCAATTTGCAATCATCATTCACAAGTTGACAGTTATTTCGTGTTGACGCTGGAATCGCAACGGACGTTTACTCTCAAACTGCTTTGAAGAATATTCCAAGTTTTAAACAATATCTGCAAGAAACTGCAAGAAAGCGTTTTTGTTGATTACCTGACAAAGAACTACGACTTCAGCGAGTAAAACCGTGCGGCTACTCCGTCGCTTCTTACACCTTTTTAACAACTGCACTCGCTTGTAAATTGCTTCCGATCTGCAAGAAACCGAATTTCGAACACTTTAGGTAAGTGTAAATGTTCCTCTGTATCGATATTTATGTAACACCCAGACTCAATTCACTCAAAGCTAAAATTATTTGACGTGCTTCCACGACGGAACTGCCTGTTTGTATGTAAGCTCTGTATTTATTTTATGATATTTGGCTATATGAAATATATTTCTAAGCCAAAATGCGTTTCATAATGAACATAAAGTCGTTGACTTTACGGATTTTTATGGATTGAACAAGGATGGCTTAGACGACAGATGTTATCAAGATATTTATGTTATCAATGAAAATTGCAATGTTGTTCGTCAATATTGCAATGTTGCGCGCAAGAGAACATCCGGTTTGACTGTAAACATGATTAGTCAATTGACAGTACTGAAAAAGATAGCAGCAGTACATTTAACCAGAATGCTTTGCAACCTCAAATCAGCTCAAATAACAACTAAACAGTGTTTATCATGTTAAGATGGATTAAGTAAGCAAGAACTTCATTCCTACCAAAGTTGATCGTTTTAAAACAATATCTTCCAATAATAGAAACAATATTATTTCACTGCACAGAAAGGATTATGGTTAAATGTGCAACTTGCCATCTTTTTCGGTACAGTCAATTGATTGGCCTGTTCATGGATTGATTGCCTGTTGATGAATTGATTGCCTGTTGATCGATTGATTGCCTGTTCATCTACTTACCTCTGTACAGTTCTATTTCTTTGCGATACACTTCATTGTATGCTTCAGAGAACCCACTGAAGGATACCCAGGAATGATTACTATAAAGAAAAAAACTATATCAAACACAAGAAGAGGTACACACAGCGAATGATAACTGAAGATTACAAACTTAAAAATACAAAACAAAGAAGAGCATTAAATATTACTGGACAAGAAATGGAAGTGCAATGATGGTGAATTATTATATAAGTATATATTCGGTATTCCTACCTTAGAGACGGAATCCATCGATATAAAGAATTATTGAAGTAGGTCGTATTGCTCACTTCAACTACGTCTACACCAACTATTTCTCGCGGGTAGTAGTGTGAGCCTTCACAGGTGATGTACTGGGTTATTCCATACTTGGTCTGACATTGCTTGCATTCTAAGGTAATCTTCGATACCGGGAGTGGACCTTCAAGAGTGTACAGCCTTGCCCTTGAAGGAGGATTGTGCATTGTCAAGTTGCTCTCACATGTCATGCAGCATTGGACAGGCGGGGAAAGGAACATTGAAGCATTGAAGTCACCTGTATTAAATTGATGGAAAAGCTGCTGCTTTGGTAATGTATTTGTTGAGATGAAGTTACCACAGTGTCGTTGAAAGAACTTCACATAGCAATCGATTTCTTCGATAGTCATACCAGAAAAGGGAAGTGAAGCAGTGGCAGTAAGTATTTCATGGATTAGCATGGTGCGCAGAGCAGCATCAGATCCACGAACTTTGGAAACGACGTTTGCTGGCACAAAGGTGATGGCATTTCTTAATAGAAACAGACCTTCCATCGTTAGTTTGGCGGCAAGGATCAACAGTGCATCGTCTTCTGAAAGGTTTATGTCTGTTACGCTCGGCAAACTAGTATTTCGGAGGCCATTTGTGAAAGTCTTTGTGGCCTCGGCGGATGCTTGTTTAACGGAGTACCGATTGCGCACTTCCTATAAGAGAAAAGGATTGTCTTCTTTTTTTTTCTCTCCATACTGTAGTTATTAAAAGTTCTGAAGTCTTCGTTCTGAAGGCATCATATGCACGATATGCACGTCCCGTCCCGTCGTCTTGTCTCGTCATAAACAACTCGGTGTGTTAAGACAAAATACAGCGTCTAAAATTACATCGGAGTTTTATTCAAACAAAGGGAGAAATGACTTGCAACACGGCGTCTAGAACTACATCAGCGGTGAGAAACAGTGAAGAGAAAAGGCTTGAATTCTTGAGCAAAGACACATCAAATGGACTATAAAAGCATGAGAATTAAGTAGAGAAGGTTAGTCATATAGAAAGAGCTTTTTATGTAGCAAGAGCAAAATGAAAACTATAAAGAACAATAGGTCAATAGACAAATATAGCCAATATTTATAGGTGTATACAACAACCGGAACCAGAACTTAATAAGTAATACTAGAAAAGGTAGTGGTGAAGAGCAAGAGAAGGAAGAACAACGCAATGTTCTCAGCAGATGAAGGGGCCTTCTATATGCATATGTATGCGCCATGATGGCTGCCTGTTTGTATAGTAAGCTCTGTATTTATTTTATGATATTTGGCTATATGAAATATATTTCTAAGCCAAAATGCGTTCATAATGAACATAAAGTCGTTGACTTTACGGATTTTTATGGATTGAACAAGGATGGCTTAGACGACAGATGTTATCAAGATATTATATTTCTATATCGTCTGAGGATTCAACGTTTTGATCTTGGTACGAAGCTCAAAGTTTCGTTTCCTATCTTGAAACAAACGAAGCACGGTCTAACATGTCTAATTTTATGCTCAAAACCTTTCAAAGTCAATTTGTCGATCTGTGTCGATGTTCTACAAATCCAGGACCTGATTCTGTGGGAAAGGCAAGTCAAATTACTATTGATCGGCGGCCATGTTTTGCTCGGCGACCGACACGCTTGACGCAGTCTTCGTTGGACAAGGTTAGGTATTCTAAACAGGAGCTATTTGCTTATAGATCTCGCTTGCCTATCCGAAAAGAACTTTTTATGTCTCTGAAGGAAATTGGGATTCTAAAAACTCGTCGTGTTCGGGCTGGTCTCTCCGCAAAATGTAGAATCGTGTCGATTCCTGTTACCTGTATATGTGGCACATGAAGGACCTTGAAATCAACAAGAGAGAAACTTTAAACCTCACTGCAGTGTAAACAGAGGTAATCTAATAGCTCTCAACCGTACTCCTGTGGGTGAATTAAATCGAAATCCAAGTGTTATTACTGTAGATAAATTTGCAGTTCCTAAATGTATGTTTTTGAATATCTGCAGCCTGACAAAGTTTAGAAATGGGATTAAAGCGAATGTAGCACTTGAAGCTGATTTATTTGCGAATGATATTGACGTTTGTGTAATTTCGGAGATCCACTTGAGAAAGGATGTACCGGACTCTGTTGTAAGAATATCTAATTATGTTATCTACAGAAGAGATCGAAATTGGTTTGGGAATGACAACCGGGAGAAAGGAGGAGTTGCAATATATGTTAGAAGCAACATTAACATCAAACACGTGAGTAGTATTATAGGGGCCGATCGACCCGTATTTTTAAGGCGGGTTGAAGGCGGGTCTCATTAATATTCAGGCGGGTCTCATTAATATTCAGGCGGGTTTAATTAATATTCCATGTGACGCACGGTGTGACGCACGGTGTGAAGCACGGTGTGACGCACGGTGTGACGCACGGTGTGACGCACGGTGTGCATCACAGTGTGACATAACGATGGCTCTTTTGTTTGTTAAATATTGTATTATAGGTATCGATCGACCCGTATTTTTAAGGTGGGTTGAAGGCGGGGTCTCATTAATATTCAGGTAATTAGCACCTATGAAGTTAGTGATATAAAGCCAGTGTTGTTGTTCAGTCAAATACTTTGTCTACAGTGTTTCACTCGAGGTTTTGGAGTTTATATCGGATTGTTCTTTTGGAAGTGGATCAGTGTTTTAAAATGGCATCCAGTCAGGAAAACGTTTGGTGAGTTTATACTTCTTCGTTTGCGAGTTTTTGTTTCTATTTTCTTTTTAATGAGATGCTCGGCGAAAACCTCTAGTTACTTGAAGAGACATGCTCGGCGATTACATACTGGGGAAAGGCCGTTTACATGTCATGATTGTGGGAAGTGTTTTACATCGGGTGACATGCTGAAACGACACGAGAAGATCCATGGGCAGGAGAAGCTATACGAGTGTTCGAGGTGTCACAAAAGGTTTGGTCGAAAGGATAATTTAAAGACACATTTAAAAATGCACGAGAAGAGAGGCGCTGAACGGGGATACAGTTGTAACCTAGGTGGTGAGACCTTTCGAAACATTTTCCCGCTACAAGCTCATCAACGCGACGTCCATCAAGTCGGTGGTGGTAAGCGTAAGACGCCGGGTTCTACGACACAACGAGCGAAACGAGCACGAACCACCGAACCTGCTGTGAACGAAGGAGCATCCACGTCAAGCCTTCCATCTACCATTGAACAAGCGAGAACTATCAGACCTAGTGTCAGTGAAGGAGCATCAACGTCAACCTTTCCCCAAGACCCTATCCTTCCACCTAGTGTTGTTCCTTCACCTATGTACCACGACCATTGGCAAGCTATTCGAAGTCGACAGTCGGGAAAATAAAGTTCAGGATTGGTACAATTATCGGCTGAATTATACTGATACTACCGAACATGTACGTCACGTGCGAGATATATTCGAGGATCAAACGACGGCGTTTAAGCTTAATCTACCGTTTTGTTTTGTTTTGCGGAACAATGAAACGGAACAGTTTCAATACCACCATTCTTCAGCCAACAACAACAGGGTCTTCGAATTAACAAAATAAAATGGCTATCAGCGCTAAAAGAACTCGTGTTGGCGTCGATTACAGACAATTGAACTCCTTTTCGTCTGTAATTTTGTATGACACAACGCACAAAAGGAGAAATCAGTCCAAGTTTTATGATGTTGAGAGGATTATCGAGCGAAGAAAAGGATCGCACGTAAGTTATTAACTTTGACGAAATCTATTAAATAATATATTGACCATATCATAATCACCATATAATATGTATATATATAATAAGAGTTTTGGCAGAATATGATTATGTTTCAATTATCTTTTTTTCAGGGATACGAGTACCTTATCAAGTGGAAAAGATGGCCATTACCATAGCTGCTCGTGGGAACCATTGGAAAATTTAACCCCAACTCTTTTAAGGTATCTTACTATATTTATATATTGGATTAAAACCGAGTATAAGGTCTTGAATGTCAATGCAAGACCGAAGATGTTTTTTAACCGATTTAAATACTCATAATTTTTTTCCACTACATGTATTGGCAAACTTTAATTAAATTGTATCTTTTTATTGGTAGGAGTTACGACCAGCCACCTAAACCAGATGGACCTAGACTAGAACGAGCATGCCGAGATTTTATGCACATGATTCAGGCTAGTCTGAAATCAAAGTGTATCGGATCCATTTATATAAACATCGAATTGGATGTCTGGCGGTACATTACCTACCATCGAGGTAAAGAATGTGAGCACAAGGGTCACATTTTGTATGAGAAGGCAGACTTTGGTCGTTTTGAGGGCTTACCAGAAGATTGGTATTATACCCTCAATCAACACGGTGAAGGCATAGCAGTTAATTTTCCAATAAAGGCAAAAAGCGATTGTTTCCTGGAGTCCTTCCAAGTTTGTTGAGAGAAATGGGAATTTAGAGATGGGACAAAAAGTGCCTATTGAAAAAATTACTGTTGAATTTGTAAAGAGAGCTTGTGATATTTATAATTTATAGATAATTAAACATTTTAGCACTTATTGACTGGGACTGAGGGAAACAGTATGGTTTGTGGCCCGAGACTGCTGTTGTTACCCGAGGGGAAGCTAAGGGTAACAACAAGCGGTTGTGGGGCCACAAAACATACTGTTTGCCAAAGGTTCCAGTTAATAAGTATTTTATTATATACCAAGTGTCAAAGAAAACAAAAAAAGAAAGATTTTATCACTGCTTCGGCTAGCCACAGTTAATAACATACATGGTTTGGAAACTCGGTAAAAACACAATACAACTTATTATCTATGTTATTGTACAGGTTTATGCGAAATTTGGTCCTTCCTCGTCCTGTGAGTATTGTATTTGTGTCTAAATAACCAATAGCTGTGACTTGAACACTTAATTAATTCAGACATTACTATTGCATGCTTTGGGAAAATACAATACTCATGAGACGAGGAAGGACCAAATTTTTGCATAAACCTACCCCAACATATAGATAATGAGTTTTATTGGACTTTGACACTTGGTATATAATAAGTATATTTACATCAGAGAATTAACATATTATAAAATAATATATGTATAAAGCTTTAGTGCTGTGTAGGCAGTGTGAAATACAATCATTGAGACTGCAAAGCTATGTGATACATGTCAAGTAGTCTTGTCACATTTCGTACTCTTGTTTTGAT